>CM052160.1:10425136-10443235 GCA_028455555.1 Augochlorella aurata | reverse complement strand
TACGATATTATTAAAAACAAACTTTTACAACTTTGTCAAAAAGAATTGCAATTGTTACGATGATGTATATATGTATATGTATATGATTTATACAGAAAGATACGTTTATTAACATGCGAATTCGTGACACGTCAGATATGTACATTTAAGCTAGTAAAGTATACATATACATATTTCGAATCGTTTAGACAAAAATATATTTGTAAATATGTATATACTGTTATGGTTTAACATAGAATTAAGGTGAGAATAAGAAACATTTTTAAATGAGTGCAATTTTATACAACATTTTACTTATAATTTTTTCTACATCTGATATAGGTTAACAGGCAACGTTCGAACGTAACCATACCTTCATTGGATTAGAATTTGTATAAATTACAAAAATGTTACGAAGACGGAAAGTTAACATTAAAACTGTTAAAGAATTGGATGCATTTCCGAAAGTTCTTGAACCATATGTTGATAAAACTGCAGTTGGTGGGACTTGTAAGTTTTCTACTTGTACATACATAACTTAATTGATATTTTATTTTTTTACATGTATGACCATAAAATTTGATATATTTGATTTGCAGTTTCGATATTTACAGTCTGCATCATTGCATATTTAATTATAGCAGAAACAAGTTACTACCTTGATAGCAGATTACAATTTAAATTTGAGCCTGACACAGACATCGATGCAAAATTAAAAATAAATATTGATATAACAGTTGCCATGCCATGTGGTTATATCGGTGCAGATGTTTTAGATTCCATGAATCAAAATGTGGTAGGTCATCAAACGCTGGAAGAGGAAGACACATGGTGGGAATTAACACAAGAACAGAGATCCCATTTTGAAGCTTTAAAGCATATGAATTCATATTTGAGAGAAGAATACCATGCCATTCATGAACTATTATGGAAATCGAATCAAGTTACATTATTTAGTGAGATGCCAAAAAGAATGCATGAACCCAGTTATGCACCAAATGCATGTCGTGTACATGGCAGTTTAAATGTAAACAAAGTTGCTGGAAATTTTCATATTACACTTGGGAAATCATTGTCCCTTCCTAGAGGACATATTCACATTTCAGCTTTTATGACTGATAAACATTACAATTTTACTCATAGAATAAATAAATTTTCATTTGGAGGACCCAGTCCTGGTATTGTTCACCCATTAGAGGGAGATGAAAAAATTGCAAATGATAGTAAGTTGTTGTTGTTACAACATATGAAAAATTAATTTTGTAATAAGTATGATTATTCAATGTGAAACTTTCTTTTAGTTATGATTTTGTATCAATATTTTGTGGAAGTAGTTCCCACTGACATACAAACTTTATTAAGTACGTCTAAAACGTATCAATACAGTGTGAAAGATCATCAAAGACCAATTGATCATCAGAAAGGATCTCATGGAATTCCAGGAATCTTCTTTAAATATGATATGAGTGCACTTAAAATAAAAGTTACTCAGCAACGTGATACAATATGTCAATTTTTAGTAAAATTGTGTGCTACAATTGGAGGCATTTTTGTAACAAGTGGTAAATATTCATCTTTTTATATTTTAGAGGAGAGTATTAATAATATGTTTAATACAGTTACCTTTTGTAGGATTGATGAAGAATATTGTACAGAGCTTCTGGTATATTGTATATTGTAAGTTTTTATCTCCTAAGGAAGATAAAAATGATAAAAGATATCCGAATTCCAGTGGACAAAATCATAGAGTGACTGGAACAATAAATCTACTGAATGTTTCAGCACCCGAATGTGTAAATATAACGCTTAAGCCACAACCAATCTAATTTTTTACAATTTTTTAGGTATATTACAAAACACTATTAAATTCTTAATAATACGAAATGAAAAATTGCCATGAATAACACATTTGTAATCATCTTGTACAGACTAATGAAAATAATAATAACTTTGTACTCATGTGTTGTTTTCTTGTTTCTTTATAAAGCTATTTGTGTTAAGAACATATTATAATTTTTTATTGCAAATTCTGTAATATATAACGTGTTAATTGAAGGATTTCTTTTTTTGTGTAAAAACATGAATTATATGAAAATGCAAGAAGCTTTCCTTTCCATAGTATTTTCCTCCAATAGAATAATTTATTCGACAATTATGCACGAGAAAGATATCTATGTATGTACGTCGAGTATCTGGATTGCATCAGAAAAGTTTGATCGAAACATAATAATGACGTATATGTAATTCACGGTTGTTAGATCAATCCTGTTATTTGTAGCAGACGCTTTGGTCGATCGGAAATCTTCGCATGCGCTTCGCTGAAGTATTCGATAGTATTCAACGGAACTAAATTCATTTCACATTTCGAAAGGAGCGAGGAGACGAATTATTTAATAATGGCTGATATCAAACAGGATCACAAAGGTGAGGATACCGACAATTATGGAATGGGTAACAGTGCTGATCCAAAAAATATGCAAGAACTAACGCAATATGTGAGTTGAATGGAAGAATTTATTGTTGTGACATTCATAATGTTTATTATCTCTCTTCTCATTTTGTTTCATTTTATTTTTAGGTACAAACGTTGTTACAAAATATGCAAGATAAATTTCAAACGATGTCAGACCAAGTTCTTGGAAGAAATATCCTTTTTACGTAAAATAAGTGCGTTTCCTTAAATAACCTCAAAGACAAGAATGTCTACAAACCATCACTTTAGTACAGTTAAATGTTAATTATGTATTTATCAATGATTGAGCTTATTTAGGGAAATATGTGTTAATTAATTGTATGAACTTTGTGCATCAAGTAGACTAACATAATTACATCCTTAACAAAGAAACAATAGATGAAATGGGGAACAGAATAGACGATCTTGAAAAAAATATTGCAGATTTAATGACACAGGCTGGCGTGGAAGGAGGTGACAAATAATTACATTTATTTAAAATATAACTTTGATATATAAAGAGGCAAATCTGCATTGACTTATCAAATATGATCGCACGGAAACAATATTTATATGACTTCGAAATGAATCTTTTGATTACTAAAAAATAAACTAACACTTTTTGCAACAACCTGACCAATATAATTCTTCTTTTTATACATAATTATTATAAGATGTGCTTTACTAATATGTGGTAAAATAAAGTATATCAGTCAGGGTTAATGGTCATGGGCATTGTTAAGGACTTCTGATAAGCAGGAATGGGTGGCACTGCTTTAAATATAAGCCATTTTAAGGCTTTGTGACCAGAACCTGCATGCAACCTGATCTGAAATTGCATAAAATGTACAAGTGTAGATAAATGACTAATAATTACATAGACTTGTGCCTGGTTCTCACAGGTTTTTCTTTAATTGATTCAGAGTCTGTTTCTTCAGAACTGTCTCCATATTCTTCAATTTGTACAGATTCAGAAGAATTTGTTTTCGAACTTGATTTTGCAGAATCCTATAAAACAGTGCAAATTTGTATAATTATTGGCTATTAATCTGTAATTACAATTAACTTACTATAGAATCCGCAGTATGACTAACTAATTTTTGTGGGATCATGGAGGATGATGCGAAACGATTGGCCAAATTAGTAAGAAAATATGCTTGTCTGAACGAATTTTTTCCAACGGTTGATAATCTAGCGACGGAATCAGGTAACCGCATCGTTTCCCGAAATTCCTAATTAAATGAGCAATTATTTAAAATACTGTAAAATATCATCATTTTCGAAATATTTCTACTGCAAGCTTAAATCGATAAAATGATTGGGTTAATAGCACAAGAATTTACCCCGCTCATGTTTCCTCTTATCGTTTGAAAGTCCTGTGAGAATATTATAATGTTCCTAAAGTTTAGTTATTTGTATCATTATGAAGTAATAAAACCATATGACACTGTATATTTCAATGAAACTTACTTCACAAGTAATAACTCACCTCTAAATCTTTAGTTTCGTCGATTTCGGCAATATCTTGATAAGCTTTTGTCAGCAACTCGAGAGACTTGGCATGGAAACTTAACTCGATCACAACGAAATCTAAAAGTACAGTTTTCAAATCGTGCAGCTTCCGTTTTTCAAACGAGTCGATTTGTTCTTCCAAGCTCTTGACTACCCTTGAAACTTCGACGGATGCTTTCATTAGCTCCGATTCGGCTTGAGACTGTGTTAATTCATTAAGGACTCACCATAGCTTATACATTTATTTGAAAACCGTTTCAAAAAGGATACAATCATTTGCCTATTTCTAGGATTTCGTTCTCGGAGTCTATCAAGATGCCTTTTCCTTGTCAATTCTTTATCGCGAGCTGTGAACGTATTTTTAACGTCATCGCGTGCATGTTTACAAATTGTTGCATATTGAGAAAGGGGTGCAACTATTTTCGCATCAAATCGTTGTACCTCAGCATCTCTGATCGGAAGAAATATCAGTCAATAAACCATAATTAATCTTTTCGATTTTTAACACCGCATACCTGTAATCTCCTATTACCGATAACGTTGTGGAAAAATTCATTAATCCTGTTGTCAATGATCGATTAAGAGTTTCTGATTGCGCGTATACTTGTATCGCCTTCGCAACGTCATCGCCCTTGTCGCGTAGTCTATAAAAGTATTACAAATAGTTAGAACGCATAAAATAATCAATATAAAAATACGCGCGTGGTAACGATCATTAATTTCAAACCTTGCGGCTTTTCTCGTATACGCTGCAAATGATGTACACAATTCGGCAAAGTGCTTTTCCACATTGGAAATGCGGTCTTGCACAAATTTTGCTTCGTGTTCCCTACGAAGAGTAAGAAATGAGTGCGATCAATTAAATTGTTCAATGAAACATTGCAAAGTATTCAAATAATTACCACACGTTTCCTTGAGATCTCGAGCGCAGCATTTTGTCTTCTACAATGTTTCTACTTCTCTTTTAGAAATTGAGAAAGATCGCTTTACGAAATAGTTACCTTGCCTTTCTCTTTCCGCTACCCTTAACTCTCCCTGTTGATAGTTTACTGTTGGCAGGTGGTGCAATGTTACCGCAGGTGAGATCGATTTTAATCTATACTCTGTTCGCTCTAACTACTTTTTATGTTTTCTTACCTGTCCACCTGTTCGAATAAAAGTGTTGATTCTTTTCTTCTATATTTCGCTTAATGAATTATCGTTAGAATACGAATCCAGTGGTTGAGCTTTGGATAGTGTGCTGTTTAATTATACATTCATATGTTGCAATTTTACATGAACGAACGTAGCGTCAAATATGCAATAACCGCGTGCACAACATGAAAATTAATGAAGATTTCTTAATAACAGTAAACGAGTGACTCGCATCGGTTCTAACGCTTCCAGTTTCGTTGTTCGTACCACCCACAATAAAAGCATCTCCCGTTCTCTGTAATGTACGAGAATGTCGAGTGCACCACGTTTATGCTGTCGTTTAAAACATCAGAATGTTAATAATAGTTAAATCAATTTATGTTCGGAACCAACCGAAACTTGATCAATTTCTGTTATTTGTGTAACTGTCCAAGCAAAAAATTGTCGAACGATGGACATTCCAACTGTCCTAATCATTTCGCACACATGAAAAGATACGACCACCCGAGGAATTGAAAATATTTCAGTTAAAGGTGTTAACTGAATATCTGAATATCTGAATATGTATTTGATCGAGGAAAAGCTAGTTATTTTTTCTCGGTTAAACATCCGTATTTTTCATGAAACTGTATAGCATTCGCTTGTTAAAGGTCTCAGCCTACCTGAAGAGGATTCTACGTACTTGTCCTTTGCAATTTAAACCTGCCAATAAAACTTAATGACTCTCGATGTGTCTAGGGGGATGTACCGAAACTCATTGAGCACCACTTTCTGGGGCAGATGCTCTTATTGCTGCTCGAGTATACCCCGAATTATCCGAAACAATTTAAGCCCCCAGTACGGTATCTTTTACTGGCAATTCGGTCAAAGGATTAGAGCCACGTATACATCCACGACCATTCTTCCGATCTGGCTTTTATTTTCCAGAAAGATAATGCCTCCTCGTTTACGGGAAATTGAGCTTACCCTCTATTGTTCCAGCTATACGAATGAACTTGGCCACCATGCTTCAATATCAAGGTGAAACTATCGACACCGGTCATTCAACAATATTGCTCGGGTTTAACGAGAACGAGCAACTGAGTGAATGATTTATCAGGTCTAGTAATAATTAATGTCGTTTTCCAATACATTTTTAAAACTAATTTATTTAAACAAAACAATTTAATCAACGATATAGTCGCTGTTGTTTTCAAGTACTTGTGCCCAACGCTCAGGTAGCTTCTTAATCCCTCTATCGTAAAATTCCTGTGATCTTGATACAAAAAATTCGGTCAAGGCGTTTTCGAGGAACTCTTCATTATTGAAATATTTTCCAAGAAGAAAATTTGGCAAGGAACGAAACAAATGATGATCGGATGGGGCAATATCTGGAGAATATGCAGATTGTGGGAGAACTTTCCATCCCAACTGACGTAGTTTTTCCGCCGTGATTCTTGTACTATGCGGTCGTACGTTATCGTGATGAAGAATTACGCCCTTCCGATTAATCAGCGCGGTTTCTTTTTCTCTCAAAGCTCGGTCTATCCTTTCCAATTGTGCACTATACACTTCACTTGTAATGGTTTGGTTGGTTGGCAAGAGTTCATAATGAAGAATTCCTTTAAAATCCCACCAAACACACAACATTACTTTTTCGCATGCAAGTCAGGCTTTTGTGTCTTTTTTTGTCGGCAACCATTGTGGCCGTCTCTTCAGATTAACATAAAGCACCCATTTTTCCTCTCCGGTAACAATTTGCTTTAAAAACGGCAATCGGTTTTGACCAGAGAGGAGCGAACTGCAGATTGTGACTCTTTGATTGCGGTTGTTTTCGGTTAATTCATGTGGAACCCACTTTCCAAACTTTTGGACCTTACCAAGTGACTGCAATTGATTGCAAATAGATATTTTCGAACAGTTTAAAGCTGTCGCAAGCCCTTGTTGTGTCATTTGAGGATTTGTAACCAAAAGAGCCTGAAGTGCTTCCTGATCAAACAACGACATTAATTATTACTAGACCTGATAGTTTGTGGGTACGACGCATTCTTCTGTTCGGATCCCTTGCAAGAATTATACCTGAGTGTTAATATCCTACAGAATAAATATTTTACTGGGCGGAATATGTAATTTAGAAGATATTTTAACTTCAATTATTCGAAGCCGATTAGAATTAGAAGAGAAGGGTGTGGACAAGAGATAGGCCTATGCCTATCCTATATACCTACCCTATGGTAGGGATCAGAGACCTACAGGTACTTTCAAACATTCTGGAAATCTCAGAGTCGGATTCCCAGGGTGCTGGATCTGTTCGTTTATAGCGACAGAGATGAGTAGAGAGATTGTTAACACTCTTCTAAGCAGTTAATTCATATAGAAGCCGTAATTTGAAAACTGTATCCCTATATACTACGTATATCATTTTGTTTGACATACGATGTACGCATTAAAGACATTTAGAGTGTTTGAAAGTTACAATCATAAATATGAATAATAAATAATTAATTGTCAAGTTTATCGTCTACAGTTGATTAAAAATTACAATATATTTTTAGTATGACGGCAACTGATTCTTCAGAGAACAAATATTTAAATTTAAGTGATCCAAGTTTTGATTTTCATTGTTCAATAAGCTGTTTCACAGTACTGCATTTATACCTGACATTTGTTCAGTAGTTGATATAGTTCTAGTTTTGAATTTGCGGGTAAGTTGTAAAGAGTGACCCTGTCATAAAAGACGTCATAAAAATTGTACGCGCAGGTAGACTTTTAAATAGCTACAGTACGATTAAAGGCGAGTCGAGGAAAAACAGTCGAGAAATGTCTTGCTTTACAGCTAGCATTTGAATTCTGGTGGTTAATTATCTTTCTAATGCTAGGAGAGGTTTTCAACTTTTCTCAGATTTTTTGCTCGACTGCAAATTTTAAAGTCCTGGATTTATTAGCACGTCGGGGTAGTCTCACTACTTGATCTACCCCGACGTGGTAATAAATCCAGGACTTTAAAATTTTCATTCTCATTCATTGATGTCTTATAGAAAATTTTAATATGTGGCTTGATGTCCAAAATAAGCCACATTTTTTTTTCAAAATTTTAGAAAGCCCTTAAAGGGGGGGAAATGCCGGAAAACCGCGAAATCTATTTTGCCCCGTAACTACACTCACGGACAAGTTAAAGGGTTAAAATTTTACACAGATGAGTTTTTTTTTTGGTCAGCTATCGAACGGTATATGACTCATTGAAAAATCGCTAAGGGCAGTTTTGATCATCTTAATCGACTAGGCCCATTATCGTATTTACTCGGAATATAAGTAATCTCAAATGCTTTATTGATAGATAACTTGTTGTACATGTAACCACGGTCAACCGGAAATAATTGACAAATGGACTTAGGCCACTTTCAAAATAAACGGCTCATATATTTGATGAATTTCGTCTAGCCACGGCAAATTAGCAAAACTCGAGCGTTAGCAATTTTTCTATTCATTTCTGATAGTGATTCTAAATTCTTGCATTTGTAGTACATATGTAGTGTGGATATAAGATTCTGTGAAATCTCATACGGTAGTTTCTCTATTATACATCTTTCTTATGTTCAAATTGTTGAGTTGATATGGTAGCAATCTTTTTACCATAGAAGCTAATAAGAATATTAGGATTACGCTTGTCTGTGGATCATTTGTTCATTTGTTACATGCACTCACTCGTGCGTGGATTTATTAGAATTACCACGCCTATATTCTCAGCAACGTAATAACGTTTAATGTATAACAATCCATTGTCGTTCATTCGTTTGTATGATCAAGAATAAGAATATCTTCGACCAGTTTCGACTAAAATATGTATATACACATATGTGTATACACGCTGGTTTAGTAATGAGATATGGGATAAGTTTTTTCGTGCATGCACGGCGAATCTAGCATTAGTGAAAAAAATTTTTCGGATAAGATACTTTGATCACCCTGTATAATTTTTCAAAAATTTCACAATTTTTGAAACTACTGGTTTTGAGCGAGTCGGTATTTTATAACACAGGAAACGAATCCTTATATAGAGCTCCGTTCACTCGTCTACCTTCGATACGTTGTCTGTGGTAAAGTATCCGAGATGAATTTATAAAGCTGCAATGCAATTATTTTTCATTGTAGATGGCGATAAAGTATGTTTGTGTACATATGACACTTGAATTCGGTGTACATTTTAATTGTAAAAGAATCAATTATTTCGCTAAAATGCGTGTGATCGTAATTTAGCTGGCTGTATAAATTTGGAAGAACCAAATGAAGAATCGATGAAACTCTTTTATACAATATGGATGAATCTATAAAGTTTGATATAAAAGAGGTTAAGACTGACCTTTTGCGCGCGATAAACGAATGCTCTCAACGAGGATTGTTGCATACCGCAAAATGGTAGGTATAATTTAAGAAAAGGAAACGAAAGGTCATTTCTATTTTGAGATGAACAATGTAAAAATGTATGTTTTCCCAACAGGTTGGCGGAATTAAGTTACTCTTTAAAGGACGTCAAGTTGAATATTCACGATGTTACTGCCGATTTGTACTTAGCAGATATGTGCGAAGAAGAAGATACATACATTTTAGCAAAATGTTACTTCGATTCGAAAGAATACGATAGAGCTGCATATTTCACAGAGAACTGTAAAACACCAAAGGTTAGATTTCTACACATATACTCTCGGTATTTATCGGGAGAAACTAAGAAGATACACGAAACACCAGTAGTGCCTCCTAACCCTGTCAAAAATGACAGCTTAAAATTATTATGCTCTGATTTGAGAAAAGATCATATAGCCGATAAACTGGATGGATTTGGAATGTATCTTTTTGGGGTAACCCTGAAGAAACTACACTTAGCTCGAGAGGCCATGGATGTATTGGTTGAAGCGACCCACAAGCAACCTATGCACTGGGGATCTTGGCTAGAATTAGCATCTCTGATAACGGATAGAGAAAAACTCGAGAATTTGTGCCTACCAAATCATTGGATGAAACATTTTTTTATGGCTCATATGTATTTAGAACTGCAATTAATAGATGAAGGTTTAGCTTTATACTATGAACTACAATCGATGGGATTTGAAAAAAATGGTTACGTACGTGCTCAGACAGCGATTGCAGTTCATTACAGGAGAGGCAAGTTATTCCTTCTTACAAGACTGAAAATATAGTATTGCTCTGAACAGTTATATATACTAATTGGTGGTATTTTCTTTAGATGCTGATAATGCTATAGAAACGTTTAAAAGAATAATAAAGGAGGATCCTTACTGTCTGGATAATATGGATACGTACTCCAATTTACTATATGTAAAGGAAATGAGAGTTGAGCTGGCAAACTTGGCTCACAGAGCAACAGAAATAGACAAATATAGATTAGAAACATGTTGCATAGTAGGTAAGTTTGCTGATTAATTGAGCATAAAGATGAAAAGTGCATCACTATATGGTAGAATGGATATTCTTCAGGCAATTACTACAGTTTAAGAGGTGATCATCAAAAGGCAGTCCTATATTTCCACAGGGCATTGAAAATGAATCCACAGTACCTTTCTGCTTGGACGTTGTTAGGCCACGAATTCATGGAAATGAAAAATACTAATGGAGCCATACACAGCTATCGACAGGCTATTGGTATGTATCGCGTTGCAGTTGTGAAACTAGACGCGAGGATTTATGTGATATTTCATTTCTTGCTACAGAGGTGAATAGACGGGATTACAGAGCATGGTATGGTTTGGGACAAACGTATGAAATCTTGAAAATGCCATTTTATGCGATTTACTATTACAAACAAGCCCAGCTTCTGAGGCCACACGACAGTAGGATGGTGTTAGCTTTAGGAGAGGCGTACGAGAAACAAGACAAAATACAAGACTCGTTGAAGTGTTATTACAAAGCGTGTAGCGTTGGTGATATCGAAGGAATGGCATTGTTGAAATTGGCTACGTACGTAAAGTGAATGAATATATGTAGCCAAGAATATGTTTTAATTCTATCTTCCGTAGATTGTACGAAAAGTTGGGTGAACACAACAGCGCAGCAGCAGCTTACACCGACTTTGTCAGGGATGAGAGCAGGAACGCGGATAGAACCGACTTGAGCCATGCATATAAATATTTAACACAGTATCATCTAAATCGCGAACAGTTGGATCAAGCCAATCATTACGCCCAGAAATGTTTACAGTTCGATGAAACGAAAGAAGAAGCTAAAGCACTGCTCAGAACGATCGCTCAGAAAAGAGTAAAAGTCGAAGAGACGTCGATGGTGGTAATTATAGAATTCTTTGAATAACCGAAGAAATAACATTGCTATCAAATTATAACTTCACGTTTATTCATTAGATAGAGGACATGAACGAAACGGATCCCGTTATAGAGCAAGGAGAACGAGCAGACACGACTCCAGGAAATCAATTATCACCGATGAACCTGTCGTTTATGCCTACGCCATGAATCATTTTGGAAAGCCGATGCTTCGTATGTTGTTTATATTTTTAATAAATATAATCGATAGGGGAAGAAAAACACAATGATTACAAAATTTTTTCACTTTATAATCTCGTATGTAAAAACATGTGTAAATGTATACATATTATGTAGATCTATATTTTATTGTAATAATAGTATTATAGCTAATAGTTACTATTTAGAATATCTAAACCTGTTGAACGTTGCACAGGCTGCGGAATATCCATAAATTCAGGGTATTCGTAGTACAGATGCCTCAGAGGTGTCGGAGCCGGCGGTACCGCATCATTGGGAAACAACGGCGGATACTGTGGTATTATAGGAAAACCTGGCGGGGCCCGAATAGACACGACGAGACCGTTGATCGTGTTTGGAGCTCTCCATGGCCGTAATTGGAATGATTCGTGATCATTGCTATCAGAATTTGTCAAGGAGGACAATATACTACTATCTGATGATCTTTCTGTGGGCGTGCTCCTAACGAACTCCTCGCTTGATTCCTCGGTATCAGCCACGTAATCCAGTTCCTGTTCCGCTTTCTTGTTCTGTAAACAAAAAGAAACAGTATTCGTTAGCGTAATCTGTCTACATATAATGTAGTTGTAAGGAGAATGAGAGGAGAACGAACCTGAGAACGAGTGCGAAGCGATCTATAGTCTGCTTGCTTCCTGCAAAATCGTCTTTTGGGCTTAGTATTCACGGGAAATATTTCGACGTCAGTCGTTTGCGTGGCCATTTCCTTGTACTCAATGTTCCTTCGTTTCCGGTACTGGCTTTTCACCGGGGGTCGCCTTTTACTTTTACTTGAGATGTTTTGCTTGTTGTTGGGTTCATCCTCTGTGAACGACACTTTTCTCTTTTCGTAAACGAAAGGCGTTTTCTTTCCGTAGTAAAGGAAGTCATTTTTTATTGCTTTGTCATGTTTCACATTTCGGCTGTGAGGGGGTAAGAAGTCGTCCTCGGATGAACTGCTATCATTTGCGACTTCTTCATTCAGCGATGAACTACTATCTTCAGAGTCAATGTAACATTGACAACCGCAGATTTTTGGCGTTGTCTTCATCTCGATTTGCGATTTTTCATTGCTGCATTCCTCCATTGATACTTCCATAAGTTCTTCCGAAGTAGTAAACGATGTGGACCTATCGGTGTCTATGGACACATTCCTTAATAATCTACTAATTGCGGTGCACCACACATCCTCAGATGTATCGGTGTCCTCTTCACCGATGATTCCAGATCCTTCATTGCCGCTGCTATATATTTCGTTAGAATCATCACAGGACGACGCATTTTCCGTTCCCGATTGGGAACTATTCTCCTTTTCTTCTTCTTCTTCTCCTACTACTTTTTTTTCTTCTCCTTCTCCTTCTTCTTGTACTATTACTTCTTCTTCTCCTTCTTTTTTTACTACTACTACTTCATCTTCTCCTTCTTCTACTACTACCTCTTCTTCTTTTGCTTCTGCTTTTGTTTCTGCTTTTTCTTTTTTTTCTACAACTACTACTGTTTCTTCTTTCTTCTGGTCCTTCAAATCCGAATCCATCAAATCCGAATCCATCAAATCTGAATCCATCAAATCTGAATCCTTCATATTGAATCCTTCGTCTTGAATCGTCATTTTTATCTTTTCTTCTTTTTTATTCTTTTGGCCCCTCAAATTCGAATCCTTCAAATTTTCGGCAATTTCTTTAATAGCAAGCTTTGCGGACACTTTCTTCGTCTTAAATAAACAATGTTGTAAAAGAAGTAGCGGATACATGATGTATTTAATACTACTCCCGACGACACCGCCGCTTAGCGAGTACAAAAGCTCATTCGATGTCATTGTTCGTTTCTTCGGTATCAGATCTTCTCGTTTTAAAGGGATGTAGCGTTTTCTTTTTCGTGAGTCTTTGGATGCTGAAGATTTCCGTCCGCTTGATACTGGAACGACCTCTTGAATCTGCACGAGACAAACGATTTTTACATGAATACGTTATTTTATCTTTCAGAACTCGCGAACGGTGTTGCAACAGAGATTAGTACGCGAAATGCTGATATTATACGCATTCACAGGTCCGAACGCGGGCCTCATAACTATTGACAGTCGAAGCGCGCGTGCACTACGTATATTGCACTTTCGCTGCCTGATGAAATACAATTTAAGAATTTCACTCAAATTTTTCGCGAGATAATCGTCTCAAAAGTAATAGCATTCCTTGGACAATTAGTCGAATTTATCATTACGTAAATGCTGTTAAAATTCAGATAATTTTGTACATAATTAACAAAGATTTATCTAGCGGTTGACGTCAACCGATGCAACATACAGAGGAATTACGATTATCCGGCATGCGTGGAAATGCATGAAATCTATTTATTTCGGAAAGTAACAAATATCCTGAACGTACTGAAACGTTCAAGAAACTTTGCTGCATCTATACCAGCTAAAAAAGTGTATTTATTGTTTATAATAAAGAGTAAAAATGATTTGGAAAAGAGTATGGATATGGAAAATAACTTGAAATCTGTTAAGTCAGAGATTTAAGAAAATATTTTGAGGATACAGAATTATTCATGCAGAAAATGTTTATTTATTATTGCAAATATTAACAAGAAAAAATTATTGCCGAAAATAGACAAGCATATGAGCCCTACCATCATATAGCGGTGAAGCCGCGTACTAAACGGGAAGAATGTAAGAACAAAAATAGGACAAAATTTTAAAAACTGTGAGCAAATAAAATATTTTAAGGACATGTGAATGTTTAACTGAATTTTCTGCATCCCATAAGATGCTGTGTTTAAAATGATATGAATAATTTGCTTGTTACAACATGGAAATAGGATCATTGGACATACTTGCAAAACGTTCAAACTGGTCTTTACTGAGAATAAATAATAATTTTTACTAGCAGGTTCTGTCTATTTTACACTGTCGATAATTTGTTTACAAGTTTCAGCGTTTTCCCACTACGTGGGTTGGCGCTACTTGAATTATCAACTGTGCTCGTCAAATAGCTATTTTCAATAATAATTATCCATTCTCTATATTTGTATTAAAGAATAAACTACTCTTGCAAGAAATAAATGTAGAAAATTTCACTGAACATTTCTGTACCTTCAGAATACTTTCTAACCCTTAAATTAATAGATTTCAAGCCACTTTCCACACCCGTATTTTCTGAACGGCTAGTTCTATACAAATCACTTGTAAAAAATGTAGCAAAAATCACTTGTACGCTTTATGGTAAACAATAAATGAACTTTTTTACACGATATAGATGTAGGAAAGCCTTCTGAACATTCCTGTATCATCAAAATATATCTCGGATCTTTAACTGACAGATTTTATGCTATTTTTCTATTTTCCATACATGCATTATTTCTATAACCGACTTGACAAGACTCTGTAGCAATAGATATGTAGTTTTTGCTCTTTATTCTGAACAAAAAGAAATTTTTTAATGATTTACATAGATTCGGAAGTCTCTTGTATATTTAACTACCCTCAAGATATTCTTTAGCCACTAAAACTTAATAAAAAAGATTCAAATACAGTAAAATTTCGATAACGCGCCAAATAATCATGTGTACCAAATAATTGAACTGCGCTCCGATTTTCTTCTTCACTATTACGTCAACGAAAGTAATGTAAGTCTAGTTGAAATCGTTTAACTTTTTTCTCACGAACAATGATTAGTTCTACAATAGATTTACTATTGGATCGTCGACTAGTTATAACACTCGTACTCTATTGCAGAATATTACTACCGCGCACTGTTCCGTACGATAACTAACAGATTTCTACAATTGTGATGAGACATCAAGTAAAGCGCGCGTAAATGTAATCAATCGTATTATTATGAAATACCGCTTATCTTCGATTCTACTATCTTTTGAATACTCACTTTATTGTTCTTATTTTGATGTCTTCTTTTACGGTTCGCCTTTACCGGTCTTTTCGACATGATGAGCTGCACGACACTGTCGAAGTGAAATCACAATCGATACTTGACACTTGTGTCCAAAATGATCCGAAAAATTTGCATGCCCGTCAATTTAAAGGGTCCTCGCGAACGGTACCCTTCATCTAATTGGTCAGTTACACCTACCAAAGGTAGGAGGGGTAACTTGGTACCGATGTTTGAAAGGATTTGGGGGTGTCTATCCCTTCCGCCGCGTCTTGGCCGTAATGTCTCCTTCTTCTTCCTTTTTAGGCCACTTCACCCTCCTCGATATCTTGTTCGTTTATAATTAGACACGTTGAATAGTCCAAGGTCGATTCGTTTTTTTAAACAATTCATTCTAGCTAAATTATATCATTTTATATTAATATCACAACAGCGGAACAGCTGAATGATTAGCATTCCTGCTCACTACTTATCATTGGATCTAATTGATGGTTGAAGTTAAACCATTAACTGCCAAATTTTCTTTTTAATTTTTGATAGGTAGAGTTATGTATATGCACAAAAAGTTGTGTAACGAATATAATTATATTCAAATTATGTTTTGTTGTTAAAATATTTTATATTTTTTAAAAAGTCCCAATTGGGGATTGTGGCAAATTTCATGAATAAAAACTAATAAGAAAAAATTGTTTTTTATTGTATGAATTATTTTATATATTCTAAATTACATATTTATGTGTAGTATTTAATTATACTATAAAAACCAAATCAAAAATATTATACTTCAAATATGATAATTTCGTTGTGTTCAACTTACAAATGATTTCCAAATTTGTTGTTACACAAAAACTTGTGTAACAATATAATTATATTCAAATTATGTTTTGTTAAAATATTTTATATTTTTTAAAAAGTCCTAATTGGGGACTGTGGCAAATTGCATGAATAAAAACTAATAAGAAAAAATTTTTTTTTATTGCATGAATTATTTTAGATATTCTAAATTACATATTCATGTATAGTATTTAATTATAATATAAAAACCAAACCAAACATATTAAGTTTTAAATATGATAATTTCGTTGTGTTCAACTTACAAATGATTTCCAAATTTGTTCACTTGTTGAAAAGAAACGAAACACAAAATACACGCCGTCTACTATAAACAATATTGACTGTTATGTATAAAATGACATTAAACCGTTAAATGCACCTGGTATATTCTTCGCGCCAAGTGGTGTACGTAAAATTCCGAAACTCCCAAATGGGGATCGTGGAAGTCAATGGGTTAAGCAGGTTTAACACAAGCAGAGTGTACTAAGTTGTAATCCAATTTCGCAATTTCATTAAATAATTCAAACCTTTCAGTTAATTCAATTGCTAATTATTTTAATCATAAGTATAACACAAATACGATGCAAGTGAAATACAATATTTCAAATTATAGTCAGGATCCTGAAGAATATTTTGCCACGAAGTCGTATTTTCCTCTTTTATTACTTATTAATTTATTCATTTTTAATTCGTAAGTCTAATTTAATTACATTGTAGTTAATGTAATTTCATCGAATAGAGATCTAAATTATGAATTACAATATGATTGAATTATGGTGAAATTGGGGAAGTCAATTGTAATTCTGCACAACTTTGAGTACAAGTAAGTAACTATAGATATGTGTAATGTATTTATTTATACAATTTTTCATAAATATTAAAAATAATGTTCTTGCTGTTATGTCGTGGCAAAGGAAAATTCATGGAGAACTTTCAACGAAACGATTATCGCCGTGCATACAACTGACCTGGATACCCCATAATACCTAAACCCAGACCCTTCGGTAACCTTTATTTCAATCGGGAGTGGAATTTAATAACCATACTTGAAATAGATTTCGGTCGAGGCGTTTATGAAGGCATTTATTCTTTGGACATAAAATCCATGGAGTTTTATTTTTCAAGCGCTATTTCCTACGCATCTAAGAAAAATCCTTTTTCGAGTAGTTCAGTGTACCCGCGTTGGATACGCAAAGAGGTAATAACCATACTTGAAATAGATTTCGGTCGAGGCGTTTGTGAAGGGATGTATTCTTTGGACAATACGTCAATAAACAATTTGCAGAAGCAGTTAAATTTCTACACTGACCACGACAACTGCTGTCTGCGACACGCAGGAGAGCAGGTAAGCGGTTAAGCAGTTAAGCAGGTAAACGATTTCAACCAGGGTTACGAATATTTAGCTGGTTTAATTTGGAATCGCGTGTAAACATAAAATCCATGGAGTTTTATTTTTCAAGCGCTATTTCCTACGCATCTAAGGAATATCCTTTTTCGTGTAGTTCAGTGTACCCGCGTTGGATACGCAAAGAGGTAATAACCGTACTTGAAATAGATTTCGGTCGAGGCGTGTGTGAAGGGATTTATTCTTTGGACAATACGTCAATAAACAATTTGCAGAAGCAGTTAACTTTTCTACACTGACCACGACAACCGCTGTCTGCGACACGCAGGAGAGCAGGTAAGCGGAAGCAGTAAGGAAGGTAAACGATTTCAACCAGGGTTACGAATATTTAGCTGGTTTAATTTGGAATCGCGTGTAAACATAAAATCCATGGAGTTTTATTTTTCAAGCGCTATTTCCTACGCATCTAAG
>CM052160.1:10303026-10425036 GCA_028455555.1 Augochlorella aurata | reverse complement strand
CGCAAAGAGGTAATAACCGTACTTGAAATAGATTTCGGTCGAGGCGTGTGTGAAGGGATTTATTCTTTGGACAATACGTCAATAAACAATTTGCAGAAGCAGTTAACTTTTCTACACTGACCACGACAACCGCTGTCTGCGACACGCAGGAGAGCAGGTAAGCAGGTAAACGATTTCAACCAGGGTTACGAATATTTAGCTGGTTTAATTTGGAATCGCGTGTAAACATAAAATCCATGGAGTTTTATTTTTCAAGCGCTATTTCCTACGCATCTAAGGAATATCCTTTTTCGTGTAGTTCAGTGTACCCGCGTTGGACACGCAAAGAGGTAATAACCATACTTGAAATAGATTTCGGTCGAGGCGTTTATGAAGGCATTTATTCTTTTCTACAATGACCACGACAACCGTTGTCTGCGACACGCAGGAGAGTAGGTAAGCGGTTAAGCAGTTAAGCAGGTAAACGATTTCAACCAGGATTACGAATATTTAGCTGGTTTAATTTGGAATCGCGTATAAACATAAAATCCATGGAGTTTTATTTTTCAAGCGCTATTTCCTACGCATCTAAGAAAAATCCTTTTTCGAGTAGTTCAGTGTACCCGCGTTGGATACGCAAAGAGGTGGAACCTTAACGATTACGGAACATTGTTGTGGGATACGAACTCACGCAAGCAACCAGACACGCAAGAGTGCGCGCGGAAGGAAACCAATGCACCTACACACTTGTATTTTACCTGTACATCCGACGGTATACGCACGCCACTGCGCAAACATGCTCGCTATTTTAAAACACTGATATACCGCTTCCAATTTCTTCATATTTTACTTTACCCTAAAGATCTTACCCTCTAACAGCCGCGTTCAACGCTCCAGTGAACGCTACTCCATTTTGTACCTGTGCAGAGATCTTAAAATATTTTAAATCAACAATACCGTTGATATCTCAGAACGTATCTGTTCAAACTGCTAGTAACTTCATCCCAGTATTAAATTTAGTATTTAGACGAGTCGTACAGATCAGAAAATGAAGTATTTCTGTCATTTTCATGGCCTATTCGCACGAAGAAATCGCTGCTTTTAATCCTGCATTATTTTTATCCTACGTTACTGTACGAGTCTTCTAACAGAACAACATTCGTTGCAAGTCGAATAAAATGAATAAAGGAAAAACGAACGAATTTTTAACGTTTTGCCCACCGGAAATCAATTACAGAGGATTCTAGGATAACTGTGCTACAACAAAATGGAGAGCAAGAAGTTTTTTCGATATGACAATCCCGCAAGAAATGATTATTGGGACAGTTCACGATTAAAATTGTTACTGCCATTGAAAAATTTGGATAATCAAGATAAATTATTCAAATTTCGGAGGAAAATGAAGACGGGGGAGAGTTTTCGGTTTGAATACTCGAAAGGCGAGTAAATAATAGGGAATATAGCATAAAGTACGTCGATAAGCGTTTCTAAGGCTCGCGCGCAATTCAACGAATGAGTATGGCCGCCATATTGACTATGTATAGCCAACCCAGCGCCAAGGATGTTTGTGCGTGCCTGGCACGATCGCTGTTACATCGCGATCGCTGTCATCGTTGTCGTTGTCGTCGTCCTGGACGTCGTCGTTGACGTTGTTGTCCGAGTTGTGTCTTAATCGTCGTCGACGCGATACAACGACCGAAACGGTGAATTTACAATCTAGATTCGAACGGAGTCAGCGATCCCTGTCCGCGAGATGTCAAGTCAAATATGCCTGAAGTGGAACAGTTTTTTGAACAACATCGCGACCAGCTTCGAGAGCCTTTGGGAAGAGGAAGGTCTCGTCGACGTGACCCTGGCAAGCGATGGACAGTGCCTCACGGCCCACAAAGTCATCCTCTCTGCCAGTAGCCCATTCTTCAAGAAAGTTTTCCAGGTTCGTCTGTTTTCACCTTTTATATTTCAGCGCTCGTACGCGATCCCGTTCGAAGTTTGACAGCTGGCTTCCTCCCACGAAATTCACTGTGTTGCTACTAGACTGTGGATCTTTCCCCAAATTCGTATCTCTGTAAGCTATGTGATTCGTATCTTTGTAGATTATTAGAAAATTTCGTTGGATCAATGCAGAATAGAAATAGCATTAATGTTGGTTAACATGAACCTCTCACAGAGGCCTTTTAAGATTTACAATCTGGTTACTGTAATTGAGGTGTAGCATTAACCTAAAGACAACTTTTTGGTTCAGAAATCTTAAAATTCTTTCCGGGACACCTTGTAGACTATTTGTTTTTTAACCCTTAAGCTCAGTTGATATTGGGCCATTCGTGATCCAAGACCAATTGAATTTTTTTAATAGATTCTTCTTCTCTTTCTGCTATAGTCTTTGATAGATAATATTTTCTATCTAGAAGGTAAATCTTTAACATATTTTCATGTTTACATTAATATGTAAATTTAAAACATAGCCTTTAGATTATAATGTATATCCATATTTGGGACATTTGGACATTATTCTTTTTCTCCATTGTAGACTAACCCATGTCAGCATCCAGTTATAATATTGCAAGATGTACACTTCAGCGAGTTGGAAGCCTTACTTATATTTATATACAAGGGAGAAGTGAATATAGAACAGAAGAACTTGCCGGCATTGCTGAAAGCTGCAGAGACCTTACAGATTCGTGGACTTTCCGGTGGAGATATATTCGCTAAAGAGTCTTATAAGAGATTGGCTGAATTGGAGCAAGCTGTGGAAGAGGAAGCAGGCACCACCAAGGAAGACACACCGAAAAAGAAGCAGAAGCTGAAGCATCAGGCCAATTCTATCCTGGAAACTGTACTGGCACCCAATGTATCGCAGTTGGAGAACACAGACGAGTCGACCACCAGCGATCAAAGCGGAAAAGATGGGGATTACCCATTGCAGAAGACTGTTCAGAATCCAGTTTATCATCGTTTGGAAATGAAGGTAAAAACTTGTTGCGTGCAGTACTTTCAAACACAAGAAGAATGCGGTACTCAATTGACTGTATTTCAGATTGAGCCATTGGAATCGGCAGTTGAGGAGCTTCAAAAGCAATCGGCAGTGGACAAAGACCCTGTGGAGAGACTGGACACTGGTCAAGTCGAGGGTAACCAAGGTGAGTACAAAAGAAACTTGAACAAACTCGTAGAAGCGATTATGTGACACGATCGAGCATTAGTTTTATTTGCGAAACGCGTTAAGATTTCATTTTCTGCAATTTCTATGTTTTATGTTCTACACGTTTGCGTGCATATTATCACCTCTCTTCTTAGTTAGACTTCTAAATTCGATAGAAAGAACAAAAAGGCACTGTAACCATCCATGCGCAATGGATTGCTCTTTCCGAAGATTTTCATCGATTCGAATCAATTGGTTGTGGGATTTGCTTGTACCCAAAGCGGTGCACAGTGGTGCGAAGGAGAAAGAAACATGTGTACATCGAGATCCTCGGCGGAGATGTATACGCGTTTGAAATCATCTGTGAAATCTAAAGTGACGGAGCACCGAGTCGAATCAAATACTCCCTTCGATTGTTGCGTATCGTTTTGTTATTTGGTCGCTTGCCGAATCGTTGAGCCAGCTTTGATCGTTACTTCTGCTTTATTAGATTGGTGTCGCACGTATTTCTTTCGTTTGTTTTTCGTTGTTGCGCGAAGCGAATCGCTAGAGAGAGGAGGAAACCGCGCGCGGGTAGCAAACGATTGAGACGATCCCAGGGGGCTTTTAGGGGACACAGGCGAAGGAAGCATCAGCTTGTCGAACTAGAGCGACGCTAGCACTTACAGCAGAGGAAAATATTGTATTTACTCGGAAGAGGGATCGTTCCGTTTGTCGATAGTATCGAGAGATCTCGCGGGTTCTCTACTAAAACAGAAACAAAACAAACAAAGAGAAAAATGAAAAAATAAATGGAACGATAGACGCACGCGATCGATCGATCTTCGCTGCTCGGTGCGATTCGCTGCGACTCGCTGCAATTCGTTGCAATCCGCTGCAATTCGCTGCAACTCGCTGCAACCCAATCTCACGCGTGTCAGGGGGATCCGTGTTTAAAGCCGGCTGTGCTCTGATGTGTGTGGCAGGGTCTGGGAACAGCCCTGCTGAAGACATTTCCGGTTTATCTGGGTTATCCGGCCTAACTGGATTCTCGGACGTGAAGCCGCTGCTTTACGCGTATCAGCAGCTACCTTACGCCGATCTTCTGCCGAGCCCGGAGATTATTTCAACCTGGGCGACTTCTCGACCGATGGATCATTTGGCCTGTGACCTTATGAAGATCCTCTTTACCCCGGAGGAGAGGATTCTCTGTAACGTAAACGGCAAGATGGGCAAACAGCAGTTCGATAGTAACAAAATACATTTGATAAGGGAAGTTCTGTTGCACTTTAGCGGTATCGCACCCAATAGCGTCGAATGGGAGGAGACATGGAAGAACTGCGTGACCAAGATCGACACTAGCAATAGGGGCTTGAAAAGATATTTGTTCCAGAGGCGGTCGGTCTACACTCAATGACTAGGGCGTTTCAGGTCAGGGATCAAACGGAAACGTTTTCACTGGCTAGAATGAACGAAAATACTCGTCCAGTCTCGTCCGAAATGTTCCGATCGGAACTGCCCGGAAACGTTTAGGATCATCTGCGATCGTCTCGGATCGCCTCGGATCGCTTCGAGGTTTCCGTGACCGTTCTTCTCTCGTCGTCTTTCGATTCCCCGATCGAATCGTCCCTCGGACGAGCACCCACAGTATACGATAAGGGAGACACGAGAGTTAACTCGCGCGATAGCGAACGGCAATGACGATGACGATGACAATGACGATGGATAAGGTACGCAAAGTTAGGGTCAGCGACTGGGGAAGCTGACGTTGATCGCGAACCATTCAGAAAAGGAAACGATATACATACCTTCGAGGAAACAATAGGAAACGGAAAGCATACCTGGCAGGGTCGGGCCTACTGGGCAACGTGCATAGAGTTTTCTTTCACGAGGCGAACGATTCAATTACTTTCGACTATCCACTCGGTTATTCGGTTCTTCTTTAGTTTCTTTTTGTTAGTTGTTTCACAAGGACGGCCGATCCTTCGGTGATCGGGACTTATCTGTCGCATCCTCGTACCTCGTACCTATGATAATTCAACGTAACATTCCTTCGTGTTGTTCGTTTGCAGTGTTCACGCAATTACGCACTCTCGTCGTAGACGATCTACGTAACACGAACTACAATACAATACTATTAAGGAGACCTTGCTACACTCGAAGGCACGGCATCCACGATCACACGCATTATTGTACACGCGCATAGTTATACACCTAGGTGAACGTTTACTCGGTGTACTGTCGCGCATTAGAAAGATCGAAATTCGACTAGCAATCTGTAATTAGATGCAAAGAGGAAGACCGACTTTGAACTCGCGTTCCGAGGGCAACCACTAACGAATCGTGGCCCTTTACGGTGAAAGAATATTAATCTAAGGCATGCTTGTAGAGTATTTAAAAGCAGATTACAGGTCTGCAAACGGTTCGCATCTATCAACGGCGCACGATACTTTTATTCGCGGTTTCGTTCGAGCGAGAACAAAAGAAAAAAAATGATAATCGAGCGAAACCTTGTTTTCTCGCGCGTTTATTTGCCACCTTTCGTTTCGTCGTTTGATCTCGCGAAGGTACGATACGCTTCGAGTTGACTATATTGTTTCGAACTATAACATATACAACTGTAGACGAAATACACGCGACTGGTTGCAAATAAACCTATTTTACATTTTCAATTGTCTCGTCATTTCCCGACTCGACAGGAGTCCTTAGACGCGTTCAAATAATTTAGCAGGATTCAACGACTACAAGAAGAGAAAATGTTCCACGAATCCATTGTTCCTCCGTTCCATCGCATCGTCCGACGAACCGTCAACACACGTCCCACATTCTCCTCTTCTTCCTGCGAAGCGACACCATAGAAAAGTCGGGTCACACCGACGAGAAGGAGAGAAAGGTTTTCAAGTACCCGACTGGAATTACTTGCAGGATCTTCGAAGCCGAGCGTAACCGTGATCGCCGAGGCGCGCGAGATTTCGTCTCCTTCGCCGGAGCCTAGGACCTGTCCGATCGGCCTCGATCGGACTCCGTTCACGAAAACCATCGAGGATGTCTATCCTTCGACGAACATATCATGTTCAGAGTCGATACCTGAACAACAGGAACCTACGAACCTGCTCGTCGATCCAGAGGGCAGGGTTCTGCGATCCGGCTTCCCGAGTTGCGCCGGAGCCGCTGGCAATTCCGATTTTCCAGAAGAGAAAGGGGGTACGGCATACCCTCCGTTCCCTTGTCCCTTCTGCGACAGAGCGTACACGAGCTGGGGCTTCCGGCGGAGACACATCAAAGCCGTGCACACGATTTCGCCGTCTCTCAATTGCAAATGGTGTCTGCAGGTATGTTACCAATAAGTGCATTCACTACCGTAACTTTCCTTCGCTAAAAGGAACGAATAATCTAACGGTGATGTATTTCAGGTTCTGCCTACGCATGCAGCTTGGAGACGACACGTGATCGTGGCGCACAATCTCTCAGCGGTCGACGCGCACAACGGTCTCTTGATCCTGGAGGAGGCGCATATGGTTTTACAAATCGCGCGTCCCACCAGACTGGACACTTTAGTCAACATAATTAAGCAAACTAAGCAGAGCAATAATCAGGAAAATCCACGATCCAATAAGGGCTGAGATTGTTTGCATCGCAAACTGTAACGTTTCCTCCTATGAACGGTTCCGGAAATAAAATTGTATATCGTGCTCGACGTTCATCCAACGAGCCTATTTTATGTTTCAAATCGAGACGTTAACGTATGTGTATTTATTTGTTAACGAACCAATTCTGCGTTAAGAGGAACGCACCGATTTTACACACTTCGTATGGGATTGTACTGACGACGAGTCGCGCGTTAACAAATTTGTTATTGAATGAAATTGGAGCATTCTCGACAAGTGCCTCGACGCGCAGCTTGCGACAGTTGTTTTCTTTTCATTAAGTTTTTATATGTGTATATTGTCGTTATATGTCTTTGTACGTGTACATATTGCTTCGATAGTCATTGCCTACGGCCAGTATCGCGCTCTGTTGCGCACAGTACTTTTATTGTTGTATTAACAAGAATTTTATACACAATAAAAATTATAGGAATAAACGTTTAACGCGGGACAAAAGGAATAGGACCTTTTTCACGCGACCGTAAATCAAGCTATTCGTAACCTGTTTGTTAATCGTTTATTCTTTAAAATACTTTTGACAGTATCGTGCATCAGTCGATTGAAACTTTTATAAATATTTTTGCTCGTAAACGTGGCGGGAATTTCGTGCTTTTATTTGAAACCGATCGTGCAGGGTTGTGATTACTTTTTTGGTAATTTGTTGCTGTCGGTTACGTACGATTGATTGTTTGATTCGTTCGACAAATGAATACCATCGCATGCGGTAAAATGGTGTGAAGGCGTTACTTACAAATCATACACGAATCTCTAATAACTCTTTGTCTCGCAACGATTGCACGACGCGAACGTTTACCGTTGTATAATTTCGAGGTCGTCTGTTGCAAGATATATCCGTAAGTTTCGGTTCCGGTTTGCGTTTGCGTTATCGTTTACATTTGATATGTTTAAACGTCGGTCGTGCGATTTCGCTAAGCTCAGCCAATATAAAAAGTGTGATCAAATATTCGCATCGGTAAGGAGCATTGCTAACTGTTTGAGAAAGTTGACGCTTTGTTCTGAATGGAAACATGTTCGATGAGAGTTATTGTACATTGGACAGAGATGCACCGGTTTCGCGGTTTCTCGAGGTACGGAAATTACAAAACAACTTCTTCACCGACAAAAGACCACGGCGATAGAGTTCGTTTTCTATTTTTGTTATAAACCAGAAAAGAAACGCAATAGAAAATATATTATATGTACATATATTGTGGATAAAAAGAAATTCTTTCCGAGTCAGCAACGTTGGTGGATTGGGGTATCGTTCGTTTGAATCATACGAGTCCGTGCATTTGTTTCCGTCGGGACAGCTACAGGTATCTTTCGGGCTCTTCTCTTTGGTTTTTCCTCTCTCTCTCTCTCTCTCTCTCTCTCTCTCTATCTATCTATCTATCTCTCTCTTTCTCTGTCTTTCATTCTCTCGTTTACTCTCTCAATCTCCCTTACTTTCTCCCTCTTTGACTCTGACTCTCTCTCTCTCTCTCTCTCTCTCTCTCTCTCTCTCTCTCTCTCTCTTTTGCGTTCTCTCTCTCTCTCTCTCTCTTGCTCTCTAACTCTCTTGACTTCTCGCGGTATATTAGCAATTCCAACTGATCCAGTTTTTGTTCTGGCTCGACGCGCAAGAAGTTTTTCGGTTGTTGGCTCGAATTTTACAACTCGGCCACGTAACCCTCGATAACGATTCCCGGCGCAATCTCGGCGGTGGTGACACTATCCGAGGCAGTAGCGTTGATCCGATCGTCGGATCGGTCCTCGCCCCACGCACCCTCTTTGCCATATTTTTCGGACATCCGTACCATTTCGTTGGGACTCCATTCGGCCGAGTCTCTGCGACTTCCTCCGCTTCTGTAGACGACGTTCGATTCGGTTTCGCGGTTTCCACGATATCCCGAACCTGGCAGTGGTGACGGAGAATAGCTATCGTAGACGGGATTGCGCTTCATCGATGCCCGCTGGTGACTCGTTTTCCTCAGCATAGCCTACACGAACGAACGGCCATTGTTAATAAAAGCTGCTTGCCGTATCTGCACTCTAAGTTAAAAGCTTTGGAAAAACTGACCTGAAAGTTAAACGGAGGCTCGTCGGTATCCTCGTCGGCGTTGTTGTTCCTACGTCCCATCATCTGCATTTCCTGGATTGGATTGATGCTGAAACAGAAGAAAAGAAACGAAAACGAGTAGGATCGTTTCGGAGGTTTTGCATAGATTTCACGTTTAAGAATCGCGATCGAACCGATTAGGGTTGCCGGAGTTTCTGTTCGTCCTGTCCTCGAAATCGAACTCGCTGACACCGGTGTTGCTTTTACTTCGAGAATTCGTGCTGTAATGATCGGTGCGGGGTGGCTGGGGTGATTGTGTCTGATTGAACGGAGGCGGAGGTGGTGCGTTTTTTCTAGAGCGCGTCGACTCGATGGTGTCATAATCATTCTGCAAAAGAGATCAAAGAAGTTTAGAAGGAATGAGTTGGTTCCGGTCGAACCTGGGAGGGAGAGAAAACTCGGAAGGAAAAATCAGGGAAACTTACTGAGCGAGGATTATGAGCGTGAGCAGATGGCGCGGGACTACGATGGCTCGAAGAAGTATGTTGATATCCGGAGTTACCCATTCCGCTTTCGGACGTTTGTTGCGGTGGAACTCGGACCGCGGTATTCGGGTCTCTGGAAAACGGAGTGTCGATCAGACTCTTTCCCTCGCTGCCCGAATGTGCCACTCGATGTGGCGAGTTCGTCGTTTGCACCTCGACGTCTGAAAAATGCAGAGCAATCCGGTTGGAGAGGTGAGTTCTCTCCGAGTACAAACCAGTCGCCACTAACCAGTCGATCGTTATCCACTTACTATTAATGTGATTACGCGTTATGCGATCGTTGTCCACTTACGAGTAACACACGACCGAAAAGCAGGAATGGAAAAAGACAGTCTGATAGTAACGCGACGAGTCGGACGAACGCGTCGTTTTTCGACGAATCTCCGATTCGCGTAATTCACGCGATCGATCGTGGTCGATCACGCTCGATCCGACTCGAACACATGCAGAAGGAAAGAAGAGGAAACAGAGAGAAAGATAGATAGATAGAGAGAGAGAGAGAGAGAGGGAGCGAGAGAGAGAGAGAGAGAGAGGGAGAGAGAGAGAGAGAAGAATTAAAAGTTCGAAGATAGTTTTGGGAAAAATGGCTGAAAAGTAGTTGTGTTTCTTTTTCGCGCGAGCGTAGAATCGTACGATTCACGAGTGTCATTGCCGTTGATCGTCCTGATCGGATGAAACAAAACGTGATAGGCACCTCTGGTACGAGTGTTCCTGATGGCCCAAGGCACCGTATGTCTCCGTAATGGCGCGTCCCAGGCCTCGTGCTCGTCGTCAGACGCCAAAGACGACGCGGATCTGCGAGAACGTATTTCTCAGTTGATGCCATAAGTCTCCGGAAGAGCTCATAAGCGACACTTACTTCGATAGAGACGGCACACAACGGAGAGCGTATAAAACAACGATCAAAATAGCCGGCGCGTAACGTCACGACAAAAAGGCACAAAGACGATATGCAAGAGGCGAACGACGAACTGCCCGAGATATAAAAGCAAATTATGTTGTACAGATTCGGGAGAGAATATTCAAGAGTCGTCGTTCGACGAAGATCTACGCGATGATTGTACGAATATGCATGTACGCACGGCACGATGAACATAGAGATCAATGATGGGTGATATCTATCGCTTTGCTAACTATTAGTTCTACCCGGTCAACGTGAAAGATATGGACGAAGCGAACGCAGCAACTAACAAGTTAACTTACCCAAGACCTTTCTTTCCCCTAGTACTCTTCATGTCGAAATAGGGTAACTCGTTATAAAAGTTGAACGGTAACTTGTGCACTTGGGGCGGTTTCATCTGGCCTAAGTATGATTGCGCTGTAACGTTCGTGTCGATCCTATCCAACGATACCGTTCGGTCATTCATTGTCTCGAGAGTCGCTATCGTCGCTTGATTGAACAAATGCACCTGTTTGCAACACAAGTCTCGGTCAAGCTCGCGGAAAAACAGAAAGCTGTCTTGCCATCTTTGCAAAAGAGACTGCTTACTTGTTGCGAAAACTGCACGAGGTCTTGATAACGGGCTGCACGGTAGTGTAGGAGGACTTGGAACATGCTCTTCGACCTCCATTTGCTGCTGTAAAATTTCATCATATCCATTGTTTCTGGAGTCATTTGAGTCTTGCCGAGAAGGGGTGCGGTCTCCTTCCTCACTACATGACCTCTGTACGCTGTCCCCAAGAGGAATGGAAAGCACCAAGTTCAATAAAACGTAGCCGTATCGATACGGGAAGCAATTGCAACTCTGGCTCTAACGGGCTCGTAAAAAATCAAATGCATCTCGCGCGCGAATCTTCACTAGCACCCCCTACCTTTCTGCAATATCACCGCAGCGTCCTCCTCCGATATGTCCACCGTCTCCTTCCTCTTTAATGACGCTTGCTTCACTAAAACAATACCCGTTAAATTTCTCGTAGCGGACAAAAACGCACGAGCCTCTCAAAAATAGAGGGAAGGGGTAACGGCTCGCACCCGACGTTGCTCTTCTCGACGATCGATTTACCTACCAACTTCTTTTTTCGCTGAATGCGTGATCTTCGACGCCATGTTCTTCTTCGCTAGGAACGCTCTCATCATACACTGAACCTTTACGATCTTTTTCACCTGCGTCTCGTACAGCCGCGATAGATACTCCTCGTTGTAGTACTTAAGAAAGACCTTGGTCTTCCCAAGCATCCAGCCTTCCATTTTCAATCGGATCAAGAGCAGTCGACAGTTGTCTTTGGTGACTTCTACGTTCTCGTCGAAATCGAACGCGAGAAACTGATACCTTAAGAGATCACAGAATCAGAAGTTGAAAACAGTTACGAAAACAGTTTCGGTTCTTGAAACAGCTATAGAGAATCGTGTAAATCTCACAACTGTTATAAAATATATCGGTTTTAGTTTCGATACTTCAGAATCGATTCTATCTCGACTCTAAAACTGCTATTTTTCGGATCTGGACGTACTTTCAGCTTAAATATAGAATTCGTACTGTCCACCGCGTGCATTACAATTTCTTTTACAATTGTATTAATTAGTACTTCTTCGTCGTTAATCATTTCCCTGATAGAACGAGACAGTTTTCCTTCTCGACAATGTCTTCCTTTGCTTCATTCCTACATTACGATAACACAAGAATCAAATTTCGTTTATTTTTCAAAGAAATTAATAACATTCCTATTTAGTAGATCACGTATAAAACGTTCATTAGGAGTTTGACTTGTCTTTGTAACGCAACTTGTTAATATCTGAAGGTAACAAAATGTACTTATTAGGGAAAGTGTAACTATAACCGATATGCGTATATAACAGTTTGAAACGGTTACTTTCGGAATTTTTTCAGTCCCTTGTCAAAATACAGAGTGATAACGGTGACGTTCAACGCTGTTACCTTCGGAGGAACTCTTGAAAAGATATCCTACACGGGTAACCGCGTTGCCTGCCCTTCGCGGTGTCTAGAATCGCCAAGGCTCTGATCTGCTGTCTCACGACCTCTCTGTAGAAGCCACGAGGCGCCCCTTCAAGGTCCGATCTGATGCACCTGACAAAGTGAATCCCACCGTTTCCGGCACCTGCCGAGAGACTCTTCAGGATCTCGAGGCTGACCGATTTAAACGTGGCCGCAGATGTCCTCATTTTCCTCGTTTGCGAGTATTGTCCTCGGGACGCGGTGTTAAATTTCTGTTTGGACAAGCGGAAGGATAATCATCGCGACCAACGAGCCATTTTATTCAAGGACGATGACTGGAACTCACCCTCGGCTTGGAAGTCTCCTGCATCAAAGCACCCCATTTCCCTTTGCTCGTCTTCTTCTCGGCGACTTTCGGATGTTCGATCACGACGGTCAGGTTGCCGGATTTGGTCAGCTTATTGGTGAACATCTCCTTGATCATCACTAGGCTAGACTGTCTAAAAGTCTCGACCATCTCGGGTGGAACGAAGTCTCGATTCTTCTCGGCTATCTCGCTGGCGTCGTACATCACCTTCCCCGTGTAATGAGCGACCGTGAACTCGTGCGAGCTCACCGGTTTGACGAACAGGTTGTTCGACTGTTGCTGTATCTTGGTGAGAATGTACTGATAATCGAGCACGTTCTTCGACGCCTCGTCGATTATGCTGAACAAACCCCTGTCTTTGCTCATCAGCTGATCGATCGCTTCCTTGTTGTCGTAGAAGTGCAAACGCTGACCAGGTATGTTCTCCTCGTCTAGCTCTTGCTGCAAACGAGAATCGTTGCAAAGGACGTTAATATTTTCGACGGTTTTACTTACCATTTCCCAGGCAAACACCCTCTGGTTGTAATAGCATTGCATCTGTTCGTTCATGGTGTTCACTATCAGCTGCTCGAGCCGGTTCACCGCGACGCACTCAAACCCAAAAAGATCTATCACGTTGATCACGTACTTGTCGCCGCTGAAAGCCAGACGTACCGTAATTAGCATCTGACGGATGCACGATTTCGAATCGAAACTCACAATAATGCGCGGGTAACCGTGAACTTCACATTGATGGTGTTCACTACCCAGTCGACCAGCCGTTGGTAGATAGTGTTAGCCAGCATATCCCTCGCCTCCTTCGCCTCCTCGCAGGTGTGCTTCCTGCGCACCACGCTGCCCCTTATGACTGCGCAATAGTTGACCAGCGCCCAAGAAAACTTCTTCTCATCCAGGTTTAACAGCTGGGCCACTGCAATGCAAATTATTATTCGTACTTGTTAGAATTCGTTTAGAGTTCAATCTTGCTAGATGGTTTAATTTCATAATTATTTCCCTGCCTGTGATCACTTTCGATATTATTTTAAATAATGCGTTATTTTATTTTATAATGTTCACGCGATTTGTATACCTTTGGCAGCTGGCTCAGGGTTATCCATCTCGGCCTCTCCGTTGTTGCCTTCGACAAATCGGATCTCGCCCAACATCAGAATCGCTGCCAACGTTTTCCAAATGGTTTCGCAGTACTCCTCCATCTCGAGGATTCGAAGGTTCTCCTTGAACTCGTCGAACTTGACGACATTCCCCCGTGGATCGTTCCGTACTTTGAACGATCGCTTGCGCTCGGTACCCTTGTCGCTTATGCGAAGGTATCGAGTCCTTCTCCCCGGTGGTAAATGATACTGGTTCAATTTGCTAATCGCGTCCATACCGTCATAGAAGTAGTAGAACACGTGGAAGTTTGACTGATTCCTGCGAGGAATAGGACGCGATCCTTCAATTAAACTTTGCTCGTAGCGATCAAAGGGAAACTGTAAGGTCCGCCAACCTGTCCCGCGTGGAGACGCGCCACTTCTCGAGTTGATACAGGCAGAATATGCCGCCGGACGCTTTCCCCGAGGTCCCGAATGTCGTCTGTATTTGCAGGATACATCTGGTCGAATTAGGGTTCAGAGGTGTTGCCGCGTTGCTGAACGCGTGAATCACTTTGATCGCCCGGAACACTCTGGACCCGATGTCCTGCAAGCTCTGAAATCGAAGAAAGGTCCGATCATTGAACGTCTTCCTCTCTTCTCGCGATTACGTCGGACGCGGACGCCGGCGTCGAAACTTATGTACTTTGCCGAGATACATCAGCTGTCGGACCAAGTGCACCATGTTCGTCGTCTTGCCCGAATTGCTCTCGCCCGCCAATAGAATATGCTGAGGTTCCTCGTTGTGTAACACATCCTGGTAAGCACTGTCAGCTACAGAGTACACGTGCGGCGCGTTGTCGGACCGCGACTTGAACTGGTATTTCGTGTGGTACTGCAACGCGAACACAAGTTACTTTTTCACGAACGACGATCAACGATCGACGCGTCGCTTACGTCCGATCCGTAAATGTCCTGCGGCTCATTCGGATTCAGGATGAGCAGAATGTCCCCGACAAAACTATGGAAGTAGCCTTGCCTCAGTCTTTCGTGAAGTTCGTCCAGGATCGCATCCTCCGTTAACACTTCGAGCGCTGCGATGTCTTCCATGAACATGGGCTCCAGAGGATCGGTTTGATGCGTCTGCGACAACGAGCCAGCTTCGATTTAGCCTCGTCGAGCTGGCACCTTGAAACGTCTTACCTTGAGGAATCCCCTTCGAATCAGCACTTCCGCTCTCCTCTCCTGCTTGCCTTTCGGACAGGCGTCCATCATCAGCACCTTGAGTTCTTGCGCCATCTAAAAACTCGTCGTGTTATTTTTCTCGTTAATGATCCCGTAATATCGTGAAACTACGGATTACCAAGTAATCGTTGTCGGATAGCTCCGAAAGGAACGGATGCTCGAATATTTCCGCCATGAACGGTCTGTTGTCAGGGTCTTTCTCGAGACACCTGAAAGAACGAAGTCAGTATCTGAAGTGGGATCTGTCGCTGGTAGATGACCGTACTCTGCTATGAAGTCGTTGAAGTTCTGCGACCAGTTCGACTGTCTGTACAGATGCGGTGGAGGGTTGCGGACGATTTGGAAGAGGGCTCTCGTAGGATGCATGTCCTGGAAGGGCGGCTTCCCATCGGCCAGCTCGATTGCTGTGATCCCGACCGCCCAGACGTCGGCACGATTTCCGTAGCCGTTACTGGAGCTGCTCTCCTTGCTGATCGCGACTTCCGGTGCCATCCAGCACGGCGATCCCACGCACGTGTACCTTTTCCCCATTTCCCCTTGGACCGCTCTCGACAGTCCGAAATCGACCAGCTTCACTTCTCCTTCTTTGGTCAGCAGGATGTTGCTCGCGCGTATGTCGCGATGCATCACGTTGTTCTCGTGCAGGTATATGACTGCCTGAGGATCGTCGCGCGTCGTTAGCAAACCTCGCGAACGGTAAACTAATTCGTCGTTGCAAAAGAGCGACACAGGAGAGAGGAGGCCGACGAACGAGAGAGAAAGCTCGTTCGAGCAGCCTCGGCCCGGCTTTCTTCTCCTCTAAGGTTTCCCTTAGCCGCGATTTCGCCGGCAGTAGACACGCCGGTGCCTCGTTCCTCGCCAGCATTTATTTCGCGTGTAATTTGCCGGCATTAAACGTCAACGTGGCCTGATTTACCGCACGAGCGACCGTGGACGAATCGCTACTGGCTCCATGGAACACGTACCAACGCGAACAAGAAGGAGAACGAACGTCGAGTCGGGCGACGAGGAGAGTCAACGAACAGAAAGAAGAAGAAGAGGAAAGGGTTGCGTGCACTTTACGAGAAAGGATGCTGGAACGGGCAAAGAAAGAGGGAGAGCGAGAAAGAGAGAAAGAGAAAGAGAGAAGCTAGTGGGACGAGGAACGCGAAAAGTGCGTGCGCGTGCTATACTCGAAACGCGAACTCGGGCCATGATTTAGCGACAGAGAGCTCACAGCGCGAGCCTTTTCCCTGCGATTTCTACGCGAATGCATCGGAGAGATGCTAGACGATTGCGAGATCCATCCGCTGATCGTTAATAGGATCGACTCGCAGCGATAGCTTGACGAGTCCAAGATGGAAAGTACGGTGGATTCGAATGGATCGGGTTCGCGGAGTTCCCACGGCGAAGATAATTAGCAGAACCTATCGATTTTACGCGGTCCAGCGTTTTTGCCGGGATCGTCGCGATACGAATGGATCGAGCGAGGATCGACGGTGGCAACCGGAAGGGATAGGACGCGGGACGAGGCTCGGCGACGCACGATTCGAAACGGAAACGAGCGTTCTACCCTTGACGTCTTGCCACTGCACCACGCTGCATCGCGCAGCGGCTTGCAGCCAGCAGGTTGCTACGTTTGACGGGCAAATGACACCCGTCCACTTCGGTCTCCATGATTTTTTTGATTCGTTTCCTCCTCGGTTTTCATTGGAAACGACGGGTACGAGGTGGCTGCGCGACAAATGGAGGCGGCGGAGCGTCCCGTACAACATTACGGTAAATTATATTCCGCGGGGACGGAGGACGGAATTATAGAACATTACCTCATCGCGTCCGAGCGAATCGTTTCCATAGGAAAATTACAGATCTCGGGACGGGAAACGTTTGCAATTCGTTCGCCCGACTCGTACATGTTTCTCTCACGTTTCTCGTTCCATTCCCCGTTGTTCGTTCTTTTACAATGCGGAGCGGCGCGGCCCACAGAGAGGCAATGTGACGAAGTCGGGCCAAAATTTATGTTAAACTTAAAATGTTTCTGCAAAATTGCAATTTCTTTTCTTTTTTAATGTTATACATTATTTTCCATAGATTTTGACACGCCGATTTCAAGTCCGGTCGCAAAATTTATCTATTAAATTGATACAACCTCAGGATCTCACGATTTCGTTAGTTTTTTTTTCACGTAAAACGATATTTTTTTTATATCCTAAAGTGGTAGATAAATTTTGCGACCGAATTTGAAATCAACGCCTAGATACGATAAATCACAATTTTGTTGGAATATTTCAAGTTGAGCGTAAATTTTCCAGGTTAAAAAATGATAACCCTCTATTTTTCCCCTAATTTCGAAGCATTTCGGCTTTAACGTAATAACAATCATCGCTTCATCTCATTTCTATCAAAAGTTCTGTGATTTTGAACTTCGTCACTTTTGTCATTTTGTCGCGTTGTGCGGCGGATCTCTGAAAACGCAGGAGAACGGCGACGGAAGCGTTTCGCGACCCGAACACCGAGATCGCAGAGAGCATGGAGAGCACGGAGAGCAGAAAGCCGGGAGATGGTCTGCGCCAAGATCGGAGAAGGGCGAACGAGCGGGCAGCCTTTCATTTGCGAGCAGGTTAATTAGCGAGCCATCTCGCCTGTCTTATTTGTAATTTATACGCGGTAGAATGCGGCCCATTGACGCGCGTCTTTCGCGATCCTTCGCGTTCCCCGATTTAGCGCGCACGTAAACGCGAATGCTCGCCGGAATGGCCGAGAATCGAGCGAGTAATCTCGTCGCGACTCGCAGGAGCCAAGACGAGAGGCTGCGCAACGCTCCGGATCGCGTTATTGCACCGTCCCGATCAGACTCGTTTCGCTTCGTCCACGTTCCAGAAACGGTTTCACCGATTCCCCGCGTTCCTGCTCCTGTTCTTCGCGCGATTACGAAAAATCGTCCTCGGCTCGCGACGCCTATGGCAGGATCGTAATGACACCGAGCGACAAAAGCGAGTCCGAGCGGCATGCCAGTCGGTATAATTGCTTTATAATAACGTCTACCCTCTGCCGGGAAAGTTGCCGCAGCTTCCACCGTCTCGCGTGGACGTTTTCGAAAGTTTACCTTGCACACCTCCTTCAGTATGTGACCGATGTGTTCCTCCTTTAACTTCTTGTCCATGCTGATGAGTCCCTTGACGAGGTCGAGCGCTGTGCCACCGTCGCAGAGCTGAAAATCGCAAAGGCAAAGCGATTATTCGCCGCGACAACGTTTGCCCGCGAGATTGCGGAAGCAATTTACATCGACGATTCGCCACGGTGTTTCATTTTACGTAATTGCTCGAGATCTCGGTTTCGATAAAGATTAAGACGCTAGGACAGAAGCGCGTTCGCTCGCTCGCCAGCTCGCTCACTCGTCGGCACTCTAATTTCGCGGGGATCTCGCGCGCCAACGTCTCCATAATTTCTAATTATGCCCGTGCATTCTTATAAATTGGTTTCGCTTGAATTTCACGGCAGAGAATTCCGGACGCGACGGTGCGGCGCGGCGCGGCGTTGTTGGGTCGTTCGAGCTTCGTACGGGCCTCGCCAGCACGCGATACATTATTTCGAGAGCACAACGATCGCAAACGATCGCAACACGAAAACTTGGTCTACTACTGCCGCACCGTTTGTGTACGTGCCCGTAAAATTCGTCCGTGATGCGATATGGAAGACGGTCGCCGATAAATCTTCGCCACATTGTCGTTGCGTGTCGTTCCTCTTTTTCAACCCGTCCCCGGACCCCCTTTCTTCGAGTTCAGCCTCGCTTCGGTGAACCTTTACGAGCTTTTTACTCGAGTCGATCGACTCGCAAAATCCTCGCGACGTCTTCTTATTGTACATCTGTTTCTTTGCTCCGGTTTTACGGGCTGGACCGAGGAAACTCTCGATGGGCAGAGTTTGCTCTCGGCGCGGGAGAGCAGGGACTGGTTTCTTTCGGGCCGGAAAGGCTCGAATCCTTTCGTTTTCGTTTCCGTGGCCGTCCGGCGATAGGCGAGCGTCTATACGCGTAAACGTTAAATCGAATATCGACGCTTTGCTCGAGATAAGTAATAATGTTTCGTGCGCACCGCGGAGGTCCACCCGTAAATTAGGGCCGCGACGTGCCAGGGCTCACCTGCGTACACGAACGAGTTTAATGATTGTTTAATGGCCGCGCGTGTCGTAAATTATCCGTGTATTCGACCGTCTCAAATGCTTGAAATTGCCTCCGGGTCCTGGCATGGGTACGTACAGCAACTCTTCCCTCGCCGCTACATTCGTTTTCTCTTCTTTTTCATCTTCCTCTTCCTCCTCCTCCTCCTCCTCCTCCTCCTCCTCCTCCTCCTCCACCACGTTCTCTGCCCCCTACCCCTGTGTCTCCCAGGGACCCCTCCGCCCCCGATTGCCCAGATCACCCTGCGTGTTTCGTGTCTGTTCTCGATCACCGAGCTTTTCGTTTTTCCCCCGGAGAATTATGATGTTAAAGGAGCGCCGGTACGGATATAGTTGGACGTCGATTGCCGTCCCGACGCGATATCGCTCGCGATATAAATAACCGGGATGGCGATCGTGACAATAATGATGTACCCTCGCGTCGGACGCACCGCCGCAAATCGTTCGTTCGTACGTTCGTTCGGGCTTACCTCCATGACGAACCATATTTGATCGTACTCGGTCTTCTTGCCGGACCTCCTCCGATAAATTCCGTAAAAGTCCGGCAAGTTCGGGTGGGACGCTAAATCTCGCAGGACCTTGTATTCCTCGACGATGAACGACTGCGAGTCGACCGTCAGCTTTTGCACTTTGACCGCGACTTTCTTGTTACCTGTGAAATCGTGTCTGAATTACGCTATAATCTGTCTCTAGTCTCGTACCGAAAGAAGACGTCCGCGAACGTACCCGCGTTTTGATCGATGGCATCGAACACGTCTCCGCAGACACCCGAACCGATGCACTCTCTCAGGAGATAGCGTTTCCCAGGATCCTGGATGCTGTCCAGCCGCTGGAGGGCGGTCCTTCTGTCTCGTTCCTCGTACTCGTCCTCGTCCCTGTTTCGCCTGCCGCGTCTGTCGTCTCTTCCAGATCTCTTACCATAGCCGTAATCGTTCATTTTTCGGGGCTACCGCCTCTCCACCTGAAACAGCGAGAAATCGTTTGATTCGAACGAACAATCGCTCGTTATCGGGCCGATGATAGTAGGAAGAAAATAAATCGAGGAATAAAGTTTAAACGGTTCCGATCGAGCCACTCGCATCGGCGAAGAAAAGGAAAGATCCGCGCGAGACGTAGCCCGGGTGGAAGCTGCACACACGACAAAGAGTTCGTTAATCTCGTTCTCGTTTCCAGGCTGAAGTGCTCGTCGTCGATGGAGCGGGACACGAGGAACGGGAGGACACGAGGAGGTCGTCGCGCGCCTCGTCGCGCTCACGGGAAAACAGGACCACTCTCGGTGCCGCACACCGGTGCTCTTTCCATCCGCGTTCGAACGACGACGGGAAGGTCGAGAATGACTCTTCGAGTTGAAGCGAACGCTCCACAGGATTTTTTACGAGAGGCCAGGTTCGGCCGGTCGAGGGTTTCACGGCGCATCGGCACAAAGGTGAGTGCTAATTATATTCTTTCTCGAGTGCCGCGTGAACGAGTGGTAATCGCTAATTAGTAGCTCGCTTCCTGAAAGCTTCGACGAGGGATGCCTAAAGCCGCGGAAAGATATCCTAGCCGGCTCGAGAACGTGATTCAGCGTGCCTCTCGTGGACAATGCGCTCTAGCGAGCAGTACAATTCTGCGGCCGCTCTCCTAGGCCTGAAAAGCATCGACGAGTTTCCGGGCTCTCCGGAGATTTCGGGAGACAGGCGGCCCGACTTCGATCTTGAAATCCGAAATAGTTATCGATCGGCAGTCGAACGCGCGCCTCTTCGTTATTTTCTCTCGTCGTCCGTGCCCCCAGCCGGTACTTGTACGGCTGCGGAAACGCTGCAAGCTAATATATATCCCATTTATCGGATCCCACGGATTGCGTAAGAGTATTTAATGGGTTACGAGAGTCCGTGGGTAACGGGTGGCTCGCTTAGCCGCTTTAGCAAAGACAAGACCCGATCGATGCGGTTCTACCTTCGCAGACACGAAGGGCCCCCTTTCCTCCCGATCGCCGCGCTCGCAGTTGATAAGCTTCGTCGACCGAAAACCATTTTGGCGATCGACCGCGGCGGCTGTGCGAAAACCACCCCTGCGAGAACGTTTAAACGCGGTAACCCGCTCGATCGTGGGGCCACCGTTTCCATAGAATCGAGACGCCGCGTCACAACGCGCCGCACGAGGAAAAGGAAAGGAAAGAAGTGGGCTGGGAGGGACGAGAAAGAGGGGCGAGAAATGAGAGGATTCGCGTCGTTAGCCAATTCATTTATTCCCGGTGGGTCGGCGCTCGTCCGGCATAATCCGTCGATTTGTCGGCGCGACGTGTCTCGTGTAATGCTGCTTCCTGCCGCTTCTTGCAGCTTGTAATCGAACAGGGAAAGGGAAAGGGAGAAAGGGTGCGAGAGAGGCGGACAGGGTGTAAGGAGGGTGAGAGAGGCAACGCGCCACTGACTATATGTGAACGGAACGACGTAAGAAACTCGGGTTGATCCACGATGTCCTCGCTGTTCTCTTCTGTTCCGTTCTGTTCTGCCCTGTTCTGCTCTGCTGCGGTCGCATGCGATACCGCGCCTCGTTCAGTTTTCTCGGCGGTCTCCTTCCAGCTTCTTCCTTTTCCTCGTCGCTATACCGTGCCACGCCGTGCGGTGCCGTACAGTGCCGTGCAGGTTTATTGGTACGGCGGGGCGTTAAATTATTGATGCTCGAGCGTGCGCCGCGAGAACGCGGCGCGGATGCCGCGAGGACGCCGCGAGTACGCCGCGAGAGCCAGAAGAAAGAGAGAAGAGTACTGGTGGTTAGGACGGGTCCTGTGATTTCAGAAAAAGCTTTCCGTGCCACTCGGCCCATCGGTTCTTTCTCTCCGTCGATTCGCGCTCGTCTCCTCTCGTCGCCTCTTTGTCTCTCCGCATGTCCTGTCCTCGTTCGGTAGGGAGTCGCGAACCTGTGCAGGGCTCGAGCTCTTTAAAAGGGAAGGAGCGTGGGGGCGACGAAACGCTGGTCGTTGTGGGAAAGTTTCGTGCGTACGAACTCGGCCGGAGCAACACGCGATAATGTGCCACGATCGGAAATCGGGGGCCCGACGATTTTCTTCCAAACGACATTCCTCCTCGTCATCGTGGTCGCCGTGTGCTCTTGCTCGCCGTGTGCTCTTGCTCGCCGTCGTCGTCGTCGTCCGCGCTTGATCTTGTTCTCCAACACCGGTGGGTCCCAGGTTGACTGTTTCGGTCATCTCGGCCGACCTATTTCTCGACGGTTCGTTTTCCTCCCTTCGCTCTCGATAAGACTAAGCGAAGCGAAACGAAAGAGGGGCGGAGTTCTGAGTTTCGAATGCGCGCTCTCCGAAACGAGCTGTGGGAAAGTTGATATTCGTTGGCCGAGGTGGGTCCCCCGCTATAGCGGCGGAATGTTAGCACCGCGAATCCCTGGGAAGAAGCAGCAACGGTAGTGGCGGTGGACGAACAAGGCGAAAAAGAGAAAGAAAAGGAGGCGCAGAAGCCGAAAACGATCGGCAGTCGACCGGTTCGGGCCGGTTGAAAAGGGTTCGACACTCCTTTCGCCGGAAAGTACGGTAAACTTGGTGACAAGTGGCCCGTTCTCTCGCGTTTCTCTTGCCGGTCCCGCGAGCGGTGCTTCCACGCCGGACGCGCAACCAATTCGGATTCAGAGACCGAGTCCGAGAGCGAGACCGAGATCGATCCGATCCGATCCGAGTCGAGTCGAGGCTCGAAGACAGAGCCGGACGATCGATTATCCGGAAAAACTAGTAGACGCTAATCGAATTGGCCGCTCGATTCGGAGACCGCTTCCCTGCGGCTCGAAACGCGACACCGTTGTCGCGTTGCATCGCGTCGCATCGCGTCGCATCGCGTCGGCTCGATCGCTTGTTCCCCGGTGGAAAAAGTGGTATCGAGACGTAGGTTTGCTCGCGACGATATCGACGAGCTCCTCCGCGAGGCACGAGGCTTCCGTTTCTTGCGACTCGGATCCTTCTCTCTCGGACCTTTTACAGATCCCCGAAGATCGATCCTTTCGGCAGATAACGCGCTTGTCCTCTCCTCTTTGAGATTCCGTGGCGGAGGTGTCGGTGTTCTCGCGATCGAGCGAGGATCGCGAAAAATCGCTGCTTCCATGCCGGTCGTACGTTATTTCCGTCAGGGGGTTAATCGATACCGGGAATCTCGCCGCTGTTCTTCTTCCCCGAAGCTCATGCAACATTTAACTTTCCGCTATATTCTTCTCGGCCTCCCGGCTCGCGCTTGCGATTCCCTCCTCCTCGTTCTTCTTCTCGTTCTCATCCTCGTTCACGTCCTCGTTCTCGTCCTCGTTCTCGTCCTCGTTCTCATCCTCTCCGTCGTCGTCGTCGTCGTTGATCTCCTGCTCGTTCTCGTTCTTCTTGTCTTACCACAATGTATCTCGACGTTTTTTTTCACTGTCTCCGTCTCCGTCTCCCTTCGCGTTCCCGTCGGAAATACCGATACGTCGGTCGAACGACCGCGTGTGTCCGTCTTCGTCGTTCTTGCTCGACCGAAGTTGGCTCGAGACGACACCTGCCTTGGATTTACCTCCGATACCTGTACCGCTTCGCGAGAGAGACCGACTCTCTCTCTCTTTCTCTCCTCCCTCTCTCTCTCTCTCGCTCTCTCTCTCCTCCGTCTCCTCCGTCTCTCCTTGGGTTTCTCTCTTTTTCCCGAGACTCCTCACAAAACATCCAGAAACACATGTTCCGGCACCTCGGAGACGCGCACCGTGGAACGTAAAGCACCTCGCGTATACACCACCTTTTCTCTTTATCTCTTTTGCTCTTTTTCCCTCCTTTTTCTCTTTTTCCTTTCTTCTTGCGCTCGTCCTCCCGCTCTCCTCGTTCTCCTCGCTCTCCTTTCCCACCGTGTTTCTCTCTTCCTGGTTCCGTCTCTCCCCCAGGCCCCCCTCTCACTTTCTACTCGGACCTGTCGAGCGAAACTTGTTAATTGCGGCATTATTCGCGATCCGAAAGCGATAAAGTCTCGGTGACCGGGCTCGGTGCAGATTGTCGCGACGTATTGGCATCTCGAGGGGTCCCTCGGCGTTTACGTTCCCCTCGATCGGGGCGAATATCGTCCAACTGTCCCGCGGTCGCCCGCGATCGTCTTCCAAATTTGGATGACGGTGGTCCACGAGAATCGAGCGGGTTCGGAACTGTTCGCGCAGCCGAAATGCGGGGCTAATTACGCGGGGTCCGACGACAGGTCGCCACGATTGCGAACCAGACCAGCTTGTATTCTTGACAGCTGGTTTCCAGCGATTGGCTAGAGCCGCGGAAACTACGAAGGCGGCAAAGAGGACTCGGCCTGTGTAGAAGATCTAGCGACGAACGGAACGAAGGGGTTCCGCGGAAGGTGCAAAACACTTACTCGTAAAGGAGTGGTAACGGGTGCTCTTAGCGTGGCGCACGATGAAACTCACCTCTAATTAAAACGTCTGGCAGGTTGTGCAAGCCCTACGGCGTCCACCCTCGCAATGCTCGCAACGCTCGTGTGCCGGAGTAAGAGCCGAGCTCTACGACGCTCGTGTAGGGCGGTGTAGTCACGATTGCGTCGAGGGGGTGCTACTGGGGAGGGGTGCTTGGCTTCCATGATCCAATAACGCCGACTTAATTAACTAACTGCTAACTCGCAAGCCTGTTAGCATTGATTTCGTCCCCGAGATCGTCGTCCAGCTCCGACGCTCTCTTTCTTTCTCTTAGCGGATCTCCTCTCTCTTTTGCCTCTTCTCTCCTCTTCTCCCCTCTCCGCCTCTTCTGCACGTTTTCTCCCCTTTTTCCGCAATGTCTTCGTTCCTTCGTCCGACGAATTTCGTAGCCGCGAACACAGCAGAGCTTTCCCGTTCGGCGGGAACGGAGACGAACGCGTCGGGAATCGGTAGAAGCGCGGTGCTACGGGCAGAGGTAATTGTCGTCGCGGGCACAGGTGCCCATTTAGCGATAAACAACGTTGCGTCGTGCTCTCGGTTCTCTAATCTCGTTGGCTGGATCGATGCGCCTTGAAAAAGATCTCCCGAGGGTCGTGCGATAAATTAATGCGCTTTATCGCGGCTTCTTCAGGGTCGTCCTGGCTGGCGCAGTTGTCAAAGGGAGCCGCGGTTAATGCGGGGACGCGTCTTCTTGCGTCGCGTTTCCTTGATTTTTGTCTTGCTCGTCGCGAGAGGGAGAGAACGGGCGTAATTATGCTCGCGCGGCGCAACGAGTAAACGAGTCAAAATACCGCGCCGTCAAGATTTCGCGAAGGACATCGATAGAGAACATACTGAATACACTGTCTCGGTAATATTACGGATTATCGGGGGTTGACGTCGCGGCGCTCATCGAACCGCGTAGAATACGATTATGAGAATCCTCGTCCGATTTCGGAATCCTCGTCCGAGTTAATCTAATCGGAATGCTAGTCATCGCGTACAGGCCGGAAAACCTAATTTGTCGTCGTCGTTGAGTTCCAGGGATTTGGACCCGGTCGATCCGTCGCGCCGCGTAGCGTCGCGTCGCGCGTCGTGTCATGCGAACTCGCCATGGATAGGTGGCCGGGGTTTGCAAATGAAACAGCTTCCGTGGTATCCCGCGGCTCGACAATCAATCGAATCGCGACGAGGGCTTCGCAACGTCGGGAACACGCGTCTCACGGTTTCGTTCTGATATCGGAATGGTCATTCCGCCGGGGCACGTAAGAGGGATTGACACAGATTTTCCCAAGGTTGTAACGGCAGACAATTTATCGTTCGATCGTTGGAAAAGAAGGTCGAACGAATCTACCGGAGCAACATAAAAAAGTATCGGAATGGCTTCGGCTGTCTGTAAATCTACCCGAGATTTAGCGCCACGAGTCTTAAGGATTTCTGCCTATACCCGATCGCGACCACGATCGCATGCATACATGTCACGAATAGCGAGTTGCCGGATAATTGGACTGGCCGCGAGAAAGGGAGAGAAAACAGCGGTGTTGTCGGTCGAAGGAACTCTTTATTGTACGCGCATTATTGAATTGTATACAATCGATCGCATCCATTCGCAATCTCGAGACTCACGCACTCTGCTTCGTCTAATAATACTGTGGCGGAGGTGTTACAGTTGATGTGGATATTCAAATTATTTGCTAATTAAATAGAGCAACGTTATAAATAAATTATAGGTTCGCTTAGTCTACGGATTAAATTATATTACTCGCGCGGTTAACAAGAGTTACGTCCGGTGTCGTCTCGCCGGCGTGCCACTTGAGTTTCTTGTTGCTCGCGTCGCGTTCGTCGATTCGTTTAGTCCCGATGCAGAGCATCTCAGGCGATCAAGCAGATTCGTTCGAATCGATGTATCGTCCGTAATTGAATACACTACACCTGTCAACGGTCTCGCGTTCCTCTCGTTTCGGGTCTGCGTCGTCGCTAGAGAAACGAAACCCATTTTAGTTCACTTGCAGACGGTGATCCATTCCTCGACGGTGCAGTTCTGGCATCGCACGACGCAGCACCATTGGAACTTGCATCTGCAGAGCTCGACGCGGCGTTGCCTGACGACGTTGTAGCCTCGTCCGCAGCACAAGCTGCCGCAACCGTCGCCACCGTTGCTGGTCTTGTTGCACTTGCGACCCGCGGTTCCAGGGATGTCCGCCGTGGGCTCCTTCTCGCAGAAGTTCGGCGATTTTTGGTAGTAGAACAACTGCTTGGCTAGGTCCCTGGGCCTCCTCTTGCGGCCGTTTCCGCCGGCGCCTCCGCCCCGGTGCTTCCTCTGCCTCTGTCTGTCGGGCCTCCTCCTTCTGGACCCTCTGACTCTGGTCAACGGAGTCACGCTGCCCAGGTTGCTCTGCGCGACCAGCACGGCGTTCCGGAAACGGTCCTTCAGCGTTTTCCCGACCAACCGGAAGTCCGGCGCTACCTTCCAGCAGGTCTTGAGCTCGCAGGAACCCGACATACCGTGGCACTTGCAGCGCACCTGCATGTTGCTCGCCACTGCCTGAAACGTGATCGATCGATTGTTTCCTAATCAAAGATCTGCGAGGGACGCGATGCGACGATCAACGAACCGGGAGCGTTGGGACGCGACACGACGCGCGCGGCATTCGCGCGGACTGGTGCCGCGCCGCGGACAGAGAGAAAGAGAGAGAGAGAGAAATAGAGAGAGAGAGAGAGAGAGAGAGGGGGGGAGGGAGGGAGGGAGAGGGAGAGAGACAGAGAGAAGAGAAAGGGGGTAATTTTCTTTTAGACAAAGAGGTGTCGCGTACCAAACGGTTAATGAGTCTACGGCTGGGTGGTCCAGCCCCGGGCTTCGTCTTAATAACGTCGAGGCGAGACCAAGCGTGGAGAGGTGCACCGGGGAGAGAAACGGACTCGGCACGACTGTTCTCCTACTCCTCTCCACCCCTATTCGCCACCTCTTCTCCTCTTTTGCTCGACCTCTCTTTCTCCGTCCGCCTCGGGTTCGGTCTCGTTTCTCTCGACCTTTGCCGTCCCTTTCTTTTCTCGGACCGCGAGATCTTCGCCGTAGAATCGCGGGGAAGAAATGTTTTCTTCGCGGGGAACGGGGGGCCAAGAAAGGGGGAGAACAAGAGACGATGGCGGCCGAGAAAGGGCAGATCGATCGGAAGCTTGGCTTACCAAACGGCCGGCTTGATTGTTGTGGAGATTGACCGTCGACTGTATGTCCCCGGCCCTCTCGCGCGTGTCTAGGAACTGTCTCGAGAACTCCATGCCGTAGTCGAGGTTGTGAGAGCAACCGCCCCACTTCCATTGGGTGCCCCTGGCCTTGGCAGGCGGCTTACCCTTGTAGCTTGACGGGTCACATCCGCAGGAGAGCAGCCCGCCCATGCTGCACGCTCGGGCCACGCTGTGCGCCACCCCCGCTGCCGAAATCGCAAAAGCGAACGCAGTCTCCCTGTAACCTGCAACCAGAAATGTCATTCTCGATTTAGCAGAGCAAACTGTTGACTCTGTTTGCACGACCCCGTCGCAGTCCCATCTTGTCACGAAAGTTTCGCTTCGGCAGGCGGTCTCTCGCAACGCAACGAGAGCCGCTCGATCGGGAGACACACCGCCGGACCGGGTCGGACCGGATCGGACCGGTTAGCAAATTGCCGCTCGTCCAGGATGACGGTGGCGGTCCGCGCGGAGACGACACCGGAGAGTAATACGCGCGAGCGATCGCGACGAGACGCGACGAGACAGCGGCGATCGCATTCGTCGTTTCTCTCGCGAGCGACGCGACGAGAGAACGAAAGACCGGGGGAACGAGGGAACGCGAACCAGCGGGAAACAGCGGGGCACCGTGGAGTCTCGAGCTTCCGTAGATGGTGCTTCGCCTTCGAAGGGCGAGTCCGGCGACGGATCGTTCGACGGATCGGCCGACAGACAGCCATCAGACGAAGTTCAGCGGTAGATTATTCAGCCGTCCGTCAAAACAAAGCGTGGCCATCAGCAGCGGCGGCCGCTCGGCATCCATTGACTGCATGTATAAACGATCGCCCGGTGGGGTTCCCGAACACGTAATACCAAACTCTGTCGCGTCGCGACTTTTCCTTGTCGATCCTCGGTCCTCGATCCACGCGTCGCGAGCCGAACCGATGTCTCCTCTTCCGTCGATCGCGCCAGATCGCCGAAACCGGTCGCGGTCGATCGGAACGGCGTCGAAACGGGAGAAGACGACTCGCAGTTCACAGAATTTGGAAACTCGCGGATCGACGAGCGAGGGCAGGATGGCTCGGACGGAGCGTTTGGGTGCGTAATGCGACGTCGGCCGCACTTTTTCTTCGGTGGCTCCAAGGTCTCTCATCTCCGAAGCGTCGCCTGGAGTCGCGTTGACGAATGGTCGATCGTCAAACCGCAATGGTGGCTGTCACCTTACAAACGATACGACACACGACTGCCCACGGGCTCGGTGTGCCGCGGACCCAACTGTCCCTTTCTTCGCGACTGTTCGACAATGGCCACACATTACTCTGCCCCCTCGGGGCCCTCCCCCGGGAAGGAGCTACTCCAATCCACGAATACCGGGCGGTATTTGCAGTATTCATGAGAGCGAGATACCGGGGAGACGCGCTAAAGGCACATTCGAAAGGATTTGTGGTATTCGTTCCTGACACCCTATGAGGCATGAGGCACTGCGAGGCTGTCGTTACGTCGTCTCCCGTCTCCCGTCTCCCGTTTCGCATCTGCTGTCTCCTTTCCTGCCGCCCGAAACCTCTCCGACGACGACGACTCCCTCCCCCCTCCCCCTCCCCGGCTTTATTGTCCTCGCTTCGAATCCGTGTTTCCGAGCGCGACTCACGACAGGGACCGATTCTCCGAGAAACCTCCTTTAATTTCGTCTTTATCGATTCACGTCCGAGACTTCGCGTACCCCGATCGTCGATATCCCCAAACGCGTTCGCATCCGAACTTCGGTTCAGCGTCCTGCGGACGTCTCCTTTTGCTCCGAGGGTTATTCCTCGAAGATTCGTCGCAGCCTCGTCGGATCCGCGAGCGAACCGAGCGGACGAACCGCGCGGACGAATCGAGCGGACGAAACGAGAGAACGAATCGAGTGAACGAACCGAAAGATCTCGGACAGCCGAGGCTCGATTACGTCGCCCTTCGTCGATCGTACGAAACCTGGCGACGTTAAAGACCTTCGGACTTAGCGAAGACCGGAATCGAGCTGATTCCTCGACGATGGCCGGGTCGATAAAAACGTCGACGACGAAGAGGATCGATCGTGAAGGGACCGTGTTCGGAAGCCGTCGATATCGGTGACTCCGTTTCGGAGAATGATAAAACCCCCTGCGCTGGGCCCCAAGTTGGGAGGAAGAGGGAGAGAGAGAGAACGAAAACAGTTCTTTATAAGGGCTCGCGGTGGGAGGGGTTGCTGAAAGCTTGCGCTTTATACGGCTATTGGCAGCAACTGTTTTATAATGCAGATAGCTACTGGAGAGCTGCTGTTGCTACTGCCGTCGCCACGGCAGCCGGTGCTCGCTCCTGCTCCTGCTTGTGCTCCTGCTGTCTGCTCCTGCTCCTGCTCCTGCTTCTGCTCCTGCTCCTGCTGCTACTGTCCGATGGCAAGAGGATGGTAAGAGGAGCATGAGGGACTCGTAATAAATCCTCCACGGGGAGTTGTACGTCTCTTCTCCTGGACAGTGGAGAGGAGCCGAGGTAGAAAGAAAAGGAGGACGAGACGACGAGGTGCGCAGAGGGACGCGATGCCTCTTTACTCTTCGGCCCTTGACGCAAGGGACGCGGTGACGGATGGCGCGCAGCCCTTGCCCTGCTACCCCGTGTCAAGCCCAAATCACTGCTTAGATAACTCAATAGATAGCGGATGTAACCGGGTACGCGGCCACGGTTACATTCACGGGAGCGTGCTCCTTCTTTTCGGTCGCCTCCCTCTTTACGGCAGCTTCGACGCTCTTCTCCCATCCTCTCGGCGACTGGTTTTCAAATTAGTCCTCTAGCTTTTACCGTACTGATATCCGATAAGCGTACCAGTTTACGATCCCCCGAAACTCTCGGGAACGACGGCTCTCGAAAACAAGCAGTTCTCGAAAAACTGCGCGCGTTCCCGCGGCCGCGCGATTTTGGGAAACCGAGAGCAAAACCCGCTTGGCATTCTCGGACATGTATCCTGTCGTCGTTCCACGCGAGGAAGCGAATGTCGGGCGTATCGTGTCTCGTGGCCAGTCTCGCCTTGTGTGGGCCCCTGGAGGCGACCACGCGAGGCAAAGGGGGGGGGCTGCTTTCGTGTACATTTCATAATACATTAAGCCGTTTTGCCGAGGTTTAACGAATACGTGGTGGCGAAAGAGCGACGCCACGAGGGAGACACGGCGCGGCGCGGCGGGGACGGGCGGAACCGGGTGAAACTGGTGGACGGAAGAACCATAGAAGAAGACCGGAGGAACGGCAGAAGAAGCAACGAGAGACCAACAGAGGATCGTGTCCGAGAGATTTAACGACGCGCGCGCGAGAGCACGCGTTCTTTTTCGAGATACGCAGCCGGCACGAATTTGACACGGTGGATTTCTCGAATGGCCACGGGACCCTCGGACCTGGCTACGCCGATGTCGTCCTTAAAAAGCTGCGTGGAACCGTTGGTAATGGTAAAGTACGGCCCGTTTCTCGGAAGCTGCTGCCCTCTAACTTCGCTGCGAACCCGGGACACACCGATCTTCGGACCATTCGCTTCGGGATAATCGGTAAATCGACGGTCCTCTTGCTCGCTCTCCGGCACGGCACGGCGACGTACCGATGCGAATTCATCGGTGGACGCGAGCAAGGAGAGAAGAGACTCGTGGAATCGACACCTCCGGTTGGCCAGTCGGCAAAAAAGAAGGTGTACCGATCCACGGGGACAGATAACGAGGAGAGACAGACGTGGCGGGCACCGAGATCGTGGCTGGCGGACGGACGAACTTAAGCTTTCAGGTCAGGTGCGCTCGATGTCGCGCTCTCGCGCACTCGTCCGACACGATATATGTTTCCTCTTTCGGCGCACGTACGCGCCACGACGAATTTATATGTCACACTGGAATAGAACAGTCGAGGGGGGCAATCTCTTCTCGTCTCTCGCCGGTGCCCGGCTCTCTCGCTCTCCTTCTCTGTTCCTCTCGTGGGAGTTTCGGGACAGGTTTCTCGGAGCTGACCGCGACCAAGGAGGCGAGCACACACACCGTATTCTGATTTAAGGAAGCACCGTCTCTCGCCTACGCCGTTCTGTGGTCGTCGACGACGTCGTAAAAGATTTCACCTTTCCACGTCCGCATCTTCCTCCTAGGGGACGGGACCGAGCGAGCGAGCGACCGCGTCGCCCATGTTTGCGTCGATTTAACATGTTCTCGGTCGCGAGATCTTACCTCTCTGCAGAAGAACGCTGCTCTGCTGGGTCCTGCTGCTGGGCGTCAGGGACGAGCAGTTCCACCTGTGCCACATGAACTGGTGCTGGCACTCGGATATAGCCATCTGCAAACCTTTGATCGCGGCCACCGTCACGTCCGGATTTCTGTGGCATAGCTCGCGTTGCTCCTTTGTCAGACCAGGAATACCGTTGCAGACCACGGCATTCCCGCTCACCCAATCGTCCACGGAGTTGCTCATTAAACAGGTCGCGCTGCAAATCAAACGAAATTCACCAATTAACGTTCTGGCCGCGCGGAACCGTACTTTTGCCCGCCGGATTTCGAGGCCCCGGTCCCGGTTTTCCCACGAGGCGCACGCGTTCGATCGCTTTGAATGATTCTGCTTTCAGGGAATCCGGCCGGGGACATTCCTCGAGCCCGCGCTGCGATCTCCTTCCGATTCCTTCGCCTCTCCCGCCCCTCCGCCGAACCGTGCTCCCCTTTTGCCGCGACTTGCCGCGTGGATCACGGTTATCGAATTCCCGATCGCGAACACGGATGCTTTCGGATTCATCGCCGATTAAAGAAACACCGTGCCCTTAAGTACTGGCTCTTCCTTCCCAGCTTTCGCGTAAATCTGAACGCGAAAGTTTTGCTGCCGCTTCGAGGCCGGAACGGGAACGTGCACGCGCGCTCGAGCGCTCGAGAAAAATGATCGATAAATCGGGGGCTAAAAGCGCGCGTGCATCTTGCACGCGTCTGCTTTTCTTTCGGCAACTTTACGAGACCGAGGTCGAAAGGTGGCGGCGATAACTTTCAAAGAGCCGCTCGAATATCTCGGTTCCTCTTCCTTCTCATCGTGTTCGTGTTCGTGTTCGTTCGCGTTCCACCCGTACTCGGTATCGGTCGTCCCTTACCCTTTTTCGATCCCTCGTCGTCTGCCCTTTCGCATCGCCGCGATAACGGCGTTCGCCTCTCGGAAGAAGAGCTCTTAAAGCGCTATCTTAAGCGACAGTTTCCATCTAATGGCCGTACATTACAAAGTACCGGGTGTTAATTAATTTTCAGATAAAAGCAGAAACGAGAGGAGCAGAGCGAACGCGCGGGACAGGCTGCGCCGAAAAATATATGGGTTCGCGTTCGCTCGAGCGTGCCCCGTTCGTTAGCCCCTTATGGTCCCCGTAGAATCTGTTGCCCCTCGCGGCGCGGCAACGGAAGTAGATGGGTCCTGGTGTCGCGACGCGGGATTTGTTTATTTGCCGAAACGGTCAATTTTTTCGCCGGAGGATCCCGGGGGTCCTGGGGGTCCCAAGGGTCCCGAAGGATGTCACGGACGGATGCGAGATTCCCGGCGGGACGGTGGTTATCTGCGGGTACAAATTAGCCGACGAGCTTCTCCTAAAGTAAAAGCTGTGTATAGCACCCGCGCGAACGAGCAAGAGAGAGGAAACAGCGACAAAGGGAGAGAGAGAGAGAGAGAGGGGGTGAGAGAGGCTGGGGGAAAGAGGGTGGGATTTCGGGGGACAAAACGAAGAGGAAAAGAGTGGAAAGGAGTGGAAAGGAAAGGAGCGAATCCGGAGGACACGGGGGAACGGAGTGGCGAGAGGTCCTAGCAGCTCGGTTTCTGCGTAGTGTGGGAAAGGACGGCGGAGGAGGACCAACATTTTAGGGTCGCAGAGGTTATTGAGGGCTCCCATTAACCGATACACTGCTGCACCGTTGCTATCTTTCGCGCTATTGATGATCTACCGAAAGCAGATTAATGATCTCAACTCACCGAAACAAATTACCGAAGACGAGGTCGCGTACCTGTGGAAGTCTGACCGCGTCGATGGATTCCTGCGCGCTACCTTTTCTCTTTTCTCGTTTCTCGTTTCTCGTTTCTCGTTTCTCGTTTCTCGTATCTCGTTGCTCGTTTCTCTCGGCGCTGCACCGTTACTCTTTGCTCTTTCGCTGCTTTCGGTATTTCTTCGATCATAGATCCCTCCGCGGATCCCGGAAACCGTAAGAAGAAGATTGACCGCGCGTTCGCGTCCACGGGATCCTCTCGGATCGGCTCGCCGAAATCGTGGGAAATCGTCGAGCAGATCAATGGTCGGAGACGCGAGCTGCGCGTCCTGCATTTTTGCAATGATCCAAGGGGTCGTCGAGGAATCCAAGATGGCGGGACGGATGCACGTGTTTTATTTAACTTGCTCGCTCGCGAACAGACGAGAACGAGAAAGCGAATTACACGCGCGCGCTCGCTGCCACACCGTCACGTGCACACGCGCACACGCTTCTCTTTCGCGTACCGAAAGAGAAAGATAAAGAACCACGGAACGGAATTTCGCGTTTAATGGAGGTATACCCGCGGAGAGAGAACTCGTTACGACTGACCCGCGAGAATTCCTGCGGTAGATATCGAACTCGCCTCGCTGCTTTTATTTGCACGAGAAGCAGCGGCTGTACCCGCCGCTGAACCCTCCTCTCCCGGATTCGGGGACGACGCGTCGAATCGGCGACATCGGGAACGAAGACGAGTCCCCTCGATTAACCGGAATCGGAATTGGAATCGGAGTCGGAATCGGAATCGGAATAGGAATCGGGAATCGGGAATTGCGTCGGGGTGCTAAGCGCTCGTGTCGCTCGTATCGATAAACTGGTTTACCCATCGTTACCATCGCGGGAATTATTCGATGCAACGATTCGACGCGGTTCCGCTCGCACTTGCCGCACTCTTACTCATGCTCGCGCGCGTGCCTGTGCCTGCGCGAGCGTATGCGAGCCGCTAGCAACTTGTCGGTGCGCGCACGGCCTTGTTCCCGAATCCTGTTCGTAATTATTTGCGACGAGTACCTCGACGGAGCGTGTCAAAGGCTCGCTCTCGTACGAGCTAACGCGACCGCGACCACGACGCTCTCGGGAACGCCGGGAAATGGGAACGTTTTCGAGCGGAAGGATTCGTCTTTCGGAACAATTCGGGCAATTTTCGCGAGCACGCTAAAGAAGGTCGTTCGCGCGAGACGAACTGAGCGAGACCGGCTCGGCGACTCCGTGCCGAAAGAAAGATTCGATTAGAGCGTGGAGGGCGCTCGACACAGAGGAGCAGAGCGAGATCGGGGAGGCATAATGAAGATCGCAGCGGGATCGTTCGTTGTTCGTGCCACGGAGCCGGCTGAAAGGACCTATTTGCACTCCGTCATTGTGCTCTACTCGGAGCCGTCGATGCGACCGCCGCCTTCACGCGCCCTCTCTATTGACAGATTCTTTCCGCAACAAGCGGAAAGAGTGGAACGGAGAGAAGCGAGCTGGAGAAGCGAAGGAAGTTCCGTTGCCGTCGCGACCGTACATTTGTCTCGACGAGGCTGTGTTGGGCACGACAGTTTGCGACCGTAACTCTATTCAACCTGGAAGCCGTCTCTCACCTGCAACGTTTTCTTTTCCCGGCGGAGACAAAACCGAGCGTCGCGACGGCCGGATTCGGGAGGGCCAATAATCCGTTTCGACCGATGGATTCGTCGTTTTCAGCGGTCAGTCAGCGAGATAGACACGTCGCGATACGTAAATACTTTCGGTACGATCGAGACTCAACAAGCCGCAGAGCGACGCGACGCGAGGCGACACGACGCGAGATATCGAACGCGCGAAACAAATGTTTCGATTCGACGACAGACAGTGATCCAACGGACCAGCTCCGAGCTAACGATAACAATTCGAAGAGGATAAGATAAAAAATATGGTCTGCTGCGCTATTTCGACGGTCGAGTCGATGACGGAATCGGAAGGGAGCAGCAGCCCGCGAGTTGATGTAGGTACTCACCGACGATTCTCGAGAAGGATGAGCAACAGGGCGACGGTGGTTCCGATTCTAGTCGCGATCCTAGACGGCGGTCCTTCGTAGACACGTCTTGATCGAGAAGGAGGCATCCTGTCATCGCCCCGAGGACGTCTCGCTTATTCTTTGCGCGGTTTGCCCACTTTAAAAGAGTCGAGTGCGACCCCTCGTCCAGGGCTGCACACCCCTAGCACCCGAACGGAAGGACCCCTCGCTCGAGAGACGGTGCCTCTCTCGGCGCGTCTCTCTTTCTTTCTCTCTGTGTTTCTGTACGGTTTTTTTCCGAATCCCTCTCCTACGCTTCGTCTCTCGTCTCTCGTCTCCGGCGCGGTGCCTGTGATCAGCAGCCTGGCACGCGTCGAGGACTCCTCCTCGCCCCGGGCACCGGCGCTTCTGCTTTGACGTTCCGTACACGATTCGAGAGCTTCCAGTTTCGCCGCTTCGAGGGGTTGCTCCGAAAACTACCCCGGGACACAATATCCTAGATGACGATCGAACGGTTCGTCGACCGACCCTGTGATTTTCCTTCCTCCGTCTCGTCTGTCTTGGCTCGGGTCCCCGCGACCGGGTCCTCCCTGGATTTCGATCCGCGAATACCCCGTTGTCCTAGAGTTATTTGGTTGCGCGTTTGGTCCTCGTCTTTGGAGAGAAAAATACTGCCGGCTCCCGCGAACCTCTTCTCGCGTCTACTGGCACTGACACTACGATCGTCGCGGAGTCAAACATTGTCGCGCGGCTCCATGCTCCGCGATCGACGGGTTCCGTGGTCACTTCGCGACATCCCACGAATCGAAAGTCACACTTCCGGATCTGTCGGTGGGAAACGATCGGTTAGAGTGGGGTTCTGTTTATCCTCGGCTAGCCTCGGAGTCGCGGGACGCGGCACCCTCGTACGCCGCGCTCGTTCCCAGGTATCGCGACATTCTGATCGTCCTCCTTGCACCCTTGACGGCGCGGAGACCGGTCGGTGGTAGAGCCCCGCGTTTCCTCCGCTCCTCTCGTTGGTTCGGTCTCGGTCTCGGTTTCGATCTCGAAGCTCGAGCCCCGAAGCTCGAACCTCGAAGCTCGAAGCTCGAAGCTCGTAGCGCGGACGAGGCGCGCGCGAACCTTTCCAAGAAAAAGAAGATTGTCGCGCGGTTCTGTGTACTTCCGGTGTGTGCGCGCGTTCACGACGAAGTGTCAAGCTCAAATAAAAGAAAAGTCGCCCTCCGGGATCTCTTACTCCTCCCACGCACTCATCCCCCTCCTACGGCTCGTGTTCCTCTTCCACCGGTGGTCTCTCTCTCTCTCTCTCTCTCGCTCTCTCTCTCTCTTTCTCACACTCCCTCTCTCTCTCCCTCTCTCTATCTTTGTATATCTCTCTCGCTCTCTCGTCCAGTTTCCCCCTCGCGCGCGCACCACCGCAGCTATCGTTTCGTTCGTGCAAACAGTCGAATAGCAAACTCCCCGTGGTCGCGTTTCCCGTTCATGGCACCGACCACCAGTCTAGATCGTCGCGTATGTCCGGAGAAGATGTACCGAGCCGAGAGCGATCGGACGTGGTCGAAGGTTAACCGAAGGGGTTGAACGGACGGCCGGAAGTCGACGGACCGATCGAAAAGAAGGGGCGTCGGGCAGACAAGAAGACGGCGAGAGCCCGAGGAACGGAAAGACGACCGACAAAGTCGATGAAGATGCGAGGAAAGTTGGGGGAAAAGAGTAGTCGAGGGTGAAACGAGATCGAAGAGAGGGAGAGCCGAGACGGGCCTGGACGCGCCGGGACGAAACGATGATCGCGAGGCTCGATCGCGGGATCGCGGGATCGCGGGATCGCGAGATTGAGAAAGAGAGCACGAGAGGGCCGCGCGCGCTATCACTTCCCGTGTCCCCGTGGTTTCCGCGTTCGTTATTCCGACACGCTACTGCGAGCCGAGGAAGAGATGGACAGAATCTGATGATTCCACCTCCGTTCAAGCCCGACGAGGAGCTGTCAGGGAGATCGGTCTGTCTATGATGAACTCGGTGCGCAGTGCGCGGCTACGGGGGCCCTCCTCGCCCTCCCATAGGGAGAGAAAGGAGAGATAGGGAGCGGTAGGCACGAAGAAACCAACTACCCCCCCACCATAACCACCACCATCCGGACACGACCACCACTACCGTCGGCCACCACCCTGAGATTCAAACCGAGGGACGAGGATGGATGATCGCAAGTGAAACCACGGACGGAGACGGAAAGACGCGAGAGCCTGGGAGACGGAGACGCAGACGGAGACGGAGACGGAGACGAAGACCGAGACGGAGAACAAGGAGAGACCCAAAGACAGACGGAGAGAGGCCAAACGAGAGACGAGGAGACGAGGATGCTCGAAGAGAGAGCCTGTAGGCTGCTTCTGCATCTCCCTCTCTTTCCTCCCACTTTCGACCCTCCTTTTCTCTCCAATTCAAGCTCTTTTGCCGTCTCTCTTCTTCTCTACCCCCTCCTCTCCCTTTTCCTATCCTCGTGTCTCTCCATCTCTCTTTCTCTTTTTATTCTATCTCTATCCATATTCGCCTCTCTCTCACTTTCTTTCTCGCTCTCCAACGCTCTCTTTCTCTCTCGTTTGGTTTCTCGAAGGACTGCCTGAAAACGCCTCTTCGCGGACCAACAGGTATTTCGCATCGATGCTCCGATTGTTTTGCACCTTGCCCTCCTTCCCCCACTCCGACTCGAAATTTTCTTCGTCGCCGGTCGAGTCGGTTCTCGAAATCTACATCGATCTGCCTCGGAACGACCATACATATACGCGATCGATAGACTCCTTTGTCGGACATTTTCTCGTTGAATCAACGGAAGGAAGAAAGCTCAGAACGGATACAGAAAGAATAAATGGAGGAAGGAAGGAAGGAAGGAAGGCTGCTCGTGATCACGTGGCAGGAAAAGTAGGAGGAGCAAACTTCCCCTACCCGGTATCCCCGGAGGATGCTCAATCGGCATAATTGAGGTTTATCTCGTTCCCTAACTCTGCTTTCCGCCCACTCGACCCCACCGCGTCTCCCGTTCTTTGCTCGTTTCCGTCGAATTCTGCACACGCGCGCAGATTCCGACGGATCGAGCAAGAGTTCCGGCGTTCCTTAGTCGTTGGATGCATCGCGAACGAGCATCCTTGGTCGCGAGAGTTGCTCGGCGCCCTTGGATCTGTATAGCGGGTCTCTCACCCCTCTGCTGTCCAGGATCTCGTCCCTTTTCCGCTATCGTTCCTTCGGTTCGGTCGGATCAGTGGAAGCGCGGGTCTCGGTGACGTGGTCGCTGAGCTGGCAATTAGTCGCAACAACCCCGTTCGCATAACTCGGCCTCTAGTCACCCCAACGTGGCACGTGGTCGAAGATCAAACGCCGTCCTGATACAAAGCGGACGGGCGAGCAAGCGAGCAAGCGAGCAAGCGAGCAAGTCGGGGCTCTGCATCGGAGATGCGGCTTCGCTGATCATCGCCGAGCGTCGCGTCGGATCGAAACGACGCGCGACGACGGGAGCAGGGTGCTCGTTTAATACCGGTCGGCTTGCAATTTACCGACGTCTAATTAAAGTTGGTGCACCGATCAACGGAAACGCGTCGCTCGGCGATCGACCGATACGGCCAAGGGGGGAACTATATCGAAGACCACTGCCGCGTCCGTCCGAGTCGACGGATCGGCGAATCGGCGAAACTCGTTTCGATGAGCGCGCGCGAGCCACGATTATTAGCCGCGGCTAATTAGATTCCTCGAGCGAACAAACGAGCTCGCGCGGCCGAACTCTCGCCCGCGTCCCTCTGGGAAGGGGAGGCACGGCAAACGAATTTCGTAGTCGAGGCGATACCGTTGAAAAGTATTCGTCGTGGCACGCGGGCCGGTGTGCTCGCGGGCTCTTTTTGTTGGTGCGCGCGACAGAAAACCACCGACTACGTTCCTTCCATTCGTTTGGTAGCGGAGGCTCATTGCCCGGGCCAGGTACCTCGCCGCGATAAGATCGTCCGTGCTTCCAGAGGAGTCCCTCCTGGTTCTCTCCGTCTCCCCGATATCCTCTGATCCGCTCTCTTCTCCTTCGCCCGCCGAATCTTCCTCTCCCTCCTGATTTCACAGTGTACCCTCCGTCATCCTATCTGGGTGCATTACTTATCGGGCTATCGAGTGTCCCGACCATGATCTTGGCACGCGAGCACCGATACCATCGAACCACTCGATCATCCTATCGCCGTGCAATGCGTCTTGGTGCACTGTTGCTCGGAAGCCTAATTGGCCGGTATTCGAACAGGGCTTGAAGTGATCCAGGCTTCTCCGGCCCGGCCGTTCCGGAAAATTCGAATTTCTCAACACCGGTCGGTCGATTCCGGATCCCGATCCTGGTTCGTCGCGCACATTATGGGTCGCAAGTTCGCGTAAAAACTGCCGTGCACCCAGGCGACGATCGCGCACACCCGTTCAGAGGCGACGTTGACCCTTCGAAGGCATGGAAATCCCGATAAACGAATTATCTTACCTCGTCGGTGAGTGTCAGTTATCGCGCCTTCTTCTCTTCTTCCCTTGTTTTCGCGCCGGTTTCTTGGCCGGTGATTAGCCCTTACTTTACACGTCTTGCCACCTCGAGAACGCGATCGGTCGTGGTCTTCTCCCTGGCGCGCCGCGAAGCGGTGCGGCAGCCTTCGAGCGCGATCCACGAGAGATCGAGGGGAGCACGTTCCGAGCGTGACAATCGATCGATCCTCGGTCGTCCCGTGTCACGACTCGTTTTCGCGGGACTTTCGACTTTAATTGAGACGTCCGCCGGTTAACGAGAGATTCCTAAACGCGGAAAAAGCACCGCTGTCGAGTGCCGATCTGCCGCTAAACGTCGATCGCGTCCCCCTCCTTTGTGCTGCCGCCGCTCGAAAGGAGAGCGTGGCCGGTCGCGATTATCGAAGGGAGCATCTCTGATAAAAATATCGGCACGGGAGCGAAACGGAGAGAAAGCAAAGAGAGACAGAGAGAGAGAGGAGAGGGAGAGAGAAGAGAGAGGGATCATCCTAGTAATTCGAACGATTCGCTCACCATGGAAACGTCGGGAGCCGCGGCTGGGAGCTACGGCGAGCTCCACGGGATACTCCGGCCGACAGAGAACTTGTCCGGAATGTTTTAATAATATGCATTCCTGCTGGCTGAGCGCGTTTAAAGCTTCTCGAGGGTTGCGCTCTATCCTGCCCCTAGGCCGCACTACAATAACTCTGATATAATTAACCAGCGATTTTTCTTGGGTGCAAAAGAATGCCTCCCTCGGGCGATCGTGACACAATGATTCGATGGAAGGGCGGGAGACGATGGAGGGACGGCTCGGTACGACGAGGGTAACGCGATACACTTATGGAAGCAATATTTGGTAAAATACAGGGTGAGCCGGGGAAGAAAGGAACGCGGTGCAAGCACGTAGGTTACGTCCCACTTCCTACCGGGCCTCTGAACGGCGAACATTGTGCCGCTTTGACGATCGCGCGTCGCTCGACGAATTTGCTGGCCCCGTCGCTCGGCATTATGTCCTGGAACGGTGCGTCAAGTGAACGCAACACCCACGCAGCCCGGCTGAAGAAAGGGGAGTGAAATGTGCGCGCAACGTCGCTGTCACGCCCCCATCCTTTCGGCGGACCTCGGTGCCTTGTTCTTCGCGATTATTTCGGTAAGAGCGTATAGACGAGACAAGCCCGATGAAAGGGATAGCGTTCCGATACGACCGAGAACCTACCGGAAAGGAATCGAAGAGGTGTTCCCTCGGAGAACGCTCGCATTCTCCGACGACTCGGTTCGGCCGCGACTCCTCGTTTGACCCGCATTCCCCGTGTTGTTCCGCGCCGGATGCTCGCGTCCATTGGAATCGGCTCGCTTACCTAAAACGTCCGCTCTGAATTCCTCGCCGAGACTACACGGAGAACTGGAACGCGATAGATGCTCGCAGGCATCTCGTTTCTCCTCTTTCCCGATGTCCTGGGTAACCGTGATTTCGGCTTGCGCCGCTCGCCGGTACGCTATTGTAACGGCCAGCCGAGGCGTTATTATCGTCTCGGACAACGCGCGAAAGAGAACAGTCGATTCATCGCAGGGAAGAGCGGAGAGTATCGTTAAACGGTTGTCGATCGGAACCGCGTTCTTTCTTCGGAAACGATGCGTGCCGAACGCGGAGGATCGTCCGAAAGAAAGGATCTTCCCTCGGTCTCTCGCAGCCATTTGCGGGACGAGCAGCGGCATGGCGCGGCTCGGCACGGCGGCCCAAAAGATATCCGTTACAAAATTGTAACGCTCGATCGCACGATCGACGAACGAGATACTCCGAGTGCGCGGATGATCGGGCATCGTTTCTGTTAAAAGCCACTTGTTAGAGTGCGCTCAGGCATGATCGATTTGCCGGCTAAAAGTAGCTCCCGGATAATCTGCTTTTGAGGATCATAGACGTACCTGCTGTTTCTTATTCGCCGGTGCGCCGGGCTGCTCGTATCTTGCTGAAAAACGGAAAGGAAACTTGTTTGTCCGATGTGCCCTCGCGCGTACCCGGGCGCACGCACCTGTGAAATAGCCTGACACTTCAAAGACGGACTTACTTACCTCCGTCGAACAACTAGAAAAATACGGGAAATCATCGAACAGCGGAGTGATGCTTCCACGACGTTGCTTGTCTTCCGTATACAATGGCTGCTCAATGCGAACGAGACCGCCAAGGCTGATCCACGTCGATCCGCTGTAACAACTTAAGAGTATAAGAGGATCTAATCGAGATTTCGCTTCCGAGTTGTTCCATTGTTCGCCGCGGCGCTGCCTTGACCGTGTTATTCGCGCAACAACCTGTGCACGAGTGGATCCGCTTCGACGGCGATCAAACAACCCGATACGAGCCTTTCGTTTTGGGCATCGCGCGGCTCATTATCGATTTGCACAAGTACGTTTCTAGCACTGCCAAGAGGAACGGGGCGGGGAATTGAAGAGGGAAAGAGGGAGACAGAGAGGATGGGAGGGCGACGAGAAAGATGAAAAAATCAGCAGAGCCGGCGAGGCCCCGAAGGGGCGAGGGAATGGCTGAAAATAAGGAGCAGCCCGAGAGATATAGGGAAGGCCGAGGAGACGATGGGCCACCATGCTCGCCTATTATGCCAAAGGAGCCATAGGGATTCGAAGAGTGGCCCTCGACCAACGGCAATTCGAATAAATAAAGAGGGAAAATAAGATATATGCGCGTGGGTGTGGCGGCAGGCGGGACCCAAGCTCATTGCCACCTCCGAAGCTGTCGGATCTCACACTCCCTGTAGATGCGGCTATCCGGCTATGCATATGTATAGGCCGAGGACTCGATCCTACGGATCGGGCCGTTTCTCCTCTCCCTCCTTCCGTCCCTCTTTTTCTCCCTTCGCCTTTCGCATCTTCTATCCGTCCTTCTGCATATCGGACCTGCAATTTTCCAATCGATTACATCGATTCGTCTACGATTGGTGAAACGAATGTTTCGAACGCGATGCCGAGAGAAAGGACTCGGTCTCGCAGGAGCAACGGTGTTCAAAGACCAACCGGATGGGAGCCTAATCGGTGTTGTTTTACTCGCGACTGGGACAGATTAGGATCTCGACACCCACGCCGGGACCGTCGTGCGACCCTATCGAGGAAACGCGTTCCTTCTTCTCTTGCTATTCTCGCCTGCCTCGGACTCACGGTCGGGACGAGTCTCCTCCGAGGCTTGTTCCTCGGTATCGGTAGTGTTGTCCGCGTTTAGTCGGTATGTTAAATACGCGAGAAGAGGAAGGGTTCGCGAGCTCTCGAAGGGAACGTCTCGGGCAAAACGGAAGGAAGGAGAGGGGCCGATAAAACGAGTTTATTGGCTCGTTTGTTCTCGGAGGTGGCGGTTTCTTTGTCGCGACTAGTAACGATCGTTTTACTACCGGTTTCAACGATTAGGGCTATCGTGACGTTTCGCGAATAAGCAAAAAAAAGTCCACGGAGAAAAGGGAGAAAGAGATAGATAGAAAGAGAAAGGGACGCCGAGTGATTTACCGGTCGTAAACGATCGTAATCAACCCGAGGGGGAAGCTCGAGACGGTGTATCGAGCGTTTCAGGGTGTCCGGGAATTACGAAGAGATATATATTAATTAAAATATAATAGGAATGCTTGATATTCATTCAGTGGACTATGGTCTACCGATGTCCTCGATGAATATACGTTCCCTCAAGTCCAGTAGAATCATTGCAGTCCCATGTTCTATCTATAAAATTGTACATGATAGGAAAATCAATCCTATCGTGACTTTGCTTGTAAACTTTGATGCCCAGCCTCGTTGGGCTAGGTCAGCTCTGCTGTTTAGAGCTTCGCAACACTTTCCGAAATTTGGTTCGACTGACCGTAATAAGATCGAGGCATTTGTAGTCAACGTTACTATGTTTAAAACAAATCTATATAAATTGTTTACCTGAGTCACTGATTCTTCGCCATTCAGCATAAGCTAAAAATGGGTATTCAGCCGTGTATAGAAATACATTAAATCAATTAATCTGTTCGCGACGGACCAGACGTTTTCAACGGACTCCAACGCGATCCTCGTCGAAAGGACAGCGTTGATTTCAGTGCTAGAGAGAGAGGGAGGGAGAGAGAGAGAGAGAGAGAGAGAGAGAGAGAGAGAGAGAGAGAGAGCTCTATTCGTTTCGCGATCGTCCGACGCGGCGAGGAGTCCGCACCGACGGACAAGCGGATGGAAATTGATCGAACAAAGAAGTGTTAATTGCGTTATTATGGCCGTGCGTCTTATCGAGGCTTCACCCGTCTACCGAAACGATCGCGATCTTATCGGGCCTTGTCGGCCATTGTACGATTATTAAATACGATGATGCGGCTCTATTATCCGAGAGCATCGGTCGATGCGATCGGACGGTGGACCCCTTCGATCCGATCGTACCCGGTGCCACGAAAAGATCGAGAGGACGCTCGGAGTGGCGCGCGGTAGGTCCTTCGTCCCGATCGATGTACTCGATCGCGGACAGATCTCTATTGCCACTCAATCCGTTATTCGAACTATCGGGACGCGTCCGAGCGTGCTATTGGAGCCTTCCATCGCCGCCATTTTCGATCAAATCATCGAGATATCATTTTCGAACAGTCGCTAGTGTCAAGCCCGCGAACGCGTTTCGAAATTCGCGTAGCTCCCCGACAAGTGTTGCGGCATCGTTACGGGAACCGGTCGCGAGGTGTCCTGCCGATGACTCGACGGCACCGGTTCGTCCTGGTGCCATTGGGAGCCTCGTCGTTCGATCGACCGCATCCGAGGAGACTAATCGATACTTAATCGCGAGGCGCGTTCTTACTCACGTACACGTACACGTGCGTGCAGCACGTGCGAGAAACACGTGTCACGTGCTTGCGCGAGCGCGCATACACACGCGGAATACCTATGGGTGGAGGCAGGCGAGCAAGGCTGCCAGTGAGCCAGGACTCGAGCTCGATCCCGAGGGCCGGTTCGTTTCTTTCTAGCTTTCTTTCTTTCTTTCTCCGTTGGTCTCGGTGTGCGTCTCGATGTGTATCCCGACGTACGCCTCCGTGTGCCTCGGTGTGCCTCGGTGGCGCGGGCTTTCGCGAAAGAAGTCGGCGAGGACGAGGAACGAGCACCGTTTATTAACGTTTTGTTTGTACATCTCGATTAGAGCTAATCGATCCTCCGGCAAAATGAGGCATAATATAGAGCCGTGGCGCGCTCATAAATACTCATTTGTGCGGGTAGCCGGTGATCTCTCTGATCTCTCTCTCTCTCTCTCTCTCTCTCTCTCTCTCTCTCTTCGTTTCTCCCCGAACGATCGCGCTTCGTCCACCGGTATTTCCACCACCGCCCAAGACGACTTCGTTACGCTTATACGGGTGGCGGATTCGTATATTACGAATTTGTGTACATAATTAATGAGCGTTATTAGCTCGTAACTATATTTATCGCTGTTCCACGTTCCACGTGACCGGCGCGCTGCACGGCCGCGGCAGAGAATTTAATGCGCGATACCTTGTAAGTCGATGAAAGACGGTCGATATTATTAAAGAAGTGGAAACGTTGCCTATGGATCTTACGGATTACCGCTATAAACTCGCGAGCATTACAGTCTGACAATATCGACCAATAAAGAAGACTCCTCGCGCGTTCGGACGAAGGTCGCGTAACAGCGCGGTATAGCTTCCGCGATTTTTGAAATAGACGCCTCTGCCGCTCTGTTCCGGGTGTGTTTCTATTCCGGCCAGCATCGGATCGCGGGACCAGGATCGGTCCAATCTGCGATTCGTCTCGGCCACGATGCTTGACCCGTTCCCACGCTACCGCTTCTACGAGTGGCGTGCAACTGCAACCCGCGGTTGCAGCCTGCCGATCTTCTATTAATCGCGTACGCGTATCGAGGTATCGGCGAAGGTTGCTCGCGGTCTCGGAAAGTTGGTTAATAAGCGCGAAACGGACGTGCTTCCACGGAGAGCCGACGCTGGCCCTCTCCTCTCGACGGCTCAGCCTGGAATGCGGTACAACTCAATTTCCTGCTCGGGTGCCTATGGGTCGCAAAACAGCCGAATCATAGATACGATGAAAAACAAAGGAGACGAAAGGGAACGGGCACCTATGACGAGGCTGTTTTCGCGCGAGCTCTCGGACGCGGCGTGTAATGCAACCTTTAAAGCCCACAATGAGCCGGCCACCTACGGTTACGACGCAGTCGTAAAAGATGTTTCTCATTGTCTCCGGTCCTGTGGGAACCAATTTTCGTAGAAATCCATCGAGATAAAAGATTTCATGAATGAAGGCGATCCCCACGGATCCTTTCTATTTTACTCGGTTTCTATTTCAGTGTTCTGCTTCCCTCTCCCGCTGCTCCTCCTCCGTCTCCACCTCCTCTCGCTCCTTCCTCGCTCTATCTACTCTTTCACACGCGTTGCGGCTTCCTCCGTGAATCTAGCGATCGTTTCGAAAGGAGGAGCTTTCTCCCTGTCGCTCCTTTTCTTTCTCCTTCCTCAGGTTCTCTACTCTCTCTTCTCTCTCTCTCTCTCTCTCTCTCTCTCTCCCTCTCTCTCTCTTGTCCGCGACTCTGTCACTTTTTTTACCATCGACCGAGCCAGAGCATTATCTTATAATTGACCGAATGATTCTTCTGTCCGCTAGAATGCCACGACCCGCTGAGCACACGTTTCGCTTCGTTAATGTCCGCCGTGAGACCGAAACCAGGAGCTACATTTCGATCGTTTCGCTCGAATTTTCTTCCTCGGCGAGCAAACGTCCGAGCGGATTTCCGGAAAAGTTGGTGCCCGTTCGCTCGCAATTTCGTGGATAGGGTAGCCCGGAGGAAACGTTTCGCTGGATGGGTCAGTACTCGGTCCCCGTGCTGCGGCGAACAATTCATTTTCGTGTTCGGCTCGCCTTATCGCGACGTGTGCGGTCCGTGACGTCATAATTCGGGGCCCCTTCGAGGCGTTCCGCCCCCTTAATGCGGGCCCCGACACCTCTCGGCTCCGCGATCCAGCACGCACTTTCCTCTCGCATCTTTTACCTCGCGCTTCCTCGCTCTTGTTCCTCCTCCTCTCTCCTCCTTTGCTCCACCGTCCCTCCGTTTCTCCGCCACTCCTCCGGGCCCTCGCTCGTATCTTTTCCCGTTCCGACCGCGCGCGTCCGAGGGAAAAGGGGGTGCAGCAGAGGAGCGAGGGTGAAAGGGAAAAAGCGAGAGACAGAAAGAGAAAGACAGGGTTCCCCCCTCATCTCCGCCTCACCCTACGGCCGTTCCGCGTACCCACCTCGTACCCACCTCGTACCCAGCTCGTACCCACCTCGTCCCTTCTCTTGCTTCTCGTAGTGACTGAAGATGCCTCGATGGGTATATACACCACGAAGGCGGCCAAGGGGGATATAATGGCTCGGTCGGACTTCACACGATGCCGACCGGTACGTCGGCTTCGGAGGATGATATGGACCACGGACAGGGAGAGACAGAGAGGAAACAACCTCGGACCTCCGGGGCAGGACTTCGAATCGCGGAAGGAGCTGCCTCTTTTCGGACCTTCCCGCGTTTTCAAGTCACGGATCCCGCGGGCTAGTCGCAGGGTACCGCGTCCACGCCGAGAAAATTCCCGCGATGAAATCGAGGCGGAAGGTTGGCGACAGGTTGGCGACAGGTTGACGACAGGTTAGAGACAGGGCCGCGACCCGAAATAGCTGGAAGGAACGAGCGCGAAGGAGGAGAAGAAGCGGGAGTGGCTCGAGTAACTCGAGAGGAAGATTAGGGTACTCGAAGGCGTTGGAGAGAAGTCGACGGTGTGGCATCTCGTGCAGAAGAGTCGGAGGGTGGGCACCGTTAGCCGGTTTTGTACGAGGAGCGTTCGCCGCTGTCAGCCCGCGGGGGCCTTATTTCAAGACCGTACCGAATCAGGCACGACAATCGCTCTAATATCCACACGAATGCCATGCCGGAGGCCCCCGTGGGCCCCGTGGGCCGTGGGCCGTGAGCCGTGAGCCGTGGCCCTCCTCTGGACCCTCTATCAACAGCCGGACCCGTCTTTACCCACGAGTGAGAAATCTTTCTCGTCTCGCCCCCCTCCCCTGCCCCGCCCCTCCATTCTCCCTCTCTATCTCTCTTTCTCTTTTCTCCGTTTCCACTCGCACGCGATAAAGAACAATCCCGTGTAATTTACACGACGAGCGTACATTGTTTCTCGGTTTCGAAACGTTCGAGTTTTCAGGAATCGGCCGGTCACATCTGGCCCGAGCTCCCCCTGAAAGACGGCAAACTCGATTAATACATAATGCATTCTCGAGCGCACGCACACAGAGGAGGGCCATTCGTTACGATCGGATTCGGCGTTCCTCCGCTCGAACTCTCGAAAGCTCTTTTATCCGTTCCGATGAAAGAGGCTCGTGCACCGTGGCTCCACTGATAAACGGATTAAGAACTTTGGATCTAATTGGCCCCCGGACCGATTGTAAAAGAAACCCTCGGCGGCCTTATTGCCAGTCTGCAGATTAGCTGTGTGCGTGCACGCGTACGTACACGGGCACGCTTATGTGTGAGTATGCGTACCCTTCGAAGCTTATCTCCCTTTCAGCGTTGCTATCCAACCTGTCGTGAAACCTGCCTCTATTTACTCGAGTATCCCTCGGGTTTCAATCGTTTTACGGTCCTCTAATCGTCACTTCCGCATACTTCTCCGGCGACGTTTCGTTCCAGCGAACGGATCGTTATCGTTTCCGTTATCGCCGGCCGTTCTGTTCCGTTCCGCAGGAAATTTCCAAACGGCGCACACCGTGTATTCGGACATTTCCCGAGGCCGATGAATCGCTCGAAGCCGAAAGAGAAATCCGCGGATGCGAGAGCGAAGGATGTTCGGGGAGGACCGGCTGCGTGGAAGAAAGGAGCGAGGATGGTGCCGCGGTACCACGGTATAATAACAGAGCACCCCGGCCTCGACTAGCTGATGACTTCATTGAACTGGTCTCGCTTGGCCCTCCGGCATCGGACCTCCCTGAAACCGCCTGAAATTATAACGCCGGCCTGCGGCCAGGTCTGCTTTTGATGCGCTCGAGACACGTCCCGAACATTTAGTGGATCTCGGAGGCCTTCTCCCTCGGCGAGAGGGTTCTGCGCTATTCTCTTCGGTACACGAACCTCTTATGGTGGTGGTGACGACGGTGGTGCTTCCGCTGTATGGTGGTGGCGACGATGGTGGCGGTGCCACGCGAGGGGGCAGCTCCGAACGCAATAAATCGAATAGTCGTTCGATAGGTACAACCGAGCGGATCGCGGGAAACACGAGCGTATCATAAGGAACGGGTCGTTGTTAGGTCCGTGGCCTATAAACTCGCGGCTTACAAGACACGATCGCTTCCCTCTTTCGGTCGATATCTTGTGGAACGGGCGACCACGACGACGACCTTCGCGTAGTTACCTCGACGAGATACAGCCGCCCCCTCTAGCCTTTCCTATCCGTCTCGCTGTTCCGTCTTCCGCCCCCCGTGCCCGACTCGTGGTCACGAGGTTTCTTTTTGGCCGCGATCGTCGTCTACATCGTTCTCGAGCCTATCGACGATCCATCGTGCCAAAACCTGTGAGAACGCATTCGTATGGAGCACGGAGAGGGCGGTCAACCGCCGCGGATAGATGTCGTGATCGTTCCTCGATCGTGTACCCGATCGAACGTAACGTTCGACGAATCGGAGGAAACCTAGGGAACAACGATAACGCGGAAAGAGAAACGAGACGAACGAGTCGGGGACAAGTGGCGAACACGGGGCACGCGGACTCGTTTAACCCGGGCGGGTCAGTTGGGTCGTGTCCCCTTCCACGCTGGTCCCTGCTGGTCCCCACTGGTCCCCGTCGGTCTCCGTCGGTCCCCGTTGGTCCCCGTTGGTACCCGCGATCGGAACGTATCGGCCGGTTGCACGCTGCACGCCGCACGCCTCGAGAGAGAGAGAGGAGGTCCCATGGGAAATAGAAAGTGGTCGCGCGGTGTTCGCGGTTGGTCGTGCGTGCGTTTAGCCTACGTAAAATTTACGATCGGTCTGCCTCGTAATTACTATTGTGGAAACTCGAGAGAGTCACGGAGAGGGAGAGACGGATAGACCGGGAGAGGGAACGAACGTTAAAACGAAGAAGACGGAGTGGAAATAAGCGAGGGTACAAGCGTGCATTGCGAGGAGAGGGACGATAAAAAGTTTGGGGTTGGCGGGCGAAAACGGGGAGAGGCAAGCAGGAAGGTGTAGAAAGAGAGAGCGAGAGAGAGAGAAATAGAGAGAGAGAGAGAGGATCGGCGGGACGAGAACGGAGAAACCTACTCGAGTATCCCGAGGCCTGGCTGCATACGCGAGCCCGTAAGTGCCGTGTAATTGCTACAGCGCGTTTACTCGGGCATTTGTTTACCCGGTTCGATCGCGAAACGCCGAGCTGTAAACGCCCATTCGACGATCGTTCGGATCGGTTTCCATCTCGACAGGAGAGCACGCTTATTGCCCGCAGAAACTGGCTGCCGATCGGTATCTGCTTCGTATTTAACGACGCACGGTGCCCCGGTTCTTTCGAAACCGTTCGACACGGTGGCCTTCGGTAATTAGGAATGAAACGCGAATCGAATAATTATTAGTTTCGATATCTGCCGGCCGCACACCGCACTGGAACGGAGGCTGTCGCGGCTCGTATGTACACGTACACGCTCATGGACGGTTCTTCCCTGTGCAGCGCGGTACGATAACGCGCCGATATCGAAAATTACGAGCACTCGAGCGAGCACGGTACCGTCCGTCTCCCGAACCAGTAATTGCCAGCTTTCCTCTAATCTATTCGGCCGTTCCCTTCTAGATAAACAGCTCCGGAATCGCGCAAAATTCTCGTACGAAACCGGGATGCGGGTCTCCTCGGGCCTGATTTACCTGCGCGAGAACTCGAACGCTATCGAGAGAGGTAAGGGGGGTCTCTATACGACGATTCGGCCAACGCGAAATTCCTCGAGGATATATCGGTCCGTGGATGACAGGGAGAGACGCAATAAATTGGCGAAACGTCACGGCGCAGAAAAACAGTCGGATCCAGCTCGTCTCGCTGTTTCTTTGTCGTGGGACCGATCCCGTGTCATCGGTCCCAAGTCCGCGCACTGGTTTCGAGTCCACCACTCGGTCACGAGGTCCCGCTCGACCGTCTGCGACGCGGCCTTGCGAGATTCGCGGCAAAAACAGTTTGCGGTTCTCTCCGATTCTCTTCCTTCATTCTCCTCGACTCCTCTTCGTTCGTTCGCAGCCTCTTCCTTCGACGTCGTTGGTCGTTCTTTTCGGGGCTCGTCGACGGTTTTTGCGGCGAATCGCAAAATTTGAATGTAGGTTTTATCGACGCGGTGCTCACCGTTTTGGCCAGCGGATCAGAAGAAAAAGGAACGCACCTTCCAAGGCTCTATCGAGGAGAGTTCGTCACTCGCCCACGTCAGTGTACCGTTTTCTTTTTTCCTCTTTGCCCGGTTCCATCTCTTTCCAGTCTCTCCGTCCCCCCTCGCTCTCCCTTTCTCTCTTTTTCTCTCGCTCTCGAGCTCCCTCTCTCCCTCTCTCTCTCTCTCACTCTCTCACTCTCTCTCTCCCTCGATTCGTTCTCGTCATAATAGAGGAATCTGTTGGTGGCTGCGCGCTTTGGTCCGCCTCTATCGTCCCGAGCCGGCCGACAGCCACCGGCGCGCTGCTGGCTGTCGAGGTTCGAGCAGGTTCTCAGGAATTCACGACTCATGCGACGACCGGGTGTCCAACTGAAACGTATAATGGCATTTAACGAAGAGGAATCGTGTGGTAGCCGAGGCACACCGAGAGCTTGCTCCAAATTGCTAGGTCAGGCTAATGTCGAAACGAAACGAAGGACGGGGACCGGGGACAGGGAACCAGGGTCTCGGTATTGTTCCGACACCCTTCTCCTTCGCGGCGATGGCTCGTGGGAACACGCCTCTTTTTTTTTTCTTTGCCCATTATCTGCTCGAGCGAGCTCGCCCGATATTTTCATCCTTTCTCGAAATAACGATTTCCCTTTGTTGCAGCCGCGCAGCGGCGACCACCTGACTGGGACGGATCCATCGAGGCAGTCCGCTGCTACCATCCCGCTACCATCCGTTCCCCTGCCATCCCGCGGACAGATCCCGCGATGGGAAATCGGAATCGACCGCGATGAAAATGGGAGATCGAAAGGGGAGGGACGAGGCAACAACGAACCAAGACGAAGGTGGGCTAAACGAAGCTCGGCTAGTCCCTGAAAACTGGTCTGGGGGAGAGAGAGACGCGCGGCCTTAGGACCACAGGAGAGTCGGAGGAGCGGCATTCCCCGGTAATTAGTCTCACCCATAAATTACTGGCTATTCCGTGTCTGTGTTGGTCACAACTCGGTAACGTCCTCGCTTCCTCCTCCTCCTCCATCTCCTTCTTCCTCCCGTTCTCCTTCTCCTTCCCCGTGCAGTCTACACATTCCCATTTCCACTCTTTTTTTCGCGTTTCTGCTCGCCTCTTCTGCTCGCTATTTTAACACTAACCGTACCGAACGTTGGGAGTCACTGATGCGAGGTGCCTTACAAAAGTTACAACATCAGGTTTACTTGGATTATTACACCAGCATGTGCCCGAATCAATGAATTTATTTCATGATGTCACGGTAGATGTGCTTTCGTAATTTCAGCATACTTCAAGCATATGCAGCTTATCGAGAATGTGCACCACAGCTTCTTGAAATTTACGGTTTCTTTTTAATTATTTATAGATTCAACCTTGCGTCTTTAAAATCCAGAAGAAGGACTATTGATTTATTACCATTCTTTAAGATTAAATCACAGACTAATTGACCTACCCTTCCCCGTGTTATCGATTTTTACGCAAATTAATATAAATTTTTATAAATATTATTTTTTTATTATTATTTGGTATTTCGTTAGATGAATTTTGCAGATCTATTTCAACACTATAACATTCGCAGTTGTTAAATTCATCTATGCAAAGTAATGGGTCCTTCGAGTTTTCAAATAAAAAAATTAAATTAAATAAAATTTCAATAATCGTCGAATAAAGATTGTTGGAGCCGGTCGCTTGATCGGCAATGGCACGGTCAACGTTAAGCTTCCACGAAACGATGTTCGCTGTTTTAGCGTGCAAATGGGGTGATGGTAAAACGATCGCCGGTAGAAGGAACCCGGTGGCTGCGGAGGATTCGAATTCGGATTCCGATTAGGATTCGAGTCTATGGGAACGAAACGAACTCATCTTTGCCGTAGGTCCACGGGTCTGGTCTGATCCGAGAGGATCTCTCGAGCCGCCGAAGGGGCACAGGACCCCGCTGCTAAATGAGCTGTAATACGGACCCCCGCTGACCCCCTTGCACTCCGGGCACCTTCGCTCTTCCTCCTACTACTCTCCTCGTTCTTCCGATGCTCGTCCTATCCTCGTCCTCCTCCTGCGAGCTGTTTGTCGGTCTCTTTCCACACGCCTCCCTCCGCTGCCGCGCTGCACTAAACTCTCCTCGCTCCTCGAGGTAGGATTCGACGGTAATGATACGACCACGACCAGACAACTCCTTTTACCGTCGCTCTTCCTCGCCTTTTCTTTTCCTGGTTCTTTTCATCGTCGTTGTTATCGCTGGCCTCATCCTCGCACGACTCGCGCTTTGTCGGCGCGGATCCTCGGATTCGATCCTCGGGAAAATCCCGACTTCCATCCACCTTGCTATCTTGGAACCGTGGAACCGTGGAATGGAACGGTTCTTGCCGATTCCGCGAACTAACGGAGAACGATCGCGACATCGAGGTCGCGTTCTTTCTCTCTCTTTCCCGCGGTCAACGAAGCAATTGACCCATAGAACGAGATCCGACAATTAGGTCACTCTCGATCCGTCTCGCTTCTATCTGGGGCAGGACGGCGAACGAAGGTAGTGTAGTCTCCGGCAAACCGGTAGGGGACAACTTCCTGGTGTCGGTGGCTACGTGGTTCACGGAGAAGATCCTCGCCACCCCGGTTGTATCGATACGCTTTCCGAAAAGGAGATGTACCCGGAGTATCGGGATCGTCAGGTTGGGGTACCTGGTCGAAGCAACCGCGGCTTTGTCGTGGCGGCGGAGATGAAAAGGATGTAGCGAGCCACACGCCGATAGCTTAAGCCCTCGATAGCCCTGTACGATGCGCCTCCGCCGTGTACCGTGTACCGTGTACCGTGTACCCCGCCTCGGCACGATCGGAGGGAGACCAGGTGAAGACCAGGGAGATCAGGTTGGAGAAGCGTTCCCGGCGAAAGGTAGACACTCGCGCTCGTGCTCCGAAGAGCCGTCAGGAATAGGAGGAGGCGGAATAACCAAGAGGACGATGCTACCGAGTTTAGGATCGAATTGCAGGGTGCGAGCAGAATGTCATTGTAACCGATATCCGCCTGTCGAGGTGGTGCTCGCCGAGGGAAAGAAGACTGGATCCTCGGAGGGTCGTCGTAAGGATTTGCTCAACCATGCGTGTAGGGTCCTTCGAGGTCCTTAGAGCCCTTCCGAGGCCTCGAGGAAGACGAGGAAGCGTCGGAGTGGTGGGTCCAGGCTAATCGTCTTAAATCGCGGTGTTTCGCTCGCGGAGCTGAAGAAAGGTCGAGAAAAGAAAACGATAGCGGTACGACCGAGAGTCCTCCCTCCGCGGTCTCTCTTTCTCCCTCTCTCTCTCTCTCTCTCTCTCTTTCTCTCTCTCTCTCTCTCTCTCTCTCCCTCTTTCTCTCTCGGCGGCAGGTTGCGAAGCAGAGAGGAGCCGAGCCGAGAGGTTCTACGGAGAGTTAAAAGAGGAAAAGAGGGGCTCGGTTGCGTCTCGTTGCCGCCGAGCGGCGCTCACCTGCCTAGTCCGCAACAGTCTCGTACGGTTCGCTCCGACCGGGAGCCTCGTCGCCGATCACGGACCAACGATTCTCCTCTCCTCTCCCCTACCATCGACTCTGCTTTCCACCTCCGCACGATCGCGCCACGCCGCGCGAGCTTTTCGACCTTCTTCCTTCACCCTTCTCTCACCCTTTCGTCCTTACCGCCTCGCTGCTTCCTCTCCTTCCGATTCTCTTCGCGCCCCTTCTCCGGCATTCGCCGATTTCCACCTGGTTCTTCTCTGTTTCGCCCCAATTTCCTCTCAATCTCCGCTCCGTTTTCTCTCCGTTTCTTCTCACGTTCGTCCACGCGCCCTTCTCGCACCATCCTGGAAAAAATTGTCTCCTCATTCGCTCTTCCCGTTCGATCGGCTCGAGATCCGGTTCGCGACGACGGAGGGGAGGGGAAGGGATGTCGTCGCACCTCGTGGACCGAGCCCGATGTCGTGACGGTGGTGAGACTGACGTCGACGTCGACGTCGATGGTGCAGTGAACGTGTTAACGGTGGTGTCGTAAAGAAACTGCCGGCCAGGGGTAGGAGAATTGGCGGAAAATAAAACGATAGTAGACGAGGAACACGAGGAAGAGAACGAAGAAGACGAGGAAGAGGCAGAGGAGAACCGAGGCGAATGGTGGGGCAGATGTTCTCTACTGCTCGGTACATTTCTGGTGGGGGTAAGGCAACACTCAAAGTTCGTGGTGACGTAGTTCTGGCAGGAACGCGACGAGTTTTTGTCCCCGCCGGAAGAAAACGGCAGCTTCCTAGATTCTGACCGCGTCGGGCTGGCCGTGCTCAAGATCGAGATCGAGGCGAACGGGAACCGGGTCGACGGAATCGCGAGTTTCGGAGCCTCGTTGGAACTGCAAGCCGGAGGGGGTTGGAAAACCGCGGGAAAAGTGGAGACGGAAGAACGGGAAATCAGCCTGGGAAGGGGGACGAAACCGGAAGAGGAGAGACTTCCCTTCCTTCCGGCTGCTGGTCGATCGGTCGTCGTGACAGCGGCCATTTGCAATCCATTGCGGCGGTGGCGGCGGCGGATTACGAGCCGGCTAGCAAAACAGACCGTACAACTTGCTTGTTTTTCCAATGGTTTCGCGGTAGTCCGGAAAGCGGAGATCATGAAGATTCGACGCACTCAATATTTATATCCGCCAGCGTGTTTCAAAGAGGCTGTTTCCCTTTGATCGGCGCTATACCGAGGCCGCTAACAGCCGCAGAAAAAGTCGGGGAAGAAGACCAGGTGGTGGAGGAGAAGGAAGAAGAGGGCTGCGACCACGTCAAGGAACATCGCCAACAGCAGCAGCATCGGCAGCAGGAGGAGGAAGAGGAAGAGCAGCAAAAGGAGGAGGAGGAGGAGAAGGACGAAGAAGAAGAAGAAGAAGAAGAAGAAGAGGAAGAAGAAGAAGAAGAAGAGGAAGAACACGATCGTGCTTCGGTAAAGTGTCGACAGAAGCAAAGACCAGATACGAGAAAGTAGTCGAGAGTGAACGGTCGAGGAGATCGGGTGCTCGATAAAGAATTTCTCCTACGAGACGCAGGAGGAGGACACACACTGTCTCTCGGACATTTCCGTAAAGAAGCCGCGCGATCGAACGCCGACTCGTCGCGCGTCGTACGACGGTTCGCTCGTAGGTCAGGAATCCCGCAATCAGTCCGTCATATAGCGTTTCGATTTCTTGGAGATCGGCGCCGATTGCCGCATCCGGTGCCTGACGACACCCAGAATCGCCGGAGAAAGGAAGCGATCGACGATCGTCGAAGCAGCTCCGCGGGGCGGAGGGGTTGGAGATGCGCCTCGTTCTCGTGGCGGTCTGCCTCCTTCTCGTCACCCCTATCGCCGGCTCGTTCTGGTACGTATTTCACTTCCGACGAAGTCACACCCGCCGGATCTCGTCCTTTGAATTCCCAATCGACGCGACGCGGCGTCGCGTTGCTTGTTTCTCCCGTTTCTCCGCCGCGACGACGGACTCCTCCTCGCAATTGCCACGGTCGAACCGCGGCAGTCCGGTAACGCGAGCGCATCGCGTCGTTGTAATCGAGAACGTTACACTTTTACGCGGGTAATTACGCGGGAACGGTCGGTCCGCGGGAGCGGTTAACGTCAGTACTTTCCAAACGTGACGAACTAACGAGTGCTCCAGTTCCGAAGTGCGTCATCTGGGTTATCAATTACGCGGCGCGTTACGGGCACGCGGAATGATTAATGACGCCATAAATCCACCTTTGGTAGTTACTGCTGCTCTCCCCCGTGAGTAACCTGTCCCGGGATTTACGATTTCATTTCTCTTCGCTTAAATTGCTCGTTACGTCGCGTCGCCGGGAAATCTTGGCGATGTCCGTCTCCGGGCTCATCCGGACGTAATCCGAGCGTTCGCGAAATCTCGACGAACCGCGGATACGTGGCCGCCGAGCGACGCTCTCCTCGTGACTGCTCGTCGTCGCCTGCTGCTCGCTAGGTATCTCGGAGAACAGTAAATTATTCGGTAGCACGAGCTGCGCGATGCGTACCCGCGTTTATTGCGTAAATATTTGTACGACGATAGAACGTTATCGCTGCCCTGCCATCCAAGGTTCCAGCATCCAGAGACGAGCCAGCCTCGTAAACGTTCTCCACCGATCGTTCTCGTCCTCGTACTCGTACTCGTACTCGCACTCGCCGCCTCATCCCGAGTTTAAGTCCGATGCGTTTTCTGCGTCAATTTTCTTGGAGAAACTCGTTTTCGCGTGGATTGTTTGGACCGCGCAGGTAAAACCGGCGAAACTCAGTGAACGCTGGGGGCCGAAAGGTGACGGAGGTCTCTCTCAAAGGTCGAGCAAATATTTGTCAACGATTTAAAGGGGATTTCTGCTCGCAGTCCACGCTGTACCGTCGCACCTCGCCCACCTACCTGTTCGCGTCGACCACACGACCGTGTGTTTGATAAATCTATTAGAAGGTTCGTGGTTTGTTTCGACGACAGGTATTTAACAGGTATTTAAGCGGGTTCGAGGAACCTTTCCCGCGAGCGTTTCTCGATGTTTTCGGTGGCGACGTCGCGACGTCCGAGAGACGGTTTATCGATCGTTCGCGGGCCTCCTCCGTCCGAATTCGTGGGCCGATTACTCGATCGGAACCGGATTCTCTTTCTTCCTCTCCTTCGCTCTTCCGCACTCCCTCTCCCTCTCTCTCAATCGAGATTCCCCGTTTTTTTCGTGACGAATACTATATCCTATTCTCGTTCCCCTCGTTTCGCCGGTCGCTCCGCAAATCTTGGCCGGGAGACGCACGCGGCCGGATCCGTACGATCCACGGGAAAGAACAAAGAGGACCGAACGAGAGAACGAGCGAACGAGTAAAGAGGCAAAGAAGCGAGCAGCGAGGATGGACAATGGTCTCGCTCGGAGCGTCACCGTAAATCTCGTCGGGCGCGTATAATTTGTAAGTCGGCAGCAGCCCCGTTTCGTCTCTTTTTCTCCAGCTTCCGCGCTGTCCCGCTTCTCCGTTTCTCTCTCCGTCTCTCTATCTCCGTTTCGCGCTGGTTAAACCGCGATCCGTCTTAAAACACGAAAGTCGAGGCCGAGACGGTGGATCGGAGCTGTTCCGAGCGCATTCTTACGCGGTCCGTCACGTCCTCCGAATTCGCCGAGGAGCCGGCGGTCATCGTTCGATCGTTAACTTTTGCGAATCTCTGAGCTCCTCTGCTCGCGTTCTCTTTGCTTGGCCAGATAGGTGCAACCTGTCCGAGGGATCGCAGGTGGAAAAAGGCGACCGGCGACCGTCGCTCGGCGGCAGTATCGTAACGACCAGTTGCCGATAATACGATAAGGTTCGGTCGGGTCGCGAAGTCGGCCAATGAGCCGCGGTGGGCAGTCCACGGCTACCTTCTCGCTGGTTGGACAACCCGATACTCCCACCCGATGCGCTCTCTCGCTCTCCGTCGCTCCTTCTCACTCTCTCACCTGGCCTTTCCGTTTCTTTCCCGCGGCGAGTACAGTCATAATCATAAGAGCGGGCAGACCGTGCGACGCGAGGTCACGCGTTTCGCATCGATCGGCCAGCGCGGCTCGTCATTGCACAACCGAATCGCCGAAACCGCGTTCCATCCGTGACACCGTAACACCTTTTGGTACCTAGGATGCCCGCGGACCACGGCCCGAGCCTGTTTGCTCCCGATACGGAGCGTATTTCGGTCAGCCTCGGACTCGCAATGCTTATTTTTGGCGCGAACGTTGCTCGGACGTTTCGCCGAGGATTAGTACCCTCTCGTTCGCGGGTTTACCCACTCGCAATCGTAAAAGCCGGACGCTTCTCGGCCGTGCCAGGAGGACCGTATCCTGCCAACGTAAACACGGGAAATTTGTTCCTTTTACGCTCGAACGTCTCGTCGACGTCACACTTCCACCGGAACTTGCACCTCTTTCGCAACCTCGAAATTGAGCGTAATCCCGTCCGCTTCAATTCGATCTACGCGGACGCAGCGATAAATTTAGTGGCCGGCTCTCGAGTCACGCGCGCACTCCATCATCCTCGACCGCGACATCTCGATCCCCAACTTGCAAGACAGAAATAATTTTGCCCGGCTCTGATTTACCGCACGACCGACAACATTACCGAGATTCTGAGCACGGTTCCCTGAGACTTTACACGAGTCGGGAATACGGCCTGCTCGAGAGTTCATCGTCGGTCCATCTTGTTCCGTTTCACCACGCGTTTCCGATCCGGCCACTTGTCGTTCCATCCACTGTGGCCAGATCGATCGATATATCCCGAAACGAATTGTCCCGTCGAACCGTCGAAACGTTGCGAGGCGACGCGCTAAACGCCCGATTTGTCACGGTCACAGCTGGCTGGAAATACGCCGCCAATTGGCAATGACACGCGTATCAGAAACGAAGCGCAACGACACGCACGAACCGCGAGTCGCCCACGCAGCCTCCCCCATGCTATTCAATCCTCTCTCACCGAGGGCTCTAGTCCGATACTCGAGATATTTGAGAATCCTGATTCGGAAACTTGACAGGAATCTGCGTTTCTCCGTTTAACGTTCACCGCGAAAGAATTTGTAATTGTTGCGCAGCGTGTAATGCTCGGAATTTAAAGATCCCGAGCTATTCAGGCTTTCCGCTCTAATTCTATTAGGAAATGCGTTCGGTTCGATCGAATTTCATCAAGCCGCGTGCCTCGAATAATCGACGAAGCGCTGCGGCGCCCCGGATACAGCGTGGAAACGGAAACCACGCTAGATCTCGTCGCGAAAGCCTCCGTTCTTCCGCTCGAGCGATCGAGAGGCTCGGCAGGGCAATATTGAGCCACGAATTCCCGAAGGTTCTTGAGAAAGGACGCCCTAAACGCGATCTAAACTCGCGGCTGCGAGCTAACTCTTGCCACCAATTTGTTCGGACATTCTCGAGCCAAGTCGAGCCGAGTCGAAGTCGGTCTTTTTACGCGCGCCGATCGCCTCGTGATACTTTCCCAATATCGTTTCGATTTCATGGAAAAGACGGTTATCGATAACCTCGAAACGCTAGCGTTCGCTCGGAGAAAGCTCGAAGAGCGGGAAGCAAAAGCATCAACGACATTCTCGCTGCTCTCTTTCCGTTTCGTTCGTGCCTTCTGTCGCGTGGCTGCTGAACGCGCGGCAGAGCAACAAGAGGATGATTTAGATTAAGTGCGCATATTTAGCCAGCACGATCTCTGTTGTGACTTTCGACTTCCGCTCGCACTACGTACTTTTTTCTCAAGTTTCCTCCGTCGTTCTCGTGCCTCTTGGCTTGACGAATTCCTCCGTCGATGGGGACAGAGATCAACGGGGAAGAGAAATTAGCGTGGCCGACGAATCGATAGGAACGGTCGATCCCTCGGTCTCCGTGCACGGTGGTTCCCGATTTCCTTTGCGTTTCCTTCGTATCCTCGATAGGAAGGGTCTCGTCCGGACGGTGCGAGATATTCGAGGAATTCGACGATGGACCGAGCTAGCCCGCGTTCCTCTTCTGCTCGTCCTGCTGCTCGCGTTCCTCGTTCCATGCCTTCTTCTTCGGGGTTCTTTCGGCAGCCAGGGGACGGTCCGTTCCCCTTTTTCTCGCGCTCTCTGTCGAGAGAGCGTCGTTCTCTCTCGACGGTCTCCGAGGCATCGAGGCTTCGTGGCTTCGAGGCTCGGAGGTTCCGAGGCATCCTAGCATGTACGAACCGACGCGGCGACGAGTCGAGCGAGGCCAGCTACGTTTGCTCTCTCGTCACTGTCTATCCGAGCAGACAGCGTGGAGCTGCCTTCGAGCAAAGTGAGTGCGTCTAATGAGGCAATAAATAAGTCGACCGCCCTAACCGGCCTCTCCACGCTTTTCGTTCGCGACGACGTGTCCATCCTCGAGTTCTTTTCTTGCATGCGCGTACGCGGACCTTTACCAACCCCTTCCTCCTTTCCGTCTTCCTTCTTCCTCCTTCCTCCTTCCTCCCTCTCGGAGCCAGCGGAGAACACCGTCCGGTATCGATCCTCTTCCAGATTCCCCGAATTTCATCGACTCTCGAGCTGTTCTCCGGCGAGCCCTGTCGCCCAGACCGAGTTCTTGACCACTCCAACTCCATCAAACCGACCATCCGGTATTAATAGCCCGCGAACGAGCGATCGCTCGGAAGACGAGAGACGCGTTCGCACTAATAACGTCGTAACGTTACTTGTTGCGAGACCGGCGCGGCGTATCGGGCAGACCGCGGATCGGCCCGGTTTATTTGCGTTAGGAGAGGCTAGCTGAGCGCTCGTTAAAGAGCCAAAGCAAATATTCCTCGGCTGTCATCCTTTGAACCGTAAGATCGGGACAGTGTCACGCAGCGGGGCTCCTCCACTCTTCCACATTTCTGGTTTCTCCGCGTCGCTTGTCGCATTGTTGCCGAGACCGTCGAAAAACAGAGACAACTTTCCTCTTTGCGGGCGCGACTCCAACCTCGAGACCGCTGGAGAAATTTGCTATTTTTAGCTCGCGCTAGTTCCTCGTTCGTTAGCACCGAGATAAGAGAATCGAGTCGCAACTTTCGACTTCGCCTCGGAGCAGAGTTCCCACGCGAGTTCCAAGACCCCGGCGTACCAACTTTTCCGAAAATCGGTGGCCGACCCTGTACGGTTCCGGTGTTCTCGTGGGTGGAGCGTCCATGTTTTCGCCGGTAGTTGGTCGAGATGCAGGATCCGATGGTCCCGCGAGACGTCGCGCGCATCATGTTTTGTCGTTGAACGAGATCGGAGGAGCACGGGGAGCCGAGCGTTTAGGGTTTTTTAGTTAGGGGCGAGTTGCGGTTCGCAAGCAGTCGGCTCGGTTTCGACCCGCGGTTCGCGAGCTTCTCGCGAGATTCTCGCGAGTTTCTCGCGAGTTTCTCGCGAATTCTTGTCCGCGTATCCGACGTTCTTGTCCTCGCTGTTCCAGTCGCCGTTCTCGGCAAAGAATCCTCGCCCAAATGACGATGTCACCGGTGCAGGACTCTACGCCTCGCCGGCCGTATTACCTCGGACTTTTCTTATTTCTTCTCGGTGTTCTTGTTCCTTCTGTTGTTCCTGTTCTGGTCGTGGTTCGTGCGGAACGAAAAGCGGCAGAGCCGTCGCTGGCCGCAACCAGCGTCGTACACGGGCGCGAGCAACCGTCCTTAACGGAATTATTGCCATTAAGGTCGTTGCATTCCCGAGAGGCCGTTGTGTACGCGCCCCGGCATCCAACCGACGCAGAACTAATGATCTTAATTAACGTTTCGTAACGAAGGTCGCTCGGACTGTCTTCCCGCCCCCTATCCTTTCCATCTGCCTTCTCTTCGACGTTTCCCCTTTCCTTTCGTTTCGTCTCGTCTCGTCCCGTCTCGTCTCGTCTCGACTCGTCTCGACTCGTCTCGTATCGTTTCTCTTCTTCCGATCGGTACACGGGTCCTCTTCTTCTGCCGGTTCTCGGACGTTTTTACGTCCGGATCCCGGTCTCGATCCTTCGTTCGTCCCTGTTCTTCTTGCTCCTCTTCTTCTTTCTGGTCCCGAAGGAGAGAACTCGCGGTTCCCACCGTGTCCGCGATTCCCTTCGACTCCGATTTCTCTTTTTGCTGGCCGTCGAAACGCTTCTTTCTTGCATCGGTGAGGTTCGCCGTGTGTCCGTTTCTGGATAGTTCTTTGCTGGTAGCCTGTCACGAGTACAATGGCTTCGGAGATTTAATTACCGTAATGGCTGCGCCGTGTCCGAGTCCCTTTTGTTACTCTTTACCTATTCCGTCTCCCGGCTCCCGGCTTTCAGGGGGGGCTTCGATCGGATTCGACAGCGACCCCCTCGGAAAAACGTTTCCTCGATCGATCCTGAACCTCCTAAATGACGATCGGCCACGATCTGATTCCAGGACTGTTGGAAATCAGCTGGTGATGGACCCGATGCTTATTTGCAAGAAAACCAGGAGACTGAAGGGCAAGATGGCCGAGATCTGTCGCAAAGAGCCCTCGTTGCTCAAGGAAATCGCTAGGGGCGTGCAGGTCGGGACCAAGGAGTGTCAATATCAGTTTCGGAATCGCAGGTGGAACTGCACCACGATAAGAAGATCCCTGAGGAAGATTCTGCTGAGGGGTGAGTAATGAGAATAGCGTAACAACGTGTGAATCACTGGGTTCGCGAGCAGTTCGAGCTTCTGCCGATGCCGATTACTATATTCTGATTCTCTGTGATTCGATTTATTTATTTATCTACTGTATTTTAAGTAGATAAACTTAAACAAAAACAATGCGCGAAACGAGACAAATTGAAACAAAGCAACTACAGTAACAGCGAGTGCACGATATAAAGAGAAAGTAGTAAAAGTGTAAGAAAAATAATTCTGATAGATATAAACTACGTGGCCGAAATAATTAAAAGAATGACATTAATTAAATGATATTAATAATAATATTAGTACTGGAGAAGTAAACTGTAGAGCTAAAATTATTGGCAAGTGTACAGGTACGACAGAAAATATCGTTATTTTTAACGCTGGGTGAAATAAAAAGAAGGCATGAAGAGGAGAGGAAGTGTCGTTGCTCTGGCAATCAATGCATGATGTGACTGAAGAATTATGTGCTCGCTATTTATCGCAGTAGCCTAATATGATGCACAGAAACTGAACAAATTTAAAAGACTGTAGAACGTACGTGGCGTGTGGCATGCAAACGGGGTTGCAAATTTGCCCTCCGCGTGTTAAATAATGTCGCTTTATACTGACATACCCACTGAAAAAATGTAGATTCTAATCCTGGACAATCAATACCGTTTATTGGCATGAAACCGCAGACGACCGGATGAAATGTCGGCGGAAGAAGTTCTTCTCAGGGCCCGTTTCGCTCTCGAGCTCCGCCTTGACATTGATCGCTCTATTCGCGACTCGGGACGACCCGCGGTCGATCGCGGATCGGCGTCCTTGCTAGCGAATCACGAACGACGGCTCTCGTTGGTTGCGCAATGCGATCGATGGGTCCCACCGATTTCGAGAATCGTTTGCGTACACGCATCGCGTGTCGTCTCGCCGTTCGGAGTCCGCTTTTCGGTCATTCTTTCTTTTTTCCACGGCGATTCCACTATGTGTGTGTGTGGAGGGGGTGTTCCATTTCGCAAGATACGTTTAATTATCACGGTAGACTTTACGGCGAGACGATTGTCCCCTCGATCCTTGTACCGGGAACTCGGGAGCGCTCGCGAAAAAAGCGTAATCTCGAGCGAACGATTTTCTCGGAATCGAAACGATCTCTCCCTGTCGGTCGGTTAGAATTTCGTGACGGTAAATGGAACAAATCGATCGAGCGATCGAACTCGGGTTGTTGCGCGAGGCAAGATTCTCACGCGGCTGGATTAGCGCGCGTTCCGAGCCAGACGAGAAGGAGAACGAACCTGTCCGCGTGGCTCGCTTAGTTACCCGTCCGATGTATTAATTCCGGGTGATCGAGCACGACAACTAAATCGAAGACAGCGTGTCCAATAGGCCGAACTGCTCTCTAGGTTCCGCTATCAGATCGGTGCCTTTTGGTAGCTTGACAGATTGACACTGTCCGTCGGATATTAGTGGCAATATGTTCCCTTAATTAAAGGCTTCATTGCCGGACAGGGCCTGTCCTCGAGGACCGTTCCGTCTCGTCTCGTCTCGTCTCGCCTCGTCTTCTTCTCTTGCACCGTTCGTTCTCTCGTCTCTCGTCCCTCGTTTCTCTCCAGCTCCCTTTTCGACATCCCCCGTTAGCCAGGTTCGCGAGATTACCATCGATACTGTCGATCGTGGTTGCTGCGCGGACCCGATGCGATTCGTCGGCGGGCCAAGGGCCGAGCTGCCCACAACCACCACCGCACCGACGCGTGGATTCCACGATGGACGATCGATGATCGAATTATATCCGACACTGTCGGCGATGCCTGACGATCGCCGCTCTCTCCCGCTCTCTCCCGCTCTCGCCCGCTCTCCGAGATTCCTGGCGATACGGTTCGTCGTATTATTTCACGACCGGACTCTCGGTCGTCTCTCGAGCCGCGCCGGGATTAATTAACCCTGGCCCTCTCACCCCCTCGGTTTAATATTTGCTGCGCGCGATCTTTCCGCCGTACCGTGGAATTCGCGGAATCGGATTCCGATACCGCACACGCGGCTCGACGCGACTCGACGCGACTCGACGCTGCGGGATGCGGCGGGACCCGGCGGGACGCGCAGACGAGTCTCCCGACCGGACCGACGGGGCTCTAATTTGCGTTCCACCTGGCGCTTACGAGCTCCCTCATCCCACAAAAACGATACCACGCCGTAAAGACGACAAAGTCCGATTATATTATGCTTTGTATGGGAATCGTAAAGTTCCGCGCAGCGGCTGCGTCGTAAACGACCAACAGGCTTCCGTTGCTACCGATTTTCCCCGCGCTATTCTCTTGTAATCGTATACGCGACTGTCGCGCGCGTACCACGATCGCGTTGTAATTAGCCGATCGGTTGGATCGGTCGCCTTGTTTTCCGTCGGTCAGCGAGCCATCGGGAAAGCTCCGAGTCTTCTCGGGCTTCGAAACGGTAGTCGGTTCGTGCTCGGTTCGGAAAAAAGGTTGAACGGCAGGTACATAAATCCCGACCGCCGCTTCGGGTGCATTATTGTCCGGCGTGGATCGATGACAGGAGCGACGATGTGTTAACCGGTCGTTTCGGGTGACGATCCCGGACGTCGTCATTTATCTGCTACTCCGGGCGAAGACAGCTTCGCCCTGGGAAGTCCCCCGCAAGAAAAATATACGAGTTTTTGGGCCACCCTCGGCGCGAGATCGGACCAGCAAACACGCTTTTGTGTTCGCGGGGGTCGCAAACGCTCGCCTCGCGTATTTGCAAATAACCCGGTGAGACGCTTATCGGTCCTCTCGTCTACCTCGAGATCTTCGATTTTTCGGGATACCGTCGGCATCGGTCGAATTTCGAATACCGTTGGTCGAGTTTCTGAACACGGGGTAGAGAGACAGATTCGTGGGAGCCTGGTCGAAGTCTCTCGGCCGATTCTCTCGGGGCTGAAAGGATCGAACCGAGGAAAAATTCCTAACGGGCGAAGACACAGAGGGAAAAGGCGAAGAGGGCCGAAGAGGCACGCTACCGGCGGCGCCTATCTTAATTCTCGATTGACGTTTATTTATCTGGCGACGTTTAATTTTTATGGGCGCGATCCGGCCGATAGGTTAGCCGCGCAGGTAGCTCCCGCTGTGTGGTCCGAGTTCGGAGGAAGATCCGAGGTTGGACTGGTAGAACATTCGTGGACGAGCAGCACCTCTTAATTGAGGGGTGCCGCGTGTCGCGATAAGAGGAACACGGGCGTCAAAACCCGTGGAAAGAGCTACCTAGGGGGAAACGAAAGGAGGAAGGAATTTATTGTGCTGCCACACGGCTAGCGGCTGGCTGGTGCGATCCTCCTCGAATCCTCGTCGAAACCTCCACATTCGTGCGGTTTGCCCGTCCGGGCAAAATTAAGAGAGTGGTAATTTCGTGGTCTTCCGCGACCACGGAATCAACAAATTGCTTTTTCTTCTGTCCTCTTCCGATCGAGAGAAGCCCAGAACGGGGGACAATTCGACCACCGACATTTCGGTGGCCTCCGGTGACGGTCGGGTGAATGACCGGTTCGGAAGCTCCGTGTCCAAATTTTCCCAGATCGCCTCGAAAACTCGTGTTCGACCGTCGTTCCTCGGCTCTAACGACGATGCTCACCTTGGCTCGTTAATAAACTCGAGCTCCGTCTCGTGTGATGCCGATTCGTCCTCCGGATACGTTCTCACAATAATTTTATTCGCGCTAATTGCTGCGCGGTCTATTCGATTAACAAACGGCCGAGCGAATCGAAACGAAACTCGAAAATCTCGCGTCCCTCGAGGCGATATCGATTAAGCGATTAAACGGTTCGAGCGATTCGAGCGATCCGAGCGATTCGAGCGACCGAGCGATGAACCGATTAACGCCCCCGGAATCTGTAGCGAAGCCGGGAAGCACCGACGACGGCTCGGTAGCTCTCGTGGGAATAAAGAGGACGGTTTACGCTTAATAAACCACGCTTTCGACCAAGGTGGTCCACGGGATGTGCAACCTCGGTTCCGAACCGCTTCGAATCACAGGGTTCGCGTTTATCGGTAATAGGGTGGGAGTGGCGAGTTAAATGGAATCGCTACTAAATCGGAGGCTAATTATTTGGCGGCAAGAGCGCAGCGAGTGGCGTCACCGGCTCGTAAAAACTCACTCCTGAATATCTCATCGGATCCCCGATCCCGTCGCTGGAATCTTCCAGTAAACTCGATAACTTACGACGAGTCCCTGCGTGTCCTGACGTGGCTCGCGATCCGATCGTTTTCCGCCGCAAGCCCATCGAACCGTACAAAGTTTGCGCCGCTGTTTCGGTTGTCGAAGGGGGCCCCGGAGGAGAGGCGAACGGACGGTACGATAATCAGCGAGCTAAAACCGATTTAGCGCCACGGCGCTAAGTGTTTTGTCGCCTCGCGAACTCGGTGCTAACTAATGCGCTCCGTAAAGGACGCGGATCCGTCTCGGACGCCTCCTCTCTCTCGCCTTGAATATTCGTGGGCTCGCCGACGCGTTTTCCACGAGCTGGAAACCGACACCTGGAATTGCCACACACGTCGCGGTCGATCGGTTCGTCGCGATTCCTTTCTCGTCTCTGCGAAGCTTCCAACAAATCGAGGCTTTCGTCTTCGAGAATGTGTTCCTAACGGTCCGTGCCTGCTGGCCGATTCGAGGAATCGCGCGAAACTCAATTGACACGGTGCGCGCCGGCAAGGTGGGGAGGCACAGGCCTCCCCAGGTGAGCTTCGGCGAGGCAATTTCTGCCGATTTATCCGTGGCACTCCAGCAGCGAAACGGTGGCCGACTCGCCGACACCCTCGCCGCAGGAAACAACAATACGTGGGCCATGAGCGCCGATTATAGGGGAAGCGTGTCTTCCGGGCTGAAAAGGGAAACCTGAATTTTTCTCGCTTCGAAGCGATACGTCGTAGTCGTCGCAACGGCAGGAAGGAAATTGCCCATGACTAAACAGAGGCCCCCGGTGTCCAGTGTCAGCGAGGACCGTAGCCTTTTCGACCGTTCGTTTCTCGATTCTTTTCACCTTTTCACCGTCTTGACGCTTCCCCATTGTGCGGGGACTCACGGGTCGTGTACCGATACGCGTTCCCGATTTGAGACGGCGCTAAGTCGCCTCTCGGTTTTCGGGAAACCAGCAGCGGGTACCGTTCGCAGTCTCGATCGACTTTAAATAGCCGCTCCGAGCGCCGCAGTACTTTCCCCGGGGACTGTACTCGACGATGTACCGTGGAGATGCGCAGCCGGTATTCCCCCACAAAGGATTGACAATAGCAAACAGTTTAATGTCCCGTGCGTTTATTGTATCTCGGCTACTGTGGCTTTAACTTCCATCGGGAGAATCGGAGAAAGGGTGAAAGGAGAAGAGGAGAGGACGAGAGAGGAAGAGGAGAGCGGAATGCCGGGACAGATCTGTTATTCTGTTAGACTCTGGCCGGTCGCCGGTGACATTTGAATGCTCGCTCGATTTCACGAGTCGCCGAAGGGAACGCCGTGGAGCAAGAGGAACACCGGGAGGGAGAGAAAACGAGAACTTCCATATCTTTTGCGTTCTGCGTTCTGCGTTCTGCGTTCTGCGTTCTGCGTTTCAACGTGGACCGTGCACGGGACCCCCCTCGCCTCTCGGCTCCGCTACGATCCGCTCTACCACCGCCTCGTATCTCCTCGAGAAGTCTGGCCTCCGCTCGAATCGCGTTTTCCCGGCGAATTCCCGGCGACTCGGTCTAGATGCGCCCATGTCGTGATGCCCAAAGAAAAGAGGAACGAAGAGAAACGGAACGGACGGATAGAGAGGATTCGCCGTAATTACCGTGGTATCTTCGAGAGTCCAGGCTGCTTCGGCTGGCAAAGAGCACGCGGGCCGACGGGTGTCGACCGGCCGGAGACAGAGAAAGGGAGAGGAAGAGGGAGAAAGAGAGCCGGGACCGAGGAGAAATTCCTGCGAGAGAAGAGAATCCAGCGGTGATACCACGCCGCTCAAAAATCTCGCGGAATCTCGAGAAAAGGCGAGTGGCCGTTGCCGCAATTGGTCATTGGGCGATTTTTGCTGGCATTCATGCGTCCGTTCTCGCTGTATTTATTGGAGAGGTTTCTCTCGTACTATCTGCTATACACGGGGGTTAACTAAACGCATATCCCTCTCTCTCTCCGCTGCCCGCTCTCCACACGTTCGATATTCTTCTCTTTATTTACGAACGCGGCCCGCAATTTATGCCCTCGGTTGCGCGCTCCGGTCCTTCTTCTCCCCGGCGATCCTCTCGGACCACCGGATCTATTCGCAATTAGAGCAGATCGGGTAACACGGGGCCCGCTCTGGATACGATTCGATTCGATTCGTCTCGTTTCGCCTCGCCTCGTCTCGTCTCGTCTCGTCTCCAAAAGGGTCGACGCGAAACGGCCGCGAGCCGATTTACGGTCGCCGACCGATCGATGCACCGGTCGGCCGAGCGCGATCTATTGCGCACGAATCGGCGGATCCACCGCGATAAATCGCGAACCGGCCAAACAAATCACTCGACAAGACCGATCGATGGTATCTGGCCGCGTCGATCGGCCGGGCCGGCGACATAATTCCTACAATGGCGGCACGATGCACCTCGCCGTCGCAAATTACACGCTTACATAATCCCACGGACCGATTAATCACCGCGCGATTTACGACTAAGTACTCGAGGCAACGCGCACCAGGGCCTACGATGGAACTCGCGCGCTCTCCTCGACTCGTCGCGCGAAAATTCTATAAATCAACCCACTTTCAATGTCCCGCGGATCCTCACTATTCCGCAATTTTGCACGGCGATCGAACGAAGACGCGTGCACCGTTTAAGGCAGGATGGTATTTCCTTCGGCGACTGAAAGTTCGGGGCAAATCGAGTATGAAAGATCGTGGATCGCCGATCTTCGAACGGAAGCGCGATCGGCGTTCGTTCCCTCCCGAGAGACGACTCGAGGACGCGCGAGTCTCGGAGGTCGCGTTGCGCGTCGGTTCGCGAGTAAACGCGAAAATCAGGGGCGACGCAAGAATGGAAGAAGCGGAGACGAGAAGGAACGAAGAGGAGGAAGAAGAAGGAGAAGAAGAACACTCGCAATTAAACACGGCGTAACTCTCGCTCCGAGGATAATGCCCCGGAATGCTGATAATTGGCTGAGCCGTCGAGGCGACCCGAGACGATGGCCGCGGTCCGTGCACCTGGCAGCCCGGCACTGCAAGATCATCGGCTCGCGATCCCTCGTGTCTAATTGATTCGAAGTGATTTATATTACCTGCTGCCTCTCTCCACCTCGAACATTCCCCGACCCCTCGACCACGCTCTTTTACCTTTTCTTCGCTGCGAATGCAACCGCCAAGGCGCGCCAAGCCGCACCGCATCTCTTCGGTACCGAGAGAACTCTGTGCACTGGAGGATGGTACCGATCGCGAGACGAATTTCACCGCATCTGGCTGGCACCGAATCGGCATCGAATAAGCGTCGAATACTCGTCGAATCGGCATCGCGCGAACAACAGTCCTCCTTTCTTTTCCCTCGGCCTAGGAGACGAACGGGCTCTTGCTAATGATCGATCGGACTCACGATCGCCTTGTCTCATATTCACGGGGCCGAGCGGCCGGGAGATCGGACGATTTCGTCGCGTCGAAAGATCGATGAGAAGTCGCGGGAACGAGGGGAACGCGATCGCGATCGTGATCGGGGGAACGTAAAGGCAAGGGACGCAGCCAGCAGGCCCGGCGAACACAAACTCGGAGAAACAGCAGAAACAGCGGCAGGCTACGGAGGCTTTCGCTCTCGAACCTCGATATCAGATCGCTCGTATAAAACTATCGTATCGTTTAAATACGCACTGAAAGGTGAGGCGATGCATCGGAAGATACGCGGGCGGTGGCAGGCTGCTTCTCTCTCGGGCTGCATCTCCTCGTTCCGTCTCTACGTTGGTTCATTCGTTCGTTCGATCGCTCGCTCGTTCGTTCGTTCGTTCGTTCGTTCGTACGTTTGTACGTTCGTTGGTTCGTTCGTTCTTTCGTACGTTCGTCCGTCCGTCCGTCCGCCGTCCGCCCGTCCGCCCGTCCGTCGGGCCGTGCGTCGATCCGCGCCGAAGATACCCGCCTGGAATCCATGGGAACCACCGAAGAACCAGACTTAACGCGTACGTGTAACCCCTACCCGAGTTCTCGCGCCCGTCCCGTGCCCTCCCCCTCTGGTTTCGGCGCTCCTCTTCGGGTAGACTGCTTCCAGGATTTTTTCCATCGCCTTTCCACCGCGCGATGTTGCTCGAGATTCCGCGTCGCGTGCTTTGATCCGCGACATTAGTATGCCCGACTGGTTTCCGCCGGAGCGTTTTCGAAACGGATAATTGCTTCGCGGCTCGCCGCGTTTCGCCGCGCCTTGCTCGCCTGGACTCGCCTCGAGTCGGCGCGGAAACGCTTCGCTTCGTTTCGATTCGATCGCTCCCCCGACCAGCAGATCTGCTCGCGATACTCGACCCGGTGCGGCGGGTCTGCGGCGGCCTCCCTCCGTTTCCCGTAATTGGCCCCGCATTCCGCGTTACGATTATAAGTTAATCCGGACCCGCAAGATTCTATCTGTCGCGTGAGCGAGTCGAACGACGCGAACTCGGGCGATTCTTCGAGGAGAAGCGGGACAGGAAACCTCTCGAAACGAGGAGAGGGAGAGAGAGAGAGAGAGAGAGAGAGAGAGAGAGAGAGAGAGAGACGAGTCCGAGAGCTCTGGACACGCGGAAGTGGAAAAAAAGGTTTCGAGAGGATTTGCAAAACCCGGATGCTCGGGCAGGTGAGAGACAATGGGTGTCGGAGATAGAGAGGGAGAGGGACATGGAGCCGCTGCACGGATGCGGTAGTAATCTGCCGTTTTGAAAAGGGGTGGAACTCCGCCGTGTTTTGTCCGCCTAATGATGGAGTGGAGACGTGACAGGTGAAACCGAATACACACGCCACCGAAACCCGTCGCCGCGGTCCTCTCGGCTCTCCTCTCGGCTCTCCTCTCGGCCGCCGTCTCCCGCCCCGTTCGAGACCTTCCTCCTCCTGGACGACATCCCTGTTGTCCCCTTCTTCCGACTCGTTGCATTATCTTCAGGGTTCGACTCTCTATTTCCAGATACCAGGGAGACAGGCTTCGTGAACGCCATCACCGCGGCCGGCGTCACCTACGCCGTCACCAGAGCCTGCACCATGGGCCACCTCGTCGAGTGTTCCTGCGACAAGATGACGTCAAAAGGTAAAACCCCTGCACTCGAATCTCCTCGCGAGAAATACATTTGGATTTTATTGGTCCTCTAAGTGCATCAATAGACAACTGTTCTAAGGGACATTCTGTATACCGAGACATGGCACAGTCTTCATCGCGCACTCTAACCAATCGTATACTTTCGCTGCAAGTTCTATTAAGGGAGTATTCCAGTTCCAAGAAAAACGCGGATTAAAGTTCTGTATACGAATACGAAATCATTGATATTATCAATACCGTACTCATGTCCTTGTTAACTTTAAGAATTCAGTCTTAAGGTCGCGGAATTTCGAAACTATATATTCTTCAGGAAAATGTAAAAAATGAGCGATGTTTTCACAGGTTCACACTGAAATACACCCTTAAACCAAGCTATTGTTCTTCGGTTTAAAATTTGCTCCCGTAAAGACCCAACAGACCTCGCGAGTTTCTGATCGCTGTGCAGGTAACCGCCTCGGCAAGTTCATCCCGACCCCGGAGATCCAGAAGAGTCTGCCGACCGAGGGTGACTGGGAGTGGGGTGGATGCGGGGACAACGTGAAGTTCGGGTTCAAAAAGTCGCGGGAGTTCATGGATGCGCCATACCGGAAGCGCAGCGACATCAAGACGCTGGTGAAGCTGCACAACAACGACGCCGGTCGTCTGGTAGGCAGCTCGGCTCGCTATTCCTCGGCGAGACGAGAAAGGTGACAAGGTGAAGGACTTTGATTTTGGTTGGCAGGCGGTGCGAGACTTCATGAGGACGGAATGCAAGTGCCACGGACTCTCCGGTTCGTGCACGGTGCGCACTTGTTGGCGGAAGATGCCACCGTTCCGCGACGTCGGCAACCGGCTGAAGGAGTCGTTCGACGGCGCGGCCAAGGTGATTCCTAGCAACGACGGGCACAGCTTCATCACCGAGGGGCCGACCATCAAGCCGCCGGATCGGTTTGACCTGATCTACAGCGAGGACTCGCCGGACTTCTGCAAGCTGAACCGGAAGACGGGCTCGCTGGGCACCCAGGGTCGCCGGTGCAACTCGACCAGCCCGGGCGTCGACGGCTGCGAGCTGCTCTGCTGCGGCAGGGGCTACGACACCCGAATCGTCAAGGAGAAGGTGAACTGCGAGTGCAGGTTCCGGTGGTGCTGCGAGGTCACCTGCAACACTTGCCTGGACAAGAAGACGATCAACACCTGTCGTTGATCGACGCGCAGACAAGCGACAGAACCAGATCTCCTCATTTAGGATAAAACGTCGTTGTAATATACGCGTCCCGCGCGGATCGAGTCGCGCGTTGGTAGCGGGACGAGCGACACCGTTCGTCTCCCACCGTTCGAAGCTTTCCAGGTATCTCCAGCTGTTTATTTTAAGCAATTACTCACGCGCGAGAAGATTCCCGCCTTTTCCGCTTGCGTCCTCCGCTCTCGAAAATATATTCAACCTAACTCCTCCCTCGCGGTTTTTGTACATAAGACTGAATCGAACGAATCGTTTATTATACATTGTGCTCCGTCGAATAAAAGCATGTATCCTCGGCCGAAAATTCTCGTTAGTTACTTCTGCAATCGCAACCACGATCCTCGAGACCAAGCGTCCCAAATCCATGCGACCAGCGAGGCGATCCGTGGCTCCGCAACCAAGGTAAGCGTTTCGCGATCGACTCGTGACAAAAGGAAGAAAGGTAGAGAGGGTCCGGAGACGCGTGGTGTGCCGGAGATAAAGGATATGGGGGAGGGGCAGTCGCCGGAACGTTGAGAAGTTAGGAGGCCTCGTATATTAACGCGTCTTGTAGAACACAGGCTTTTAGCTGTAATTCGACCTTGTACACGGGAGAGGTCGCGCGAGCAATAAACAACCGGTGTCTACAACTCCTATAAAATAGTTTTACGGCGAGACCGAGGAGAGGAATTTCGCGTCGTCGTAAAGCCGGAAAGGAGCGCGCGCGTTGCTCCTCGCGTCGTCTCGCTTCATCTCGACTCGGTATCGCCGCGTTTCGGCGATAGCGGAAGCCATAAACTCGTCGGAGAGAGAAATCCTTTTCCCTTGGACTCGCGCGCGCCGTTTATTGGACGTGAAAATTAGCGTGGTCGGATGGACAGAGTATTCGGGTCGGGATCGTTTCTCCCGACCGGTCCTTCTCGATCGTCCTCCAACGGATTCCGAAATCTACGGCGAGACCTAGGGCAGGGGGGAAATTGGGGGACGCGACAAGCAATTATCGCGTTGCGAGAGATGGTAGTGCGATGGTGGCGAGATCGCGGTAGGAAGGAAGGATGGATGGATCCTCGGATCGAGGATCTTCGCGCTCGAGGAAAGTCCTTCGGAGGGGTTAAGTAAAAAGTTTAGGATCGCGCCTACACCCTCCAATTTAATACGTGACGCGGCAGAGGAGAAGAGCGCGCGAGAAGAGGCAGCGTAAAAGGTCTCTTAATAGAGAGGTCGACCTCTGGAGGGTACGAAGGTGGTGAGCTGCAATTAGCCCCACCAGCCATCCGGGCCGGGCCGTCCGGACTCGATTAGCCCATGGCCAGGAGATTGGTCTGCTTGTAGCGGGCTGGGTGGTCCAACCGGGGTAATTTTCGACTGCCGTCGACGTTCCCCTTTGAGGGAAAAATGGCCCCCCTCCGAAATTGGTCCCGGACGTTACCGCGTACCGGTGCGGTGCGGTGTGGCGCAGTGCGGCGCGGTGCGGCTCGTCCCGGCTCTGCACTCGGCGCATCGAGTACCACACTGCTCTCGAGCCTGCATATAGTCCGGGCGCCATCTTCGTTCATCCTGCTCCGCCTCTTCGCTCCTAGGCGAGGGGGGCAAGCAAAGATCTTCCGGTGGTAATTCAATTTCACCCGGCAGAGACGTTGCGTACCGGTTATTACGGTCTAATGAAAACATCGCCGCTACGGAACGATGCTCGATTTACCGATTACCGTGTTTGCGCGCTTATTAGCCATACTTTTTCCCCTGTTCGAATCGCGAAACCGTGCCTCGGAATAAATCCGAGCGCCGAGGAGAGAGAAGCCGAAGATCTTCGTTGCGTCCGGTGAAAAGGCCTGCAATGTTCGGAAAGCTCGTAAAGCAGAAGGAGAAACGAGTCAGGGGGTTGTACGCGGACATTCGGAGTGAATGGAGGGCGAAACTCTCCCACGGAGAAGGATCGTTCGGCACCGTTCTCGGAACGATTAGACGCGGAACAATGGTGGCCGCGGAACGCACGTGGGTCGTGACGCGCGACAAAACCGCAAAACGCGACCGTGATTAATCGTCGTGCTCGCCCTCGCGGCCACGCTTTTCTCGTCTTCGTCTTTCTCCTAGTATGCGTTCCGTTGTTTTCATAGGGTCCTTCGACTCGGTACTCGACCGACGCAACGGCAGGAAGCGATCCCTCGGTTTCTGCAAAGCTCGAGGGTTCGATGAAATTGCGAATATCCGGAGAACAACGAGAGCAGGAAAGAGAACAAGGGAGGGAGAGAGAGAGAGAGAGAGAGAGAGAGAGAGAGAGAAAGAGGGGGAAGGGAGAAGGGTGGAAACCGCATCGTATGCGTTGGACGGTGCAAGTCGCGAGTGTACGGAGGCAAGACATCGAGGCGGCGCCGGAGGTGGTCGGTCGTTCGAGCCGGCCGCGCTGCTCCGACGCCAATATTAATTAAACGATCCCATAAGCGCCTAACAAACTGGCTGTACGTTAGGCGGTTTATTGGAGTCCCCGAGCAGGACGTTAAAATGTTCCAATCTTAATTAGGTAGGTGTTTACAGGAGGATAATTCCACGGGCCTTAAGCCGGTGCACTATTCACCGTTTGTACCGGACGCGGGCCACCGGCCACGAACGCATTTCCGTTCGTATCTCTCTCTCTCTCTCTCTCTCTCTCTCTTTTTCTCTCCTCCTCTTCTCCTCGTCTCCTGTCCGAGTTCTCCACCGAATATTCCTCGAAAAGATGTTTACTCCGATGCGGAGGCCGGCGTTCTCTCTCCTCCACGGTCGTCGTTCCTCGTCCGTTCCTCGACCGATCCTCCTCGCGCCCGTTGCTCCCGTGCTCGTCGTCGACGTCGCCGTCGCATCGTTTTGGTTCCCTTTCGCGCCCTTACCTCCGACCAACCCGAACCACGAAGGACAGTGTCGCGAGGTAGGTGGAGAAGGTCGTTGAAATCTTTACGGTTCTTCCAACTTCTTGGAATTTCTTCGACCGCCTCTCCTGTCTCTCCCCCCGTTTCGTCCCCCCAGTCTCGACGGCATACTGGTCTTGCGTAATTAGCTGCGAGCGCGTTCTTTTCTTTCGCTTTTTCCCTTGTTCCCTCTTTTTCTCGAAAAGCGGGGAGCAACAGGGGCGGGACGACTAATTTTCGCTCGGAATGCGCTTCGGATAAGCCGCCGTCCACTCTTTCCCTCTCTCTCTCTCTCTCTCTCTCTCTCTCTCTCTCTCTCTCTCTCTCTCTTTCTCTCTTTCGCTCTATTCGTTCCTCTCTCGCAGCCGAGATCGCCGATTATACCTGGCCCGTGAAAAGATTCGCGTCGATCTAATTTTACTCCTCGCCTCGGGTAACACTGACCAGACCACGGACCGCGAGAACGGTAATTCGCGTCGGTTCGAGAAACATTTAGAAGCGGTTAGCGTTTCCTCGCGGCGCGATCCTCCGTCTCCAGCTCTCGCAGTCCCGAGTCCCAAGACCAGATCGGGAAATCGTCGATCTCCGTGGCCTCCGGTGGTGCGGCTCGGGCCCGGATCCTTATCGCGGCCGATCGAGCCTCGGAAACGATTCGATTCGCGGCGACGATTTACGCGAATCGTGGAAAATCGGTTACGGCGAGCAGGCAACGCCGCGTCGCGAGGAAATCGTAATTTCTCTACGGTTGAACGCGAGAGCAGACTCGAGCCGGGTCGAGTCGAGACGGGGCGAGACGAGGCGTAATTATCGACCGCGCGGTATCGGTGAGTCCCTTTTTTAAAGAACTTTTCTCCACCGGCGAGGAATTCGGCGTTATCGGGGCACACTTCGACGAAGGAACTCGCTTGTTTCGTTTCGTTTTGCTGGTCGCGTCTCGTTTCCAATTTATCGGGAGCTAGAGATTGTACCACCATCCACCGAGATTGTCCACAAGTCGCACGAAAGTCTAGATATGTCTCGTTTTCAATTTATCTAAACCAGAAATACCACCCTATACTAAGATCGATCACAGGCTGCGCACAAATCTAGATATATCTCATCTTTGATTTATCGGTGCTGCAATTTTCTAATTTTATTTTATTTATTCAACCAACAGAAAAACAGTTTAGAGTCAGCGTTACAAAGATATTCGTAGTTAGATAAAACACAAAGCGATTGCTGTTTAAAACGATTTAACGAGGAGAAAATGTTGAACGTTCGCCGCAAAGGGTACGGTGGTTTTCTCGTCGAGGAAGTATTTTCAATCTAAGAGACGCTGATGTGCAACACAAGAGGAAACTTAAACAACATAAAGCGAGTAATTCTGGACAGATAATTACGCCATTAAGAGAATAAACCTTGCGATTGTAAAAACAATAGTATTTGATAAATAAAATACGTTTATTCAACAAATAATGATTACAGTGGTGATCGGAGTATTCTGCTGTAATGTGTCTTAGTGTATGTACTACTATTGAAAGCTATAAGTAAATACAATTTTTTGTGAGAGAAGAACAACAACTTTAATGGAAGGTATTTTAAGAAAACGATTGAAGCGAGGTAGGGGTGCAATAAAGTGCAGAACTAGGAAATATATTTCTGTGCGTATACGTCGGTGAATTCCAACGATCGGGATTAGAAATACTACCCTCCGCCCCAAGATTGTCCCCAAGCTGCGCAAAAGTGGAGATGCGTTTCATTCTCAATTTATCGAGACTAGTGACACGACCGTACCACCAATACTATCTACCAGTCGCAGAAAAAACTCTAGATTCATCCCGTTCTCAATTTATCGGGGGAAGAGATACCTTTCTCTGTCAAGATTGTCCAGAAGATACAGAAACTGCTCCGGCACGGAAAGCCTCAGCTCGAAAAGTCTCTAAAGAATCTTGGCCGCGGAGCAGAGAGCAGAGTAGAGCTCTCGCTGGCAGAAAAGGAGGACCGTAACGAGACTGGTCAGCATGGTAGAGACAGAGAGACGGAGGCAGAGTCATAGTCAGACTCGGAGGCAGAGGCAGAGCCAGCAGGACGATAAATATCTCTGTGCGGTCGCGTTGCGAGCACACGACATTGTGGGCAATGGTCGTAAACCGACGTGTTGCGATCCCCTCGCGGCCCGCGGCTCCTCTGCTCCCTCCTCCCTCGCGGCTCCCATCGGTGTGTGTTTTCGATGCCAGATTATACGCGCTGGACCGTGGCACCGACAACTTCATCCGCGGGGCGCCTCTGATTTATCCTTATTAATAAAACTTTAAAGTGCTGTTAACATGTGCCGAAGGGTGGCGGTAACGGAGAACGCGCCGCGCAGACCCCGAGAAAGACCGTGGCATGAAGAGGGTGGGACGACTCGGGCTGGACAGCGAAGAGGATGAAACGAGCCACGGCCGGGAAAGTATTGCGCTTCTCCCCAGTCTTCGTGGGCGACCAAAATTTCGCCGATCGATTCCGCCCTCGATCCGGAATCCTCTCGTCGAGCTCTTTCAAACCTTTAGGCTAATTTGGCGCGGCCCGTTGACGCGGCATTAGGGAAAACGGTGGTCCGATTTCGATTGGCAACGAACGCGATGCTAATCGATTTTTGCTGATTTTGGAACGACGAAGTTGACGGAACTTTGAAAAATCTTTGATAGAGCCAGCAAGGTTTGCGAAGGAGGGAACCGAATCGCGAGCGAGGATTTGGCGAGTGAAATCGGTGGTCGAAAGTTTCTCCGGCGAGCCTGAGCACACGCATGGTCGCTCAGCGGGGTGCTCGAAACCCGACGGCACAGGGGGGCAAGGGCGAGGGGGACGTGGGGTCCCGAGGATTCGAGCAGCGCCTCGACGAGATATCAGGCATTATTAAAAGTACATAAACACCGCGAGGTAAAACGCGAATTATGGCCGGGACTGGCTGTGAATTAAGGAGGGGCGACGACGGGGCGATGAGAGCACCGGATAAAAAGAGCCATCGTGCGAGCTTACGCCTCGCTACTTCCTTTGCCCCCGGATCCTGCCTCTCCTTGACGTCTCTCTCCGCCTCCACGCTCTCCCAGCTTCTCCTCTTCTCTTTATTTATCTACTCGAGCCGGAGCTGCTCGGCCCCGCGTCCGTGATTCCCGTTGTTCGTAAAATCGAGAAACCCTGAGATAAGGATCCCGGCGGGGATCGCTGCGAGAGACGCGATCGCAAGGATTCTGGATCGCGTCGATCAGTCCATGAAAGACAAGGGACACCGGCGCAGCGCGCGGCTCTAATGAAGCCGTTTTCGTGAACGGACCCACCGTTGTCCCGCGGGTGGGAGCGTGGATCGTTTCTTTATCGCGAACGTTCGATCTGAGATCAACGTTCAGCTCCGTATATCCGTTCGATCGGGTATCGATTCCCGATGAAACTCGGACGTAATTCACGATCTCCCGTCGTCCGGAGACCTCCTCGATATCCTGCCGTGTGCACCGATTCCGATTCCGATAGCAAGTTCGACTTCGATTTCGATTTCGTCTCTCCCGGCTGCCGATCCTCGACGAGATACTATTCGGGGAAGCTGTCGGGTCGCGCGCGATGCTTTTCGACGGAGCAGAGGACCCTCGTTAATCGCGAGACATTTTTCTGAACGCGACACCGTGCTCGGTTATGAAAATTCACGGGGAACGAAGAGCGGCGTGTCTCGAGCTTGTCCACCAGAGTTTTGGCTCATGTCGCGCGTCCACCCACGATCGGGAGGATATGGATGCGAGCAGTTAGCCTGCGGAGGGGTCCGCGACAAGCTTGAATCATCGCGGACCTGGCGATAACGCGACCCATGGGCCACGATCTTGGCCTGCTTCTTCTCGCTTGGCGCTTCGATTTCACGGTGTTCCTCTCCGATTGAAATCGACGGTTAAAGACGCAACGACGGCGCAGGTGTGTCTCCCAGCTAGCGTGGATCGCTAGAAAACGTTTATTGCAGCAGGACCGGTGGAAACGGACCCCTTCTCTAGTCGCGTCGGTCCCATCTCATAAACGGCTCCGTTTTACGATCCCAACGGTGGTTTTCGCTGCACTTTTTGCCCGAGAGCTTACCTACCGGCGATGGGGCTGGGAAGAGCAGATCTCGTCTCGCTCGCTCCACCGTCGTCTCGCCGTTGTTCTTCGTTGCGCTCCCACTCGTTGGATGGAACACCTACCGCGATAATTACGTGACATTTTGTTTTGCGACCGCAGGGGATTTTTTCCTCGCCTCCGTTCCGACCTCGCGCGTCGCTCCGAATCGCCGAAATCACCGCTTCCCTCGCCTTTCGCTGAAGGAACTCGCCGGTCTCTGCCCGAGTCCTCTCGAATCACCGCGCCGTGCCGTGGCAAATTATTTACCCGTTTTAATTTCGGCCATTACCTTCAAATTATCTCGGCCGCCGACCACGAGTAGCCTAATTTTTATCGTCGACGGGATGGGGAGAAAATAATTTCGATCCCGTGATACCTCTCGGACTCGTAAACCAGTGGAGGACGCGAGCCAAATCGGACCCGACCGGACACTCTCGTCGCGGGGACGACCGTGGCGAAGATCGAGGGCCGACGAACCGTCGATTAGAAACCTCGAATTATCCCGAACGATTCGTAATTATCAGGAAATAACTCAATAAAGGCTCGCGCCAGGATTACCTACGTGGCGCGGGCCATCGATAAAATATCAATTTCGGTAATGGCCGGTGGGACGGAACAGAACCGTGCGAGATGCGAGATGCGAGTTGTGGGGACGCGAAGGGGAACCAGCGCGAGAGAACGAAAGAGGAGAAGACGATTTTGACGCCTCTCTTTCGCGGCGGCCTTGCGACGTAATTACGAGGCTCGCGGAACACGGCGGTGGGTCCAGCTGGCCCCTTCGGCCTGCTTCCCTCTCTCACCCTCTCCCCGTCACGACTCTCTCTTTCTCGGACATCTATCCTCGACCCATCCCCGAGTCGCTCCACCTTTCGCCAGCACCCTCGGATCTATCCGATTTGATCGTCGCGACGCGTCAGCCCCTCGCGGGAGGGAAGAAGCGATCGCGCGATTTCTGCTCCAGGAGGAATCGGATCGTTCGTGCGTTCTTCCGAGTGAGAACAAAGAGAGAGGCACGGGTACCTTCACAGTCAACGATCCGAGAGCGGTGTATGCTAATTTACCAGGAATCCCTGTTCTTCTGTTTCTTCTTCTTCCGTTGCTGTTGTTGCTGCTGCTGCTGTTGCAGTTGTCTCTCCTTCTTGTTCGTCCAACATTGGACAGAAGAATGAGTCGAGTCCCCGGGTGACCAGGTGGTCCTCTCCTTGCGCGTACACACCCGAGTGCTCTCGACTTTTTCCCTCGCTCCGCCTTCGCTCCCGATGATCCCTGCGTCTCGTCGCATCTCGTCGCGTCTCGTCGCGTCTCGTCGCGTCTTGTCCCATCGAATCCACCGTGTCCTGGTACACGCAACCTTTCGCTCCGATTATACGACCAGAGAAAGGTTTTCCTGCGAGAAGACCTCCCTCCACGCGCGAATTCAATCGTCGCGACACCGATCTGCCCGATCCCCTGAAGCTACGATCCCGAGCGTGAACGGGAGGTCTCGATTACGCGGGCAAACGTTCTCGCAAAAAATCCTGCAATCTCGAGCGACCGCGATCCACAGCCGAGAGGGACCGACCTCTCGATCTGACGCGAGGACGGATTCTGCTCGTAAGATATTTCCAATATCGTAAAACCATTAATTACCGAGTGGACCGGTGTCCACGTATGCCTTCCCCTCGGCTCGCTGCGACTACTTAGGTGGCCGCCTCTGACCGGATGATGTATTTCGGCGTTTTTGCGCGGCATTAATAACAACGTCGCTCGGGCCCAACCTCTCGGGGCCCCTCTCAGGTGAAAGCGTCTCTTTCCTCTCACGAAAAGGGAGCCGGGTACTCGGTTTTCCTCGCAGAACCTTCTCTCACTCGCTTCGGTACGGAATAGCGTACCGGTCGCCGCTTCGGGGGCGGAAAGGCCGTCGAAACAAGCGCATCGCGCGAATTCCTCGCGCAGACGTCGAAGCCTCGAGTGAAGGGGAAGGAAAAGAGGCAAGAGATAAACCTAGATAGGATAGGAATCTGGTTGTCGATGAACGCCGAGGAACACGGTGTACGGAGAATCGCGATCTCGTGCTTTCGTTCCCACAGTCGACGGGGACGTGGATTCCGGAGGAGATTCCCTTTGCTCGTTCCGCGGAAGACGGTCTCGGGGCTCGGCGAGAGGGCCCGGGGGCATACAGGGGGGAACGGACGGCCCAAAGAAGAGAAAGAAAGAGAGAGAAAGAGAGAGAGAGAGCGGAGAGAGAGCAGAAGCGGGAGCACGAGCGCGAGCGCGACCACGCGCAAATTCGGCTACCAAAAAGTGAGAGAGAAGGAGAATCGGCGAAGAGCCCTGTAACATGCCAAAACACCGATAATTCGACCGTGTGGTCTCGAACGTCAGCCGATATTCTTTCCCACGGATGGCCCTCGGAAAGGACGACGAGATCCAGGACCCGCCAAAAGGGATTCCTGCCATTCCGGGAGGGTATGCCCCGGCGAAGACGTCCACGACCCACCTTCCTCCCAATCGCAAAAACGATAAATTAGTTGATTTACTCGCCCGTTTTTTATCGAGAAATAATTCCTGGCGAGGACGAGGCCTTTCGACCGTGCAAGATTAGCGCAACAGGAAGCACGCCGGACTTCTTCTCCCTCCCCTGTAGTTCTCTTTCTCCCGTCTTCTGCTCCTTTTTACCTCCCCGGTTTCTTTCGGCCCGCTCCCCGTTCCCTAATCGTTTACTTTAACCTTTCTCCCCGGTTTTTATCGATTCGCCTCGCTTTCTTTCGAAGGTGGAACACGGCCGATCGGTTTGATCGCTGAACGACTTCTTTCTACGAAAGTTCAGGGGTTAGTCGCGTCATCGGGGAACGATAAAATCCGGTCAGCGACGGCACACGACTCGAGGCCGATCACACGCGCCCGGCATCCCTGATGGGCCTCGAGCGAGAGCCCCTGTCTCCCGGGGGCCCTCGATTGTTAACCTCGTGGACAGAATTTCGTATTCGTTCGGCATAATGACCGAGCCCGTCGAAGAAGACGGATCCTCTCGCAAGACCGTGAGAGAACGACCGGTCCGCGTCGCCGCTTTTGCACGCCGGGCCTGCTTTTTCGTGTTCGTCGCGCCGATCCTCGCCTTAAACGCGCGCGATAAACGTATTCCCGGTGCCAGCGGCGTCCCTCTTGCACCGGTTCGCCGTCGTCCCGGTGGAAACGAGGGGCCGTATCGCGATTTCGCTCGGCCCCCTTTGCGCGCGGGGCCCACGAGAAGAAATTTGTTGGGCCCGAGCGACGGGAACGATCGCGCTACGGCCGAGATTTTCATCCGGCCAACAGAAATTGGCACGCGCTGGTACGAAAGGTCGGGCTCGGAGGCGGCGGGCGACAGACCCGAGAACCTCCCCCGGGATCCGGCGAGCATTCCGGAGCGTGGAACGAGCTGCACGCGTGACGGCATGCGTAATAATAGTAAAACCGAATGAATTCGGCGTGCGAGGGCCCAGAAAGCGAGACCGGGGTAAAAAGCCGAGGGAGGTGGCCGCGAGAGCTCGGTGCCGGGGCTCGATCCGTGGCCGGTGCTGGAGCCGGAGCCGGAGCAGCAGCCGGTGCTCGAGTGACCGTGATGGAGACGAGGGGGTGGTCGGCCGAGATCAAAGGGACCGCCGTGAGAAGTGGCCCGGCTGCCCAAGATTCTTGTCTGCCGAGACACGCTGGAAGTCCCTCGCGCACCAAGAATTTGTTTTAGTATCGCGACGGACCTACTACCCTTCTTTACGGTGGCACCCGATTCCTTCGAGAGCGCGCTCGAGGCCGATTCGAAATCGATCGGACGTCGATCGAGCCGCGCCTGGCCTCGCCTCGAATACGTACGAGTGGAAATACCGATCGTTAGAACGGGAAGGGAGGAGGCCGAGGACGAGGACGAGGACGAGCAGGGAGCAGAAAGAAAGCGACGGGGCCGAGGGAAAAAGGAGCAAGTGAAACGGGGGGCAGGGGTGGCGGGAGTGTCGGAACCATTAGCGCGGATGCCTGTTCGTATGCGGTCAGAATCCTTTTATCCCGTACAGAGATTCCTGCGGGATTCCTTCGTTCGTTATCATCGCGTGCAGCAGCGCGCGGCCAACGAGAAACGAAACAAGGTAGAAACGTAGGAGGATGGAACACGATGGGAAACGGCCGCGGGGGAGGAAGGCCGCGCGGAGAGAGAGGGGTCGGGATGCGGCACGGATGGAGCACGGGGAACGAGAGGCTGCCCCGCCACGGAGGGAGCAAGAGGAGAGTCGAACCAGTCTTCTTCGGGGCACGGGCCTCCCACGATATTCGCCCGGCGAGGAGTTATGAAGTCGTCCGACTCCGGAGAACCAGTCGACTATATTTCGCGCGGGGAGAGGGATCGCTGTCTCCGCGGAAAATCCGGAGAGGGTTCGCTCGCCAGTTATACACAACATGCTTCTGTCAAACTTTCAACTCGAATGCACCTTTATTCGTTTCTCCATTTTTCCATCTTACACGTCCGTCCCATATAAATTACAAAAAGAACACGATATCGAGGCTCGACTAGCCTCGACTCATCTTATTGTGCGCTACAAATACGTATCTTAATCACCGTTTTCTCGGAGGGAAAATGACGAGGCCTAAACGGGTTGGGGGGGGGGGGGTATCTAAACACTGGTCTAACCAGGGATTTCTCTAAGTCTAGGATGCAGTCAGGTCCGAGGGGAACAGGGCTGGGAGACGTACAAAAATAATTTATCCGCTCTCACGCGCAGAGTGTCGGCTCTTCGTCTCGGGAACGTCGATTATGTACAAAACGAGGCCTTCTAGCGCGATTGTTTCACGAACGCGATCCTAAAAAATATACATATATATTTTTACATTCATATATTTGTGTTTGTATTTATTTATATTTTTTTATTTATATATATATATATAAAGATGCCGTACTCTATACGTATATACAAGCACGCGATCCTGAGGACCGGAATAAATAACGAGTCTAGTACGCGTCGCGCGCATTCGCGAGCAAAAGGGCACGTGGCACGAGTCCGAAGCTCGGGATTTCGAGATTGGAGGCGAAACTTTTTGTCTCCTTTGATCCAATCGGATCGTGCGAGGTCTCGACGCACCCCACCGCTTCGATTCTTCAGTACGCGTCCGTGGAACGTCGTAATAAATACATGAGAAAACGTCGTCGTGGTTCCGTCGATCGTTTTGCCGATCGCAAAATTTCGCGTAATACTGGGAGAGGAGAGCCTTCCCTGTCGGTCGAAAGCTCCGCAGAGTTTCGAGGTAGGATCACCTGGACCACCTTGTCTCGGACAATGTCGAGGGTTGTTGTGCGCGAGAGACTACGAGAACATCCTTCGCCGGGAAGGAGGTAGTCTCTTCGTGGAGCAGGGAGGAAGAGGACGAGGGAGAGTGACAAGGACAAGGGCAGGAAGATAGGGCTCTCGGTAGGCGACCTAGTGGCACGTGTGTATCGTCTTCTTAATTCTGCAGAGCTGGCACTTGACCTCGCAACACCAGTGGAAGGTGCAGGCGCACCTCTCGACGACCGTCACCTCCTGGGTCTTGTAGCCTCTGCCGCAGCACATCAGGTCGCAGCCGTCCACGCCTATGCTGGTGTCGTTGCACTGTCTGCCGTGAGTGCCGAGGATGCCCAGCTTCGGATTCTTCTCGCAGAACGGCGGCGACGGCTCCAGGTAGACCAGGTCCTTGGGCCCGGGCGGCTTATGCTCCGGATTGTACGGCTTCAGCTGGAAGTTGTACCTGTGCCGGCGACCCAGCCCGTCCCGGTGGCCGTGCACCGAGTTGCTGGCCGAGTTGCTGGCAATCGCGTTCCCATTGCCCCGAACCCGGTCCGCGTTGCTCACCATCACCCTGGACGCGCCGTCGAAGCGGTCCTTCAGGTTGTCGCCGACCACGCGGAAGTTCGGCAGCCTCATCCAGCAGGTCTTGACGGTGCAGGAGCCGGACATGCCGTGGCACTTGCACTCCTGCCTCATCTCCGAGGAGACGTGCTGCGGAAAAACGGAACGTCGAGTCTCGCCTCTTCCACTGGGTGGCTTCCTCGGTGAAACAAAAGAAAACGCTACTCACCGCTCTGCCGGCTTCGTTGTTGTGCAGATTCATCTTCTCGCGTAGGTTCCGGCCGCGTTCGCCAGTATCGACGAACTCGCGGGAGAACTTGAAGCCATAGCCGATGTTGTCCGAGCAGCCGCCCCATTCCCAGTCGCGAGAACCGGAAGGTGCTCGCGACTGATGGGTATAGTCGCAGGAACACGACTGGATGCTGCCCTCGCTGCAGGCCCTAGCGATGCTGTGGGTCACCGCGGCGCTCGTAATCGCGTAGATGAACGCTGTCTCTCTGCAGCCTGCAACAAAACCTTTCCTCTAAATCCTGCGAATCCGGCAGATGCCCGTCGCTGCGGGTCGCTACCGGACAAAACTTTCACGGCGGTCGATATCGTGGGAGGCGAGCGAACAAGCGAGCGAGCGGTGATCGCAGAGAACGTCTCAATCCTTCGGCGTGGACTACCTGCGAGGGCGCAGGTGTAGAAGGAACCCGCAACGGCGTGAGCAACCGACAAGGAGAAACGAACGAGGAACGAGGAGAAACGGCACGGACGGAGGAGGCAGTGGAGAGAGAGGAGCGCGACCTTAACCCCGAGTGGGCTGACCCGAGAGGCACCTCGACCTTATCTGCATAAGGCACAGGTGCCTGCCGGCACCTTTGCGACCTGTCGAGAGGCTATCGAGTCGCAAGGGGAGGGTCCGTTTCGCAAATTGCCGCGTTTATTGCGCCGCAGATAAGCGGCGGTATCTCCGAGTTTGTCGATACTCGGCGAACGGTATCGACGCCTAGAGAAGACCGTTGGCTCAGGGACTCGGAGGAGAGTCTACCTCCGGGACAATGCGATATTTCCGTTGACGTTAAAAAGCCGGACCAGGTGGGAAAAACCCTCTGGCGTCCGAGAAATCGAGCGAAGCTGGAAATGAGATGTCAAACGGCTCGGTAGCCGGGAGAGATAATCGACCGCGTCCAATTTCGAAGCGAGATCCTGGATTCGTCACGAGTGTTTCCCGCGCGCCGCTGCAGCCTCGGTGGGCCCCAACGGGCCCCTTCCTGCGTGCGCGCGCTCGCAGGGAGCCTTCACGGCGAGTAAACGCAAGAAAAGCGGAGTGCCCCGAAGAAAGGAGCAGAAAAGGGAAGAGAAAGAAAGAACCGATTTTCCCTAATCCCCGACTCGTCCAAGACGAAGGCCGGGAGTCGACAACGGTAGCGACAAAACCTTTCCAGGCTTCCGAACGGTGGAGCACTCGCGACGAGCTTGGGGAGCCAAGATTTACGCCGTTCCACCCTGTTACGTCGACCTGTCTCCTAGGAACGAAACTTCATCGGTTCCAGATACATACATATTATTCCTCATCATCCCTCCGCGCTGCCATGACCGAGAGGATTACACGGTCCGTGGGAGTTTTTCTCGCGAAAACAGACCGCCCGTGAGATCGACAAAATCTCTTCTCGCGCACCTGGTGCCGTACCGTGACTTCAGGGCCAGGATCTTTTCTTCGAATGCTTTACGATCGAGATAAGCGTCAGGACTATCGCCGAAGCGAAAAATCGTTATCGCTTCATAAAACATTGGAGGAGAAGGAGGGGGGCGTGGCTCGATAATCCCGTTGAAATCGGTTGTTTGCTCGCGCCCGGTCTTCGACTTTCGGCGCGCGATAAACAGTTTGACGTTCGGTTTATCGTGCAAACAGAGCGAGCAAGGTGGAGACGGCTGGTTACCGTAGGACAAACAGTCATCGATGGAAATTCCTAGGCCGAGAACCACGGTCGCGTACCTGTTCGGGCAAAACGCTCGCTCGGCGTTTCTTTCGAGAGGACGAGGAGGAAACGGTTCGCGCTCGAGATAAGGCTTTGAGCTCGGCGATCCGGCGATACCTAGCTCTCGAGGAGAGCGCGACTCGTCAGCTTCGAGATCCGGCCGAGCGACATCGCGACGACGGACGTTTCTGTCCGCTCTGAAATTCCATGCCGATAAGATCGCCGGAAATTATTGCTACCGCGAGGAGGACCGTTCGCCGAGCCCCGAGCCGAAAACGCCAAGAAACGAGGGAGAATCGCGACCGAAAGAGAGACGACAAGCAGAGTTGAGACGAGAGAGAAAGAGAAAGAGAAAGAGTGAGAGAGAGAGAGAGAGAGAGAGAGAGAGAGAGTCGTCGTGCGACCAGCCGCGACATCGATCCACGAAAAACTGCATCGACCAGCTCGTGTCGTTCGAATGCGAGAGCGGGTCTCGTGGTTCGCGCGAGGGGCTAGAGGGGCGCGAAAACGCGACCGCCATATAGGCCAGCCTCTGTGCCGCGGGAACTCGTGCGTTCAGACCGTGGAAGCAAACAAGATGTAAAAATCACGGGGTACCGATGGTCGGAGGCCGGCCCATTGGCTCGCGGCTCACGTTTTCGCAAGAAATCGTGGCGTGCCGTCGACACATGTAGCCCATCATAGGCCGCGATTTATGGCGGCGTAACGCCGTCGCAAAAACCACGGACCGGGTCTCCGTATAAGACGCGACCCGCGCCACGCTGCTCCACTATCGATCCAATTTATTTATTCATTCGCCGATTTACGCGCCTCCGATGTTAACAACCGATCGATCCTCCGCTCGCTGAACTTTCGGCTAACTTTGAAAAAAGATGATTGCTTCTCGAGCGAATGCGAATTTTCTAAGCGTAGCTTGCCGATATCGTTCTCGAACTGATTGCCGCGGTTCGCGACTCGCGGATCCATGAAATCGGCGGAAAACGCGACCTGCACGGAGGCTCTCTCTCGGGATTCGCAGTTTACCGAGCAATTAGGCTACGGCTCGGGTTCCACGCTCGCGTGGCGCGAGGCGCGCTTCGCAGGCGCCGAGAACCGGGGAAGGAGAGAAGAGAGGAGAAGAGAGCGAGCGAAACCGAGGGTAGAACGCCGATGCGGTAGGTGGCTCTTGGCGGCGAAATGATTACAGGCCGCAAACCTACTCACTACCAGCTATAATATCGAGTACAAACGCCTCCAAAAGTATCGCGGCAACCTCGGAGCGTGGACACGCGCGAAACATTCGGATCATCCGTGGCCGTCCTTTATTCGAATGATGTTGCTTCGTGGAATGCCACCAGACGGATCTTCCAGATTGAGCGTGATCCAGAGATTGGTCGTAGTTCGAGAGAGAAAGAGCAAGAGAGAGAGAGAGAGAGAGAGAGAGAGAGAAACGCGTAATCGCGCGCAATCCCAGGCGTAATCCGGAAACGACCGTTTAGGACGGCGCGCGACAACCAGTCACCGCGATCCCCCTTCTCGATCTCCAAATACAGATGAGTACGCGTGAGCGTTACGGATCGACGATAGCGATCTGCGTTTCCCCGGCGATCTACTCGCGAGCCTAACCGGGCCGAGCAGTGCCTCGTTCAGATCTAATCTCGGGGATCGGTTCGATGACAAACGATACGGGGCACAGAGAAAAGGAGAGAACAAACCGGGGACAAACGAAGAAACCGGTCCCCACCTTTCAGTGAGGGAATCGCAACGGGTGAAAGGTCGAGGCCTCGTTGCCGGTCGGGCGAAACGATGAATCCGTTTACGACTCAATTTTCACCGGGACGACAAAGACTCGAGGGTGTCTCGACGTTATTTGCAAATACGACGATGGGAGGAGGGTCGCAACCGCTAATAAGGCCACCGAAACGGCGGCATTCGTGCATCTGGCTACTATTAGGTGGACGCTTCACGGTCTGTTCGCAGATCCCCTGTTTTCGCCGCGTTTACAGGGAAAACTATTAGGTTGCGACGAAGGGGGCCGCGAAGATCAACCCCTCGGTCGATGGCGTGACGCCGCGAAAGGGTTGTGCACTCTCCGGCGCGATCTCTGCTATTTTGTAGCCCGTGCCTCTTTTTTCGGTTTTACTAGCGCGATAAGTGGCCATATGGGGACACTGGATGCGATGGGGTGGGAGCAGCGGGTCGAGCGAAAAAGCTCGGCTTACAATCGCCTCGACGAGATCTAAAAGAGCCGCAGGGGAGCCAGAACTGGTACAAGAAGGTCCATTATCAGGTTGCAAAACATACATCTGGTCGGTGAGGGCACGTGCCCGGGGTCTTCGGTGCAAGGGCACGCCCCTTTCGACCCCCTCGTCCTCCTCGGCGCAGTGGCACGGTGATCCTCGCATCCCGTGTCCCCTCTTCAACCCTTCGAGCCGAGAGAGAACCGTCGCCCGACACCCCGCCTGTCGTTTCTCGTCTTGGACATTCGGAAAGCCGGCGACTTGCTAGCGCTGCGTGCGACCGATCTATGCCTCGCGAAATTATCGCGTACGGCTAACTAACCGTAATCCGGTTACCGGTACTCTAATTATGCGGCCAAAGGGTTAGTTTTCTACGGTGCTTCACCAATCGATCGGCTAACGATATTACCGCGTTGAAACACGAGCGCGGTGGGCCGCAGGTACGAACCCGCTCGCCGATATCGTCACGATTATCGATCACGTACTGCGGTGATCGAAAGAGACAACGACCCCCTTTGATGCGTCGCGTCGCGTCTCGTCGCGTCGCCTCGCGTCGCCTTGCGTCGTTGTACGCGACGGCACGCTGTCCAGGCATTCGCACGATATCACCGTCGACGGATTTGTCGGATGCAATTTAGGGGATCGCGGAACCATCCTTCTCCTCTCGTCACACCTTCTTCTTCTTCTTCTTCTTCCTTCTCGTTCTCCGCCTCCACCTCTTACTCTTCACCTCCTCCTTCTCCGCCTTCTCCTCGTCCGAGGCTCTCTGCTCGTCTCCGTTTCCACCGAAACTCGTCTCCTGTAAATCTCTATCGAGGATACCGGTTGTGTCGGACAATGGCTCGTTTTTTGGACGCGAAACGAGTCCACTTTGCGGTCCTTTATTTCTCCCGCTTGTATCGTACGCAGCGTACAGTCGGAATCATTCGGATGGTCGCGACGACGCGAGAGAAAAAAGAAATATGCAACGATTCCGAGAGCAACGCTCGCTCGCAAGAAATTGAACGCTTTCCCCGCTTCGAGTTCCAATTAGCGGTCTGTGTGGCGATCGCGTAATTCTACGAACGATGATTGAATTCGATCTGCGCCAGGCCGCGCCGCGCGAGCCGGCGAAGATCGGCGGCGGAAAAGAGAGCCGGCCGCTGCGGAATAGAAAGGAAAATTCTGTTGTGCTCTCGTGTGCTCACCTCTGTCGACGATCTTGCCGAACAGATTTTTCCCACGGAGGAAATTCTTGGTGGAGCAGTTCCATCGGCGGTTGCGAAATTGGTACTGGCACTCCGCAATCGCCTGGTTCGCGCCCCTGGCCACCGCCATCAGCACCCCTGGATTCTCCCTGGCCAGTCGCCTCTGCTTTCTCCTCAAGGTCGCGTATACCGTGGGATCCATGTGCAGAGACGCCGGTGACATCGGCAAGAAATTGTTCGGCTCTCCCGCCTTGGCGATTCCCCTGAACAGAAAACGAAACGTTAGCCATTTTTCGTCGGTTCGAAACGTCTCTTTTAGATGCGAAACGTCCGTGGCGTATCGGCCAATTCGAAATGGGAGGACGGCGAACGGTCCGGGAGGGGGGGGTGGCGTCCAGGAAGGGATCCCTTTCAGAGTGATCGCGCGATCGGTATGTCTCGAGCGTCCGTTCGACGCTAATTTCGTTGACGCGTAAAAACGACACTCCTCGGACACTCGAGGAGTCCAGCAGACGAGAAGACGGGCCAGATACGAAACCGAGGAGAAAGAGTGACCGGGGAAAGAAAAGGGAATCGACAGCGATGGTCGGGAAGGGAGGACTGGCAGGAGGAGCGCGGTGAAGGATTAGTTCGAAAGACGAAACTGGTTCAACTGTTTCGGTCAACGGTAGCCTGGGTATATATAAATCAAGCTGCCGCGCGAGTCGAGTCCAGCCTGCGAAAGAATTCGCGTCTCGATCGATCGAGCGTCGCGCAGAAAAACGCTTAAGAGCGTTCTGCTCGCGTCCCCTCGTGGGAAGAACGTGCAAACTTTCGAGAAAGGTATCGCCTCCTCCCGGCTACGAAATCCCGTGACCCTTGACCCGCGACACCACTATTTACCATTCGCTATTTACGATCGTCTTTAACGCCGGATCGCACGCGACTCGCCCGCTCGCGACCCTTTCGAAACAGAATACGTTTAATTATTTTTCCTGGCTTCCGTTCCCGAGGTACCACGCCGCCCAAAAGTTTCTCGGCATTCCATTATAGATTCGAGACCTGTGCTAGCGTCCGCGAGACCAAACCGTGGAGAGAAAGCGGTTTATAGGCTATAAAGTGTCTACGATTTTTGGAGGGTAGTGTAGCAGACGCGTGGGATCGGATCACTCGTCGCCGTCCATAATAAACAGCTAATCGGCGTCGTCGCCGCTCCGTCGACGCTCCGTTGTCAACGACTTTCTTGACGGCTAGCAGACTGGCAAGCAGGCAGGCAGGCGGACAGACAGACAGATAGGCAGACAGACAGACAGACAAACGAACGGACAGACGAGAACCCGAACGGGATACGCCACCGCGAAAAGTCTGCTTCTCGTTGACACTATCGGTGCCTCTCGTGTAAATAAACCGAATCGCTATAGTACACGGCCCTCTTAAACCCTTTAACGAAGTGTCAGCCGGATCTAAATGAAGCGATCTTCTCCGAAATCCGCGAACGCGGTGTCGTAATCGCTCGGTAGACCGCACGCGTCGATTCGATGGCGTCAACGCGTTGTTCCCCGTCGTCGATTCATTTTCATCCTTGACGATGCGCTCGATAAGCGATGCCCATAAACAAGTACCGAGAGCCGGACCGGTTGGAACGTACCTATCGCCTGTAATTCACGTCAAGCAGAAAAGCCCGTCTCGATTCCGTCCCTGTCCCATCGTCCCCCCGTTTTCCTCTTTTGTAGTCCGTCCACGTGTTTCCTGTCAGCCGAAATAATTTATCGAGTTGAGAGCGCTGATAACGAGCAGGGGCCACGCGACAAAAATCCGCACTGAAATTCCGCGCGATTATCGCTTGGAATCGATTGAAATCGATCGAAGTCTGCACCCGCGATCATCGAGTCCGCTCTACGACGCCTGCAACCTGCTCCGACATGTCACGAGTCCGAGCGGAATCGTTCGATGTCTTTTTCAATCGTCAACCGACTTGCTCTGCTCGTCCCGGCACGACCTATACCTATCTATAGCTGTACCTATACATATACCCATACCTGTATAGGTATGTATAGTGTATGTATACATATACCTATACCTACACCTATACATATACATATACATATACCTGTACCTATACCTATATCTACCTCTCGTTTCCGATCGGGAACGAGCACGATAAATCCTGGTCGATTGTAGCTACTGGTTTTTACCGACGCCGTTGTTGCTATTTGTAATTCGTCGATAGGAAAATGCCAAGTCGAAACGCTAGGCCCGGAGAAACCGGCAGGTGTCACGATTGTCAAAATATTGTACGAAGATCTGTCCGCAAGGGAACGAAAGTCGTTGACAGGCTCCTGGAACGATCGGGTTTGAGTAACGAGCGAATCAGCAGCGGAACCACGAGTCGGTCCGCCGGTTCTGTTTTCCTTTCCCGCGATCGACGTTTGCATCGAGTCGCGATCTAAGCTCGACGGGGCCACCCAGAATCGGCACTGATTTTCTCAGACAGGAATCGATTAGCGATTCTCCCGTTGCCGCGGAATATATCGTCGATCTGCGCGCGATACGTCTATTTTGGGAGCGCAAGCCCGACATCATGTTCGTCGACGTAAATCCACCGAAAAGTCAATCCGCCTTTCGCCGATAGGAGAGCCGCGATAAATTACTCCCGACTGCGAAATCCAGGTGGCTGGTTGTCCCACCGTGCACGCGTCCACGCGAATTTACCGACGTATTAGATTAATTAATTCGTAGGCAATAATTACCTGCGCGTGGCCGCGTCTTAAATCAACTCTCGCGCGGCTGGGAAAAGCGGCCGGCAGCGGGCTGATTTATCGCCGGCAGTTTATCGTTATGTGGATATTTCCGTGACTATCTCTTTCGGTTGTAAACGCGGCCGTTGGTCCGGTCCGTCTAGCCGGCGAGACAGCGCGCGCAAGCATACTCGGTCTCGCATACTCCGATCCGTACACCGCGCGCATTATTTATTACCCGGCTAATGAAGTTAGCCATTATCTAACGTCCATCGAACGTTTTCTTGTTCCTACGAGAAATCATTCGGCCAATCGGGACTTATGCACGTGCCGCGACTTATGATTAATGGAGTAATAAGAAGGCGCGCGAGCGGTCGCCCCGGTCCCGTGGCTGCCACCGTTCCCTCGGCAAAAGATTCGGGGGACAGGTGTTAACGCGCGGCGCAATTAAACACTGGAAGGTTAATTCGATCCCGGGGGAACACCGCGAATCGGCGTGGGCGTCCCGCATAATCGATTTCCTAAGCTGAGACAGCAACACAGATCGGCGTCGACTTACCACCACATGGAGCCTCGTCCGCGGTTCTTGTTCCTGGTGATCTCGGCGATGCAGGCGTGAATCGTCACCGCGAGGGCGCCGATGATCACCCAGAGCCTCATCTTCCGGCTGGCTGAAGACGTGTCCGTGGTCGCGATCGATCTCGTTCGAACTCGGCGAAACACCATGCACCACTCGTCTCACTCACCGAATTAGGAACATCACAGGTTACTCTCGGCGGCCGGAGATCGCGCACATAACAAGCGTCGGTTCGACGCGAACGGGCGGCTCGGCGATAGGCTTGTCCGGGACTACCGTTCGAGGACGAGTTTCGTGTTTGCGTTCGCCGAAGCACAGAGAGCGGATCACCGTGGACGGAGAGGAGAAGCGGGTCGTCGCGCGGGTGCTTTTAAATCATCGGCGAGGACAGTCGCGTGGCCATTGCCCGGGGAATCCCGGCGAGTAAGAAACAAGCGAGCGGTGCGGTGGCCCCTCGTCCACGATCCGAGTAGTCGAGCAGCCGAGAGCCGAGAGCCGAGAGCAGTCAGCTGTCAAAGCAGCAGAGTTCGGCCGCAAGAACCGTAATGCCGACAGTCCGACAGTTGAGTGACTGTAGTTGGTTGCGGGCGACGTCGAGAGCCTCACGGAAACTCACCCCCCCGAAGGGCTTTTTCGAGGGGTGGGTGTCACCCTTGCCGAGTTCTCGCCGAATCAGAGGTGGTGGGAGAGGCACGGTACAGCCGCCGCCAGGATACCTGGCAACCCTCCTCGAAGTTTTCTGTCGGTTCTGCCGGCCCGGATAATAATGGAGTTGTTCGAGCCCTGAAATCGGCAGTCGCTGCCGTCCCGTGTTCCGAGTCCCGAGTCCCGCGTCCCGAGCAGACGGCTCGGCCCGTTCCGTTTTGCCTGCTCAAGAACCAGCCCGTCTCGACCCGATCGCCGTTCTTTCCGAGCAACACGTCCCGTTCGGCAACGGCAATAGGAGCAGCAGCAGCAGCAGCAGCCGTTGCGCTATCGCTCCTCGTACACCCGTATCGAGAGAGCCGACGAGAGAAGAGCTGCGTGCTGCGCACGGGCGCGCGCGCGCGATCGATCGACCGATCGAACGAACGGACGAACAACCGGCGGAACGAGCGAACGAACGTCGACCCGCGAGAAGAACGCGCGCCAAGGGGAGTCAAAGAGTCTTGGTCGTTTCCTTTTCTTTCGTCCGCGACTCGGGGGGTACGGCACCGCGATTCGAGAACCAATACCCTTCGACGGACAAGTATAGGCCTCGGTTAGCGACTGCACGCGCTCGTCCGCGGAAGAGCCGATCTCTCTTCAGAGAGAGAGACCGAAACCTTCTCCCCTCTCCACCCCACGAAGTCCTCCGCTCCTTGCGTCTCGCTTACACCGTCACCGTCACCGCCACCGCCTCCACCTGCCTCCCTCCTCGCCTCCCTTCTGGCCTACCTCCTTGCCTCTCTGCTCGCCTCCCTCCGACTGGTCCCGCCGTTCTCTGTTCCTCTTCCCTGATCCTGTCCGAGGTTGTCTCCACACCTCCTCTCGCCGTTCCCTTTTCCTCGCCTTTTCCCTTTTCTCGCTCGTTCCCTCTTCCCTCGGCCGTCAGTTCCTCTTTTCCTTCGCCTCCGTTCCAAGGTGCGCTTCCTCTCTACCCAGGGAGATCGCACGACTCCCCCAAGATCGATCGGATCTCGCTCCGCCTCTCGTCGTCCAGCCTCTACCCTTCTTCTCTCGCCCGTTCTCTCCAGTCGACTCTCTTCTTTCCTACTCCGAGCGGGAAGTCTCTCTCCTCCTTTTCCCTGCCTCCGCAACCGCCGTCGCCGCCGCCGTGCTCGTTCGCGCCACGATTCCGTTCTCCTCGCTCTCAGGCGAGAGATGCGCGAGACGCGATTTCTTCCCGCGTCGATTTCTTTACGTGAGCCTGCGTGCCGGCCGAAAAAGCCCCGAAGAGGATGTGAAAAAGCCTTGGCATCGCGTATCGAGCATACAGATCGAGAAACAGGGCCCGCTGCGTTTCGGAAGAGCTCGCCACGCGCTGGACCCGGGGGGAAACAGTATCCGGCAGGTTCTGACAGACGTCTCCTCCGCGGTTCTCTCTGGTTCTCGCAGACGAGCACGTGGCTTTCAAGGGGAAATAGCGGGCGGTCCTTATCAAGGCCACGCCTATCGGCCTCCCCACCAAGCTCCCCGTGGTCATCGCGCAAGGAACTTTCGTCGTAGCTCTCCCACTCTCTGAAAAACGTCCCGGATGTTTCCCTCTCGCTCTTTCCTTTTCTCGCTTCTCTTCCCGCCCCTCGCGGCCTCTCTCGTCTCCCCTGGTCTTTCTCTTTCCCTTTGTCTCTCTCTCTCTCTCTCTCTCTCTCTCTCTCTCTCTTTCTCTCTCTCTTACCTTTCTCTCTCCTAACCGTGATTCTCGCTCGGCTGCCCTCTGTCGCTGTTCGCAGCCTCTGGCCCACTCTGTGCATCCTTCTCCTCTCTCCTCTTTTTTTCATTCATCCGGCAAGGCACTCCTTCCTCGTTTCTCTTTGCTGGTTACGGTATGCTCCGCGTAGTCCGTCTCGTTCGATCCGTTTCCCCTGCGAGACACGTTGCGTCGTTTCGCGTCGCGTTGCGTTGCCTCGTTGCAGCCACCCTTCCTCCGGCGTCGACGTCGAGGGTCGTCGAGGGACGTCGCGTCCCGGAGAATGCATGAATCGAAAGGCGGAGGTGCACATGCGTGCGTACACGCGTCACTGTGTGGGAACCGTGGCTCAGAATGCAGCAGGGAACCAGCGTAGCCATGGAACCGCACCGCAGCTTCCGATCCTCCTTGCTTCAGAAGCTCTCGCCTCTCTTCCCTCCGGCTTTTTCCCGGCTGACATCTTGTCGTCCGGTGCGATCCCCTTCTCTCTCTCTCTCTCTCTCTCTCTCTCTCTCTCTCTCTCTTCTTCTTCTTCTTCTTCTTCTTCTTCTTCTTCTTCTTCTTCTTCTTCTCCCGACGGAGGATAGGGCGGTCGAACGGTGGAAATCGCGGTTTCATCCCCTGTGATTCGAGCACTCGATGGAATCAGCCGTTCGGAGTTGCATGGCGACGCAAAATGGCGAATACGGAGCGCCGACGGTAGTACGCGGAATCACGGGAGAAAGAAAAATGCGGATCCGGCGAAGAAAGGTCGAGCAAAGGTTTAGGTGGCACGACGGCCGAGAAAGCGCAATTTACGAGCGGCACACAAAAAGCCCGGCGAATGAGACGGATATTCGGGAACGAGGTCAGGGCAGCTGCGAGTTCCCGGCGAAGACTTACGGAGATTGATCGGCGTAAATCGCCGCGTCTCGCGCGATTACGTTTTTGTCGGCGCGTGCCCGTTCGCTCACGGAGTCGTCCGGATCGCGGACCACGCTGAAAACTCGAGCAGGGAAAGGAGTCGGGGCCGAGTTTGTCGCTCGACGGCAAAATCCCAGGCAATTATGTGTTCGGAATGCTCGAGCCGAGCTCGCGGAGCCTTCTTTCGCCGGTGTTCTTTCGTAGGCCGGCGAGCTCTTTCGAGATTCGCTGAAAATTGATCGCCGAAGCGAGTTAGGATCAATGAAAAACGCGTTCCGCGAATCCTCGATTTCCCCGATGGATTTCCATCGTCGCGCAGTCTCGAGGGAGCTCCGATGGCTGCGTGCGTATAATCGCGACGCAGGCTGGGAAGCCGAGTTTCGCGTTGCGGCCTCTAATAGTCCGATAATAATCGCGCGTGGTCCTGGCCGGGTTCAATTCGCTGATAGGTTCCTTCACGGTTTTCTATCGGCGCGTCGAAAGAATGGCGGCCGCGTACGAGTCACGGCCGAATAAGTCGTTAGCCGGCACGATCGCCGTGAGCGAGGCGGTGGTTTCGCGTGACGGACAAGTTCGTCGATTGCTCGCTCGAGTCGACGCTTTACGGTAATGACTTAATGCCGGTGCTCTCGCAGGCGAGGCGTTGCTCGGCCACGTATTCCTCGGATCGGGGCAAAAACAAACGGTCGTCTCTTCGTTCTTTCGTGCTCCGTGCTCCGATACGACGAAAATAAGCGGCGGCGATCGGTGCACAGACTGCGCCGTATTAAAAATAAGCGCAGCCGTTCCGTTATCACCGGGTGTGGATCTGGCGCGTGGTCCCGGCAGCAGATACCCTTTCGAATGAGCGGACGGTATACTAAATCAAACGGTTATCGGCTGTGCCGGTTGCGCCGGTTATCAATACCGATTTAGAAGCAACGAGACACACCGCGAAAAACCACGGCCAGAGCCGTTGGTTTCCCAGGTGGCTTTCGTTTCGAATAACGGGAGCTTTTGGCGAACAAAAAGATCGGAGGAGACGCGATCGAACACGGTGGCCACCGGTGCGGTGTCGGGGCGAGAAGGTGGGCCGGCGAACAGAAGAAGATGGTGGAACAGAGCCGTGGCAAGATGAGGCGAGGCGGTTGGAGGGAGGCGAGGCCAGGCGAGAGCGAGATAGCTCGTAAATCTAAAGGCCGTGTTCAGAAGGAAGGAGGCTGAATAGGTGTAAATGAAGTTGCGGCCTGTGGCCCGCCGCAAACTCGACCGGACCACCCCGCATATTTTGTCTCCCGTGCGTGCTCGGTCCCGAGATTCGGGCCCCGCACACAGCCGATCGCCGATGCCCCGGCCCCTTTGCTCCCTTGCACACGCGGTGGCCGTACCTTTGACTCCGCGATAACAATGTCGTCGCTCGGACCGTCCCCTTTCTCTCCCCCTTTTCCTCCTCCTTTTCCTTTTTCCTTTCCATTTCGCTCTCGGCGATCGCACCGGGCTACGACGTATGCGGTCCGCTCGCGAACTCTCCGCAAGTCCGCAGAGACAAGACAATTCCGAAACCTTAAGCGGATAATCCGATTTCACAGTCGACTGTAGCCGCGTACTCCCGTGAAATCGATTTTTATTGGACCTACGGGCAGACGGAGCAGGATCCGTGAGTTCGCGACAAGCTCTTTGCGAGATTCCAGCCTCGTAGGTGACGATTGCTACCCCCCAGGTAGCTAAGATTCCTCTCCCACGGGGGGGGCGCGCGGCCAGCCTCGGCCGCTATCGAGGCGAAGCACCCCTTGGATGGATTAGCTTAATGTAGGTTAATGCTCATCCTTATTAACTAACCGTATAAACCGACAACAAAGAGACGCGGGGTAAGGGCCGTCGTCGAAAGGTCTCGTTTGTTTCGGATCATCCCGGCTCTAAAGCTTCTCATCCCATTTTCAAGATTACTCTCGCGAACAGTCTGTGCGGAAAAACACGCTGGCAGCGCCTTTCTTCGCCGGCATTTGCCCGGAAGCATTGTCCGAGGCCAAGCCTGGCCGGACCAACGGATCCAGGGGACTTTGATGAGGTCGCCTCCCCGGTCTACGAATTCCAGGAGGATCGTATGCAAAAACGCTCGCGTCGGCGAACACGAATCGAACGGCGGGTCTGGACGCGTGTAACGCCGTACGCCGTTGGTTGGTCGAAGGATTTCGGTGTGCGTGACCGTGGTATGGTCGACGACCACCCGGGACACCGGTACCGGAGGATTTCTGGGCGGAGTGCGAACGCGTCGGAGGACATCAAAGGACCCGCGAGAGGTAATTATTGTTTCTCGATGGTAGGCCAAGCGGAACCGTGAACACGGTGGCGCCTGGTGCACGATAGGCGCTGCCATTCTCACCCTTGTCCACTCCCTCTGCCTCTGCCTCTGCCTCTGCCTCCCTCTGTGGCCCGTTGGCCACCGCCCCCTCCTCTCCTCTCCTCTCCGCTCCACACCGCAGTCACCGCGCCAAGCCACCGACCGGCTGACAGCCAGCTTTCTTCGAGAGATATCGGCCAAGGACCGCGGGAAGAAGAACGAACCTGCTTCCCCGAGGCACACCTCCGACTACCCTTAATTAAGAGAACGCCATTCGACTCACGAGCGATTCTTCACGGTCTCGCATTCCTGCGTGATCCTCGCGTCGCAAGGTCGCCTCTTCCACCAAAGACGGAGCCGAGAGTCCTCCAGTTCGCATCGCGCGAATCCTCTCTCGCCAGAATTTCGAGTCGGACGCAAACGGTTTTTGCAAGCCGCCGATCGCTACGCCGGTGTCGAACGCGTGCAAATACCGACACGTAAACACCGTAAAACTGCGAGGTTGCCATGATATTCCAGAACGAACGAGTTTCGTGATTTTTCCGCGAGGATCCCGATGATCTCGCAAAAACCGTGCGAGCCCGAGCCGGAAACCGGGAACGTCGCGAACCACCTCGGTTCTGGGAAAACGTCCGAGCGTTCGCGGATGAAGAGATTCGCCACGGAGCTCTAACCAGCAGAGAAGAAAGAAGACGTTCACGTTCGACGCTCGTTTCTTACCACCCTCTGTCGCTCTTTCTCTTTTCACCGGCAACGTTGCGCTCAACTTAATAAATACGTTACGCCGAACGTGTGACTCGCCAAGGTCCAGGCCACGGATCTCTTCCACGAGAAAGAAAACGCGTGCCACGCTGGCCTCTACCTGCGAGCCAACCTCGCCCGGGCCTCCGACCAAGCCGAGAGGAGAGTACCTGGAGCACGCCACCCATGGGGCTTACACGCCGAATTATCCCTTCTGTTATGGGCAAACATTTATGTATTTATTGCCGGACAAACGGCTGGCATAATAACCTCACGGACGTGATCGATACGAGTTACTACCGCTTCGGGTTCCCGACGCCCCGGGGCTCCGGGCTTTGGGCTCCGGGGCCCGAGGGATCCAGGGTCCCGGAAAAAAAGAGAGGATCCTGAGAACAGAGGGAACCGGAGAAACAAGAAGCGTCTGTGAATCTGTTGTAATCATGGGCAACGCTTCACACCCGGGTCACCGCTGCCTTATTGATCGACGTCGATCGAGGGCGCGGCCAGGGAAAGGAAGGGCACGGTAGCCATCGTCGAGCATAATTCGTTTCCAATTCCGCCGATTGGTCGCGACAGTCCTCTGCGAGAGCTCACGGTCGCGAATAATGTTCGAGGCGCGTCCGGGTAGAGCACCGTAGGACCATCGGCGAACATAATGTTTTCATTAGGTCGCGATCATTATCTGGCCCGGGCGAACAAACGAGCGAATGCCAGGGGACGCATAGCGCGCAAGTATTAAGATGAATGGCTGCCCCGGTACGGTAATTAATTACGGCCTCCCCCGGTGTTACTAATATTAATTAATCCCGGAGGGTCGGCGAGGAAAGACGCCGAGAGCGCCGAGACCCGTGGCTCTGGTTTTCGTCGAGGGAACGCCGTTCGTCCCCGATCGGGATTCGACTCGCGTACTCACGGGTTTATTCCGGAGAGGATGCAATATGAAACAATAACTGGACCTCGTCACCGGCCTCGGAACCGGTCGATAAATCTCTCGCGAGCTCCCGTCAATCGTACGCGATCACGCTCGTGAACCGCCGCGCCGCTCCCGGCTGTGCGACGACCGGAGAGGAGAGGAGAGAAGTGGAGTGGAGCGGAGCGGAGTGGAGAGGAGAGGAGAGGAGAGGAGAGATCGAGAAGGAAAAAACGGAGAAGAGAAAGGGTGGTGGCTGCGGCTGGTCGAAGAAAAAGAAATAGAGACGCGTCGACGCATTCTTCGCGTGACAGGACGCGTTAATATCGATCGGAGGATCGGGCCGATCTGCCAAGAAATGACGTATCGTCGAACGCAGCGGGCCTGCCGATTCGCGGATCGGCAGAAAAAAACTTTACGAGGCGGGGCCCTGCCCAACGGGATACGGGCCGGGACTGTGGTCGGAGCTGGAGTTGGGACCACAGCCGGGGCTGGGACCGAACGCAGTCGCGGCTGCAGCCGGCGCGAACCGATCTCGCCGAAAAGATTGCGCTTCTTGTGCGCTCGGTCGCTCGATCGCTCGGTCGCGCGTGCCACGACGCGACGCGACGACCGACCCGTCGATCGCCTGTCGGACCGAGGGCCCAAGGCGATCGAGACCGAGACCGAGACCGAGACTCGGACGGAAACCGAAACCGAACGAGTCGGTCTCGTGTCACCGAGGAGAACGAACGTCTTCGTTTTGCGCCGACAGCAGACGCGCGGCTACAAAGAGGCGCGACAACCGCCGCGACTCGATGGAAACCGCGATCGAGAAATGTCTCCGGCCAGAGAATCGATCAGAGGTTTTGTTCTCCGTCGCTCGGCCTGAAACTCAATGAATCCCGCCTCGACATCGAGAAAATCGACGTTCGACGGAATCGTACGATCAATACCGTGATCGATGATCCGCGCTCGGAGACCACCCCGCGGCGCTCGCCTCGATCGGATTTTTTGGCTCTCCTCCCTCCGTTTCCTCGTGGACGCGACCTTTCTTCGTTTCAGCTCCGTTCGGGACTCTCTCGGGCCCCGCGTTTCCCTTCGGCGAGGCCTCGGGAAAAAAACTAACGAATGCTGTGGGCGCGCATTAATAAATCGGCGTGGACGCACGAAGCGTAGATCATTGTGTCGCGGGCCCACGATCCACGCGGGGATCCAGGTTCGGGTTCGGGCTCGGGTTCGTGCGGACCAAGACAGGGCCAAGGGGATCGGAGAGGATGAAGATCGAAGAGGGAACGGACGAGGGGGACGAGCCTCTCTCTCCTCTTCTCCTTTTAATTGCTCCGATTAATTAGCCACCACGGTTTCGCTAGAGCTAATGGCCGGCCGTACGTTTCCCCGTGGCCCCACGGACACGCGGATATATACGTTTTAATAACGTTGCGTTAATCACGCGACACGCGAGGCGAATCGGTGAATCGCGAGCCTGGGACGACTTTCGGCTACGGGCCTCGAGCTCCTCTCTCCGGGCCCGTGGACCCTCCTCTCTCCATGACACTCGGAATCACTTTTCTAGATGTTACGTGCGCGGACTTTTCCTCCGTGACCTTCTTTTCGACGCGAGTCCACTCAGAGATTCTGTTTTCTATGCCCAAAAAATCAAAGTTTCCGGCGCAACAGGAAAGACGTCCGGGAAAGTCGCTCTAGGAATACAGGCCATACCCCCACCAGCAGTCGTTACTAGATTTTGTAGTATAAAGAGGACACAAATTCGTCCTTAGGCTGTTTTGGATCCCCCTCCCATTTCTCCGTGCGTCGACAACCAAAGCCCGGAACTTGGAATCAACGATATAACCTAACACTTGAATAATCGTAACAGCTGAAAGTATTGTTATTAGCAATTCTTTAATGTACCATTGCGGCGACTACCCCTGGCGCTCGTCAGCACATGGATACCTTTCCCGATTTGTATATGGTCAAGGTATCCCAAAATTATGTTACTTCTGGGACACGAGGGGTCTATGAGGATATTTGAAGTAACTTCTTCCTCAGCACAACAAGCTATCCGCGGCTTTGTTTACGAGTTATTAACGAAAATCACTGGCGAGCTCGGCTGACGCAAGGCGGCCAAGCCAATGAGCGGTCGAAGCCCAATGAAATATATACGGGATTAAAAATTAAACGAAATTATGTGAAATTAGTGGTAACCCGGTGGTGAATGAGACGTCGAGAGGCCCGCAACCCTCTTATAAAAAGTAACAGCGATCCAGTGGAAAGAAAAGAGACAATGTCGAGCAAAAATCGCGAAAACGCAATCCTCGATGACGCGCAACTGCTTTAGCCGTCTGCTCGCAACAGAGAAAACAAAATCTTTCTCTCGGAGGTCTTTCGCCCCGAAGCCGACCCCGTTGGCGATCCAGAAAGCTCCCGGAGCAGAGAGTTGCCCGATCCGCATCGATCCGACGGGTCTCTACCTCCACGAATCACGGATCACGAAGATCGTGATCGCGCGGCGGATCGAACCACCCAGGATCCATCCATTAGCGCTCCGCGGGATGCGTTCCTCCGCTGTCATCGATATCTACGATTCCCACAGTGGGACCGAGGCAGTCGAAAGGGTCGAAGACCCCCTCGAAGCACCCGCGCCCGATCGGTGGAATCGAAATCGATTTTCTGGAGCGGTCCGGAGAGATCGATCGCCGGTGCCTTGAATCTGCTCGAGAGCCGGCAGCCTCGATCGGCGAAAGTTTCGAAGAAACCGGTGACGCGCGCCGTGAATCACCGGTCGAGACGGTCGCGCGCGCGTCACTTCCGCAAACCGTTCGCACGGCCGACCAATTTACGAGGCCGAGAGTCACCTTGACGAGTCATCTTCGTTAATGGAAATAAATGAGCGTCGCGTTTGATCGGCTCGCGATCGTAAAAGCGGCTCGAACTGCGTCGGAATCGCGGGGAGGACTGCCTGAAAGCCTCCGCGGACCTCCGGATCGTAACGACCGAGGCCCGATCGACCAACAGGTACGCAACCGACGCAAACGTGACCGAGCCAAAGCCAGAGGAAACCTGGGAAACCGGTGGGCAGCGTTCCCTGCGAAAACGAAACGAACGAAATCGGCGAAACGGTCACGGATGACCGGGATGACCATCTGCCGATCGGCCACCCGCGAGACCGCCGACATTAAGGCGCGTGAAAAATCGGAGATGCCTCAGCTACGTGGAATCCGGAGAACAAATAGGTGTAACTACAGGTTCTTCGCTTCTCCTTCTCTCTCTCCTTCTTCTACTACTCCTCCTCCTCCTCCTCCTCCTTCTTCTTCTACTACTATTTTGCAACGAACGTTTCTCCGCGCTACATAGCGAGCACGAGCGAACCTGCGGAGCCCCATACTGCAAACAAATTGCACGACTTCAATGCGTATCTACGCGGAATAAAATTAATTGGCAATGGGTACCAGTTTCAGGAAACCGGGAAAACGGTTCGCGGACTTCAAGAGGAAAATGTTTGAATAAATTATTATTGCAATCGTTACCCGAAGCACAGGTTTTTTTAGAGCAGACCAAATCAGTTCGAGGAATCAAGATGTTCTGCGCATAAAAGAGTCGGTCGATGTTTCTACCCGGGACGAATCGGTGGCGGCCGTTGCGGTAGGTAAGAGGAAACCTCAGGGATAGCATCACCTCCCAAGTCGGGGGAGGACTGCCCCTTCCTCGGAAGATAATTAGGCGTCCTGCTGTAATTTCGGCGCGAAAAAGCGCGCGAAACCGTGCTCGGCGACTTGCAACGCGCCCGAAGAGCTCGTGTGAAATTGCCGATGCTCGCCGATGGAATGGTCAGCGAAGAAAAAGCGATCATAAACCTCCTTCGATATTCGGATAAAGTCCAACCAGGTGTACGACTAGCCACGGCAGCCACCGAGGTGGGTCGAAGAAGCAGAGGATCCACCCGGTAATCTGGAAACCGTCGTTGGAAAGTGTCGCGCATCATCGGGTTCGAAGCTTCATGGACCTCAGGTACGAATTCCCAATTAGCTATCCTCGGTGATTTTCCATCGGGAACGGCGATGCTCGCACTGCCGGGTGTGCCACCTCCGTGACGTGTCCACAAATATTTTTTGAATTTTTCATAGCCAGGTGAGGAGGCTGGAGACGACTCTTTTAACTCTTGTGGCCAGTCGACCCAGTCAACTCAGTCACCCCGGATGCACGGTACTTAGGACTCGGTCAAAGGGGAATTCGGCCTGCTTAGACTCGAGTTGGCGACACCCACGGCTGCATGGAACCCCGCCGGCATCTACCTGACCATGAATGGACGGATGAACTAGTTGTCTCGTTCGTGTCTTCTCGGTGACAGTTTTAACGGGCCCATTCATTGCCGCACTCGAATCGAACGGGCACGCCGAGTGGACTGAGAAGGGGAAACGAGAAAGAAAGAGAAGGAGAGAGAAAGAGAGAGAGAGAGATTCCTTCGAATCCTCGAGCCGAGCTATCCGAGCTACCGGCGTCCTCCGTAGACGATCGATAGGTTTCCCATCGTTTCTTTTCACAGAGCACTCGACTATAAAGTATCCAATTTCGGTAAATTAATCGATCGTCCGTGGACATAATTTATCGAGATCCTCGGGCCGAGGTATCCCGAGAGCGGTCTCGGCCGAAGGTATCGTTCGGTTCTCCGACGATACGACGATAAATTAATAGCGAAACGACGTTGACGGGGGACGATAAGGATCGACGCTTCGTCCGGCCGGCATGCAAACAATCCCGGTGGCAAGGATTTCGCGCAAAACAACCGTACTCCCACCGGATGGGTTCGAACGGGTCCGAGGAGACCGGCCCGGAGAACCACCGACGGAGACGGTCGCGGGAGACACCGGCAGAAATCGAACGGAGGTCGAGTGAGACATGGAAGCGGAGGTGGAGGAGGTGGTGGAGCTGGTGGAGCTGGCGGAGGCGGAGGAGGTCGCGGAGGCAGGGGAGGAGAGAGTACACGAACACAAATCCCTCCGTGGAGGAGCACGACATTCCAGGTGCGCTGTAACCAATTTGTGAGCCGGACGATAGTGACAAATACACGATATTGCCATAACGTATCGCCGAGACACGACTATCGTTCGAATTAATAGTCAACGCCGCTGACTAATAGCCTCGTTAATTAACGATCCGCGGGGCCAGATTAGCCTAATCCGGCTTAATTTAGTGATCGTACCGTCGCCCTGCTATCCACCTACCTGTCTGCGAGCTCAGGAGTAGCCCATTTCTTCCGTGCAGGTAAGTCTCGGCGTTTCGTTCTCCCTTTACCCCTCGCTTCTCTCTCTCTCTCTCTCTCTCTCTCTCTCTCTCTCTCTCTCTCTCGCTCGCTCCACTCTCTTCCCCCGAGCCATCTATCCCGACGAGATCTACGAATGGAGACTAGCATCTGCTTTCGTGGCGATCACGATCACCGATGCTTCCAAGATGGTAGCGACGATCGTCCTCCGTTAACGCGACGCGACGTCCCTGGGATTGTGAAATCGAGACGCCCTAAAATCCGTAGCCTGGAAGCCAACGGAATCCCGTGAAAACAAAGAAGAGGATCTCCTCGGTCTCGCTCCACCTCGACGCGATCGCCGTAGTCGCCGTGGTTGCCCCGGTTGCCTCGGTTGCCTCGGTTGCCTTGGTCGCTCCGCTCCGTTCCCATCGATGAAACGTCGCCGCCATCGGCCGATGTTTTTCCGCCGCTGTGCGCGCGGACTCGCCCAGCTCCCATCATCGACTTCATCTTCCGGAATACGATTAATACGAATCGTCGACGACTCGGAGGATCGAACGTGACGGCTGGACCCGAGGGCAACAGGAAAAGACACGGACAAGAGCGGCGGAGAGAGGAATCGAAAGCGAAAGAGGAACGCGACCGAGAACAGAGAAATCGAGAGGAGAGGATCGAAGCGTCAACAGGTTGGTCCGGAAAGTGGCACCCTCGAGAGTCGATCGAGGGTTCGCACAACTCCCTCGAGGAGGCTCGAGAGCCCGGCTTATACGTCCAGCCGGAGTTGTTTAAGCGGTTGTACAAATAGAATACAAAGCGCCGTGCAAACAACGGCTAAAAGGTTTGAGTTGTAACGCGCTCGAACGCTCTTCACGCAGGCAAACAGTTATCGGGACTGTCGCGATCCGGGGCCTTCGTCTTTGCCTCCGGACCGCTGTCTCGCCCCTGCACAACCGTGTCCTCGCCGCTATTTTACTCCACCGGCTACTATAAATTTCTGTTTGCTCTCGTCCTCCGCGCACCGTCGCGTCGCGTCGCGACTCGGCTCGCCCGTGCACGGCCGTGGAAATATTTTTCAAAACGTGCCTTTTTCGTTCACGTCGGAACCGCCGAAAACTCCTCGGCGAAACCTGGCGCAGTCGATCATCGACTCTCGATCGGGGATCGGCAGGATCGAGGGGTGCCGCGAGCCGAGGAACGAAAGGAGGGATCGGTAAGACGGAGCACAGGTATCGGCGAGGATCGAAAATAATCTTGAGCCGGGCCCGTGGTAAAACGCGCGCCCGTCTTCCATTATCGCCTAATTGGATGAAGATGCACATCCTTTTGTCCCTGGCAAGGGAGCCACGAGCTCGGAGTCTTAGCCGCTTACAGGTGATTTTGCCTCGTCTTTAGTGGGCATTAGCCGATCCGGGTAGGTAACGACGAGTCGCGTTTAATTGTTTTGCTCGGAGAGGTAATTAGGGGGATAGCCAATGCCGCCTGCCGATTGTCCGTTGAGATGACTTAAGGTATTCGCGGACCGTTTAAGTGCTCCATTGTTGCACGACATCTTTGAAAAGCGGAGGCGGAGGCGGAGGCGGAGGTGGAGGCGGAGGCGGAGGCGGAGGCGGAGGCAGAGTTCGAGATAGGGGACAGAGACAGAGGCGGTGGCTGAGTTCGTAGGTGGAGGACGTAGACGAGACAGAGGCGCCCCTTAAGTAAGAGTTAATCGCTACCATGCCCACCCTCTTCGACCCCTATCTTTCGTTGAGGCCTTCCGCTCGACCTCTCCTTCCCTGTCCATCGTCCACGTTTCTGTCCTGACGCGTTCGCCCGCTCGTGGGATCGGTATGAAGACTCCTCTCTGCTTTCTCACGAATTCCACGCGCTCCTTTCGGCGAACGGTCCTCCCACCGCGCCCCGACCGTCTTTCTTTGCCTGCCGGAAATTTCGATCCGCGAAAACGGCCGAGATGCGACGATGCTACACGGGTGCGCATAGACGCTCGCCTACATACGCGCGTTTCCCCGCGTCGGATCCTCGCCGCTGCGATTACTAGAACAAACTTCCGTGGCTCTCTTCGATAACCAACCGATCGATACGAGATCGTTTGCCCCATCGATTCCAGAAACGTTGCAACAGGTTTTCCTAATTGTGGTACCAATCGTGAATAGCCAAAGATCGTCTAGAATTCATTCCACCGCAAGCACGAATCGATTTGAAATTAAAATTCTCGAAGCGATCAATCTATTGCGATCGTGTAATAAAGCGTATGTTGTGACAAAACGCGACAGGCTCCGGTCGCCATCGATCATCGGACGTTTTGATCCAATGACACGCCTTTCCACGACAAACGCGTTAACAAGTGCGCGAGAAATACGCTTCAATGTTCGACCGTTGCTCCGCTCGGCATACACGCCAGAGGATATTCGGAATGTCTTGCGCAATATTTACGTTGCGCGCGAGCCATTATTTGGTAATGGTGATCGGAAGGCAAACGTCTGCGGCAAATTGGTAGGTTACGCGTTTGCCGGAGGGGTAGGTTTCACCGCTAAAGAGATTAGACGCGACCGTAATAGCTTTTATTGCATCCTCCGCCCTTCCGTGAAAGAAGATATAGACGCGACCCTTCCGTCATGAATGTCTTCAATTTACCTAAGCAAACGGAAGGGCCATAAACGCGTGCTTGGCCCGTACGACCCGACATTAGCATCGCTATCGAGGAACCATCGGCCTGTGTGATTGCTTAATCCTGCGTAGCACGGCCGAGCGCTCGTCCTGGGAACGAACTATGTACTGGGCTTCCCAGTTGTTGTGCTCCTCTCCTCTCTTCTTCTCTCGTGCTCTCCTCGCTGGTTCACTTCCACCTCTTTCTTTTTCTCGTCACTAAAATTGACCCACGGCTTCGGAAGTTTTCCACCAGCCGGCGTTTCAACGAATCACGATTTTCCCGTTCCAACGAGCACGGTTGCATCACTCGCTCGTCTCGCGTTGCAACACGTTGCAACGCACGTTCTTGTCGCTCCGCGTTTTCCGTCATCACCCGGTTTATGGATTTTCGGAGTACACCGAGAGATCGTAAAGTTATTTTCGGTATTCCATGGCGTCGATTGCCGCTAGGATATGAAGAGGACCTCCTCCACCTTCCGGTAAATATTTACCGGCACGTAGCCGGAAAAACCAGGCAAATGTTCCCGTCGGTGTCGCTCCTGCTGCACTTCGCAGTGCAACACGAACATCGGGCTTTCCAACGAAAAATATCGATTCTTCCGGTTCTGTTCGTCGCATCTTGAGCAAAATTCTGCGATCGAGTAGACGGCCGGTAAACTGCCCCGGCGCGTGTCTTCAAAATCGTCTGGAATGTCAAACAATGGAACGCTACACTTGCGACGATTGTTCGACGGTGAGATATTCGGCCTGTTCTACGCAGGTGCCCAAAGCAAAGCGTACAGATACGCGCACGTATTCCGATAATATTTGACTTGAACGAAAGAAAAGGAGGCGCGTCTGGTTTGTTCCTGCTCAATCTCAAACACAGAGCCCTTCGCGAGGCCCTTACACCTCTCTTCCTCGCAGTCTTATCTTAATCCCCAAACAAAGGAAATGTCAGAAGGAGAGGCATTCCTTATCTGATCCTCTTGTCGCCTCTTGCCCGATGTTCTTGGCCACCCCCGATTCGCTTCCGTGTTATTCTTTCGTCCTTACCTTGCCACCCGCCCTTAATGAAACCTGGCTACCACTTCGCCGAAACTATAGGTCGCTAAACTATGTCAGAGATTCATTGATAATTTGATCGCATCTCTATTTCTTTCTTTATCACCACTTTTGCTAAAATGAAGTAATTGAGGGGGGTGACTACGTGTATACGATGTAACATGGTGACATTGCCAAAGAATTAATGCGTTGAAACGGTAACACGTGCTAATCGAAAGTACTTATATATTATATTATTACAAATAAATAACTTCTCGAAAAAATCTGCATGACTCAGTAACTTGTGTTACGTTGATTAATTATGTTTTACTTTTGCTTTTTGCATGACATCGATGAAACAAAAACTCCAGAACAATGAATTCTTCAATCGACATTTGCGTGAAAATGTCATGAAAACTAGCCTGAAATCTGCGAGTTTAGGAGTTAAAAGTATATTTTAAGGACAAAGAAATGTTCAAGAAACTCCGCTGTATCTACAGCACGAACATAGAATTTATTTATTGTTAGAAATAAAGAGAACACATAATTCTTGCCGCTTTCACCGTAAGATGCAATGTAAATACCGGCACGAATTATCTGCTTCTGAAATTATAAAAATAGCGCCACTAGACGTGGTGACAAAATACCCAAACTGTTCCCCACTGTTATCTACAGATAATAATTTAATCCTCCCACGGGTGGTGTCACTAGACTATTCCCATTCAAATATTAAAACCGCGCCACTACACCTAGTGGAACTATGCTAAAGCTTGTAGACAAATTATTGACCATGCACACTTTTGATAATGTAGTCAATTTAATATATTGACACACGGAACAATATTCCAGTGGCAAACCAAGAAAGACAGGAATAAAGGATGGATATACTTAATAGTGTTGAATAATACCTAAATTAATTTATTAATCAATATGTTTTTGCAACAAAAGTAACGTGCGACCACAAAAATCCAATAACAACACGCATGGAATACATGAAATTTAACTTTAAATAAATTACACCAGTTTTAATATTGAACAATTATATATAAAACTTAACACTGTACAGATCGCTGCAGTCCGCCACGGAAAAACTGTGCAAAACAGGTGGAAACTTCTAACAAATTTATTTATTAACGCAAACATTAGATGGCGCCACTATAGATTTACCAGCAGTTATTAACTCTGTTGGTAAATTTATCTACCAGTTTGAGTGTGTTGCTACTAAATATAGTAGCGCTATTTTCATATTTTCAGAAGCAGATAATTCGTATCGGAATTTACATTATATCATATGATGAAAGCAACACGAATTATTTATAATAATAAATAAATGTATAATATAGATGCAGCAGAGTCTCTTGAACATTTCTGTACCCTTAAAACCGCCAGGACGCTACTTTAAAAAAAATCGAAGCTTCTCTCAATTATATAACTAGTCCAGTTATTGGACACTGACTCTGTTCTGATTGTAGCGGACAATTGAAGCTCTATTGCACTAGGTATTAAAAATTAATAAAAGTAAAAATTATCCATATATTAATTTTTTATATAGTAAAAATTGATTTATTTCTTACATAAGAATGACATTATCAAGGTAGGCTCGGTATAATTACATTCTATTCGATAAAGTCTTTTTACATATGTTCGGATGCCCACAACTTGAATGTTCTGTCGTACGAGCTTGTCCCGATAAATTTGTGATCAGGCGAAATGTCAACGGACATAACTTTACCGTCGTGACCAGGTAGCGTTTTTAGAGGTTGCCAGGTTTTGTTCGACCATATTTTTGCTGTGCTGTCGTATGATGCTGTGACCAGATATTGCCCCTCCAGCCTCTGATACTTCACGTCCGATAATAAATTCGTGTGAGCTGGTATCGTATATATACAAGATCTCTTTCGCAGGTCCCATATTTTGCATGTATTGTCCTCGCTTGCTGTGGCTATGTGGAACCCATTCGGGGAAAAATCGATACCGAGAATCGACTTCAAGTGTCCTTCCATAAACATGATACACCTTCCCGTACGAAGATCCCATACCCTACCAAAAGAGTCGTGACCACCTGTGGCACTCACGCTACCGTCACACTGAAAGCTGTAACAAAGCACAAGAATACTAATCCAAAGATCTTCTTTCTCATGAAAGAAACCTCAACGACGTTATTTGTCCTATATACCTAATACAATGCACTGCTCGTGTATGACCCTCCTGATGTAACACCTCAGCTTGTTGTTCCAAGTCCCAAAGTCTCCAAGACGCATCGTAGCAACACGTGCCCAAAAATCGACCAGAAGGATGAAACGCAAGCCTCGATACTCTGTGTGGCTCATGTCCCTCAACTTCAGCTAATGGCTCTTCACCTGATCCTCCGCTCCACAATTTTACTGTTCCTATAAATACAGTAAATATACTATACTTAGTGTACAGCTCGTTAGCATTTCAGTTTGAACTACACAGGAAGTAGATTTTGTACCATCTGAAGCACAGGATGCCAGTACACAGGTTTGCCCTGATTTGTCTCCTACCACCTCTTCGGTAGTGGTAGCTTTTGGATGAAAAATAATGCAGCCAACATTACAAGTATGCCCTTTAAGGGTTCGTAACAGTGTACAATCAGGTACAGACCATATTTTACACAAGCCTGACCACGAGGCTGTTGCAAACATCTTGGAGTTCGGGCTAAATTGACAGAAAGAGATCGGTCTGGTGTCACCAATTTGAGAACAGTAGATTGTCAATGCCTGCAACTTCTTTAGAAGTTCCTGACGACGTGCGGTGCGTGTAGCTGTTGGCAGCTCTAAATCCTGTCTTGCTTTGTCCAGTCTAGCCTTTGCTCTAGGTAATGAGTATGCTATAAATAAATCAATGATATAATAAATATCTATGGAATAGTGTAAGAAATTAGTAATCTTAATAAAATTAATAATAGGTAATAATTTGTTAATAAAATTAACTTACACGATATCCAAGAACGTGCTATTTGAAGAGATTCTGGTCCTTCGTGGTACCAAGTGGTTTCTGTATCCCTTTCAATGGCATGCGAAGGTTTCTCTTCTTCTTCATGCTTCTTTTTGATAGCATCCTCACCAAGACTAGCCAATAATTCTCTTAATCTTGTCCTTCTGTCTGCTGGGCCTTCACCAAAAAGACATATTGGTTCCCCTAATTGCCTCAAATTCTTTTTCACTTCAGAATCATCAGTGGACACATTTATTTGACGAGCTTTTTTCCTACGCTCGAATTCTTCTAGAAGAGCTTGTCTATCCTTAGACATCTCATCCTCAAGCTCCATATACTCATTGGATATATGAACATTTCCCAAAGTGATAACAGCATTGACACCATCTCCCAAATTCGTTGCATCTTTCTCCTCTTCGGAGGATTCCGCTGCAGCAGCCAATCTCGCACGTTCAGTTTCTTCCAGAGATCCATAGTGAACAGTTTTCTGTTTCTTGACATAGACCAAGTCCTCGTCGTCCGACATTATGTAGAGTTATTGATGGCACAATTAATCTACTACAGACAATGTAAGTTTAATAACAACGAGCAATCTATGTTATACAGAATAACATTGTAAACAATGAGACACTAACCTATAAAACAGAAAGCCGAATGAATCTATGATATTATGTATGTATGTATGTATGCAGTGCACAATCACGGTCTAAGGAAAACACAAGACGGTCTGACACCATTCCCACTCCTGTGATCTTAATGAAGTACAGTAATGGGTTCTACTCCTGCACACTTTTCGTGCTCCCTAAGCTGTCACGCACATCCCCACCATTTTACTGCGCATCCAGCTCGCGCAAGTATTTTAGAAAGAGAACGAGATACAATGGAGGGAAACAGAATGATACCCATCAGGTTTTATGTGTGGTGTGCACATGGATAGAAAATCTAGCTTGTCTTACTTTGTCGTGCTTGCGGCCTCACTCTTTCCGCGCATCGTTCATTTGAAGCGCCATCTGAGGCACGCGTCGTGAAATTCCATTTATAAAGGAGCTTCAATTTTCAAATAAATGAAATCTGTTGCGTCCAGTGTATTTGCGAAAGCTGTTCAATGTACCGTGTCATTTTTTAAATAGTAAATAGACGCAAAAATAGACTTTGCAAATACGTTCTCGAGAATCCTATAAGCTAACAGATTTCATTATTTAAAGCTTCTTTGAAAATCGAATATTGCGCGCTATCCGAATGGATGCGCGAAAAGAGTAAGACCGCAAGCACGGTAAAGTGAGACAAGCTACATCGTTCGTCGGTGTGACTTGTTCCACATGTATTTGTGCTAATTTCATGCTCTCTTGCTCACACACTGTTTTCCCTCTTTTTCTTTGACTGTGAGGGCAACACTGTCTCACCAGTAAATTTTCAACCAATCAGAAAAGAAAATCTCTATATTAACCCTCGCTAACGGATCAAGCTGTGGCCTGGAGGTGTACAGGAGTAGGACCCATTACTGTATCTCGAAGACTAAGAACGAACCTTGGTGTCTTGCAGGAACATGTCTGGCAGTTGGCGGCGCTGACGCCATCAACGCCACCTCTACGCCGGCTCTAGTTGGGAGTTATCTTTAGGTTCCCTACAAAGGGAAATATGTAACTCTCAGGCACGGTGAAAAAGTACTAAAAGAACATAAGGGGGAAAAGAAGTGAAGATTTTTAGGCAATTTCTTGAAAAATAGAAGTGAGCAATTAAAAGTAATTATAGACCAGTAATCAGTAATTGAAGAGCATTATTTAATAACTCTTACAGCACATTTTATGTATTATTTCAGAAATTTTGTATTATTAAACCAGCTTTTCATGAAAGTCACTAGTTGCCCTAGAAAAGTTTGTTGCATACTTCTAGAGAACTACGAAAAAGCAATTAAAAGCAATTACAGGTCAATAACGGGCAATTAAAGAGTAATTGTTTAAGCCATCCCACGAATTAAAATGTTTCATTAATATTGGTTACTATCGTGATTCAGCTTCACACGGGTGGGATCCAAACGCTTGACTACGATTCTTGGAATTTCCACTCAAAGCCAGTGTTGCGTAGCTTGGATAGAATTTGGAGAGTTTTGGCTGGGTCGAGTGCCCGTGGAGCACGAAAGTGCTCTGCTTGTATAGGACTTGTCAAAATGAAATGGTTACACAAAAATCAACTCTGATGAACTTTATTTTTTGAATAACCGACATTGTCTCTAAGCCTTCAGAATAAAGTCTGCCAATAGGAGAATTGAGGTCTTCTAGCTGGATGTTGATTTGTCGGATGTTCCGTCTTCCGGTTGCAGCTTGATGGTGATTGGTAGTGAAGGTGGCTAGACTGCGCGCGCACGAGGTTGAGTGCCAAAACAAGAAATGTGGCGGTGCTGCGCGCGAAGTGTGTGTTTTGCACGTGTACCTTACACCTAACGTTTCTACATAGTGTTCGCAACGGGATCGTTTGGGGTAGGTTTTATTTTATTTTTATTCGTTTATTTGTTTCGTATTTCATGTTAATCTATTCTTATATAGGCTAATTTTAATTTGTTCGCGTGAATGATTTTACATTTATTCTTCCTCTTTCTATTTCTATGATTAAATCGTTGTATACATTAACTACGCGGCATGGCCCTGTTCAATGAGTCGAATTTGGAAATTTTGGGTTCCCTAATCAAACAAACGTAGTCGCCTATATTAAATTTCTGCGGGCTAACATTTTTGTCGTAGAATTGTTTACTTTTTTCCTTGACTCGTTGCAAGTTTGTCCCTGCCATAGCTTGAGTGGTGGTAATTTTTTTGAACAGTTCATTTAGAATTTGAACAAACGTACGGGGAGTTTCCTGTTTTGCAAACTCGGAGGGTATTAAGGCTTTAACGCCAAAGATTAGCTCGTGTTGGGTAAATCCTGTACCTTCATGTACGAAATTCATTGTACGAAAAGATCCCGAATCTGATCCAATCGTCCCATTCTGTTTTTATACAATAATGTTTTAGGTAACCTATGAAGACGCTATGAGCGCGTTCGAGGGACCCTAGAGACCGTGGGTGGAATACAGTGGAAGTGATCCTTTGATTCCTGAAAATCTTGCAGAAGGATTTCATGATGTCGCTTGTGAAATTTCGTCCCTGATTTGTGTGGATAGCCCTGGGACATCCAAATCTACTAATGAACTGTTCTGCCAGGTTTGTGGCAACTGTTACGGAATATATTCTTGCTAACGGGATGGCATCGGAATATTTTGTGAAAACGTCTTGCAGGGTAAGTATTTATTTCCTTTGCTAGTAACTGATAGCGGACCTACGATATCCATTTGTACCTTCTCAAAAGCTCTGTTGCCTAGTCTTTGCAAAAACTACTTTGTTTTTTTTGGCAGGAGGGGCATGACCTTATGAAATCTTGGGTTTCTTTCCTCATCTTTGGCCAAAAGAAATGTTCCCTAATATTATTGCGGGGGTCATGTTTTTCGATAATGTAATGTCAGAAGGAGTGGGGAGACAGAAAACAGAGTAAGAAAAGGAAGGGAGCGTTTCGTCCTAGGTCCGCTAGAGGGCTCGTCGGTAAGGCTAACTATCGGGCCCTGCCTTAGCCGCGGGGATGACAGCTTTTTTTTTTGTTGGTTTCCCTTGAGTAAGTGTATTTACAGTTCCTGGAGGCTACTTGCCACTTTTACCTGCATAAATCTTGATGTGTTTGTGTGAGATATAGGAAAGCTTACAAAAAACCTATATGCTTATAGGGGTTGGGGGGGGGGGGGGGTGTCTGGGTTTTTCTTTGCATGTTCTGGTATCATGGTTGCCAGAGCAATTAACGCACCTGAATTGTTTATTGCAGTTAGCGGAGGTGTGACCTTGCGCTTGGCAGCGGTAACATTGGATGAAGGGTTTCTGAGACTTGTATTTTTCCCAATATACCCTAATATTTTCTATTACCCTGATTCTGTTAATTTTCGACATGGAGGTTCCTGCCGAGATATAAATCATCTACGATGACTTGGGTAGGCATTTTAAGGAGTCCTTTGGCTACTACTGCCAGGACTTTTTCTGAATTTAATGATTAGGTGTGGAATTGTATATTTTCGCCCTGGCATGTTTTTTTTTGAATGTAGCGAAGTCAGTACTTTCTTCAAAATTTATTTTTAATTTATCGTTGCAGTTTTTTGCTTGAAACTTGCGTCCAAACCTTTCTCTTAGTTTAAAAACAAATTTGGGGAAATCTATTTTTCCATATGTCGTTGTTTAAAATGCATTTAGAGAATACTCCGAATCTGTTGTATAGCTGAATGGAGGGGTTTAATGTTTCCATACCTTGTTTTGTGATAATAGTATAGGAGTTAGTGTCCCTCTTTGGTTTTCTGGGCACTACTGGTCACTACTGTTTTAGGTGTTAAGATCTTCAGTGTTCTTAGGTTTTTGTCTAAGACGTCCACTTTCTATGAAGTCAACACGTTCCGGAAGCGGGCGTAAATTAAGTACGGCCAATAAAATTGCGGATTATCGTACAAAAAGTATTTAGTTGTGTTCAGAAAACAACAACCGGCACCGTAGGTCACGCGCAACACGTATGTCACGCCTCCGATTAGAATCCGTATCGTCGATGATACGAGGCGGGAAGCGGGAAGCAACACGCCGTTAACCAACCCCGAAACAATGCCCGGGGATGACCGCGGCGGTTGTGTATACATCCGAAATTCGATGATACGAGTCATTTTTAATCAAAAGAGATAAAATAAACTAAACAGCGATTTAAAGTTCGCTGTGCAAATATTCAACAACACGACGCCTATCAAGATAAGATGCTTCCCGCGTCATACCAACGTTCCAGATTATAACCAACAACAGCAAGCAGGCAGTAGTAGTCTTGAATATTAAATTTAGAAAAACCAGAAGCAAAAGCGATTCCTTCAAAATTATGATCGCATCGATTTCATCGATGGCATAAACAAACAGCTCATTAAATTTCGATATAACGGTTACAAGAAAGGGAACCAGCGAACGTAGGAGAGCGAGCACACCATCAATGAGCTTAATTATAAGGGGTTTGGGCTCTTGAATTTCATCAAGAAGCGCAGTTAATACATTCCCCAATATCATGACGGTCGTACGCATGAACTCCTCAGCCATGGGTCGGGTGATTCTAATTATTCCTCGAATAAATGAATCAATAGCCTGCTCAAACCAATTGAGTTTTGACGCTTTAATGTAGATATTTTCATTAAGCATCGCCACACGCCGCGGAAGATAGTCAAGCGGACAACGCGTGGGCGAGGGGCGCAATAGAGCATTATAGCAGTATGCAGTAGTGTTCGTTAAGGACCGCGCGACATAGCGGCAACAACCAAATCCGGCACAATTATGCGTCCGCGTTCCGCAGATGATATGGAAAACCCATCGTCATACGCGACGGATCCCAGTTTCGTGGAGAAGCCAGTGATGGAATAGTCGGCAGAGGCTATAGGTTTTACAACCAACGACGATGTTGAAGCCCGCCGATGACCAACACAAAACACCACGCCAGAACCATACCACTTATGCTCCAACAACAAATCCTCCTCACCGACACAATCAACAGGCAAAGAGCAGTCACCCGAAAAGATTGTAGTAGTCGCAGCCGAAACGCACGCCGGATCCACATTATATGGAACATAAGTTAAATTATTTATAAGCGGTTTATTAAGTAAGGAATAAGTAAAAGTAGTATTTTTAATTAAACGGGGATAATCGGGATATGTAAGCAAAAGTCCCCTACGCGCAGCACCAACCACCACAACCGGCACGACTGTTAAGCTGTACTCATCCCCACGATAATAATAAAGATTATAATTATAAAAAGTGGATGCTGTCAAACCTTCTTCGTAGAATTGGCAGGCGAATAGCCAGACGCTGAACCAGTACCGTATGCAAACCATAATGCAACTGAAATCGCACAACCGACGATAACGACAGCCTTGTGCGTATTCCTATTAAGTTGTTGATGGAATAATATTGAAAACCCGTAACAGATGTAAATAATAGGAGAAACACTTCTTAACGCAAAAGCAATCAAGACATTAACGACAAATACGACAATGTTCTGTCTCGTATTTCTCATAAAAACGGGTAACAAAAACACAAGGATAGCCAAAAGTTTAGCTTTATAGGTTATAGCATACTCCAACAATTTCTTAAAGATCTTTAAAAGAAATAACTCAGCATCATTCGGCCCGCTCCTTATCTCAGAATTTATCAAATCACGTAGCAACTCAAAAGGACCATCCTTTTCTATAAATTCAGATACAAGATAGAAACCCAAAACCGTTAACAGCACCACACAAGGGAAAGATGATAACACAGCACAAACAACCCCTATACAAGAATCCAGAAACGAGGCGTTATAGCGCATAGCAGCACGTCTCGCGGCACGATTGTTATTATAACCCGTTCGATAAGCAACCTCCATTTTAAATTTAAAACCCATAAAATATCTTTACTCAAGACACCTTTTCAGGCCAGGGTTTTAATCCAGGCGCGCTCGTGACGGGTCGTGACAAAGTTTATCTTCTGGTCGAGTATAGAATAGGGTTGAGAAAAGTTCGAAAGATGATGTTATACGTGCGAGGGCCGCAAAAACGACCGTAAGGTCAGTCATAGGTGAAGGATAGCGTTCGGAAACCGCCGCATTCAACTCCAAATTAATCGTGGCGTCACGATATTCAGCCATTAGGTCACAAATAGATGTATAGTATTCGCGACAATGGTCGTAATTTGCTAAGTCCTTACGACCCAACTTACTCACTTCAGTCTCTTCCGAATCTGCCCCAGAATCCTGAGTTGAATGTCAGCGGATTTTTTTTTTTTTAAGAGAGATTTGCATGATTTATGGGGGTTTCTGCCGTGCCTGAAAGCATAGAGCCTTCTTACCGTGCGAGGATGGATAGTAAGAGATTGGCATTACCGGCATATAGCGTTGATTGGAATTAAATTGGGGAAAAAATTTTCAAAGAAATCCCCAAACATAAGAGCATGGCAATACCTAAAGGAGGCAGGGGTTTTGCCAGTTTAAGCTGAGAGGAAGTACTACTTGAAAAGCAAGTAAGGGAGATGGCTGAGCTGGGATAGGGTGTGTTACCGAGGAGATTTTTGTAAGTGATGCCAAGATTATGTGAAGTGAGAGGTATCCAGGGGCAATTTGGTTTTAATTTTGTATGGGATTCTATTCCTGTCATAGAGACCTGTTTCACGTATTAGGGGGTTTGAGTAATTAAGTACTAAATAGTTGGAGATGAGGTTTTTGAGATAGGGGAGTATTGGATCCAATTGAGATTCGAGATGGAGGTCAATAGTTGGGTAACGAGGGGGTCTGCCCAATATTATTTTAAGAAGTTTGTTTTGGAGGATTTGTAGCTTGTTGAGAGTGGTTTTGGGGACAGCACACCAGATATGGGTGCCATATGTGAGGACAGGACGTAAGCATACTT
>CM052160.1:10071414-10279915 GCA_028455555.1 Augochlorella aurata | reverse complement strand
TGCTTACGTGGAGCCTTTCCACCAGTTGATTTACGAGCGGTCTGCTTTGTACGAGCCATCTTATGTAGAAATTCGTCTGAGAATCGAAGGAAACTCTTAGCTTAACAGCGAAGTGAGGCTGAAGTAATAAAATCGCGTCCTAAAAGTCATCTTTATATAGAAGCCTCTAGTCTGCCCCACTCTCCGATTCGTAGCGCCAGGGCAGGTGGGGGAACGACAGATGTAAGGCCTCTCATTGGCTGCTATGGTTGGTGGTGGGGAACTGGTCCCCAACCGGCAATATAAAAGCGCCATGTTTTAACCGTCGTCAGAGAAAGAGTTTACCAGTACTCTGTTAAGAATGGAGGATAAGACTAACTCTGGAAGCGCTGCAGTTTCTGAGAACCCGTCATCGGGCTCCAGTCCTGCGAAAAAGGCGGCAAAATCTAAGACGAAAGCTCAACGTTCGAAGTCATCGCATCCTCCAACCTCCGAGATGGTGAACGCCGCTATCAAGGAGCTCAAGGATCGCAAAGGATCGTCTCTGCAAGCCATCAAGAAGTACATCGCGTCGACATACAAGGTCGACGGTGAGAAGCTGGCGCCATTTATCAAGAGATATTTGAAGACAGCTGTCACTTCTGGAGCGGTCGTACAGACCAAAGGAAAGGGTGCGTCTGGTTCGTTCAAGTTGTCTGCTCCGAAAGGTAGCGCTGAAACTAAGAGCAAACCTAAACGCGTCGCCAAGAAATCTGAGGTTACTGACAAGAAACCTGCTGAGAAAAAACCAGCTAGCCCTAAAAAGCCTGCCGCCAAGAAACCAGCTGCGAAGAAACCCGCTGCGGTCAAGAAGGCTCCAGCACCCAAGAAGGTAAAGACTCCTGCTGCGAAGAAGGCTGATACTGCCGCGAAACAAAAGGCTGTCGCTCAGGCTAAAAGCCTCTCGAAAGCCAAGAAAGCCATAAAATCTCCAGCGGCCAAAATGAAAACACCCAAGCCCAAGACTGCTAAATCGCCAAAAGCCAAGGCTGCCGCGAAAAAGTAATCGCTTCATCATGATAAACTACTATTGGCCCTTTTCAGGGCCACAAAATCTATAACGAAGGAACACTGTTTAACAACTATTTTTCCTATTTTTCCTTTATCCCATCGTATGCTCGATTTAAACGGAATAATTGATATGATATAATTTTTATTAAAGTTACATTTAGTTCGTAGGACTAGACCATGATAGAAATAAATATGGATAGCTTGATTTAAATAATATTTGTAGGCAGACGTATCATTTTGATTAAATTGGGGAGGGAAAGACTAACGGTTTTACGATAGTATACTAGAAGTATAATTTTGGTGAAAATGTATTGTGTAGCTCACGGTCGACTGGAAAAGCTACTGTTGGGCAAAGATTATTTTAGAATACTCAAGAGGTGCCCTTAAGTGGATCTTCACCGTGTTTAGTCAATGGGTCTTGTGTAATCTCTTCACTAAACATGTAAAACGAGCCACTGCTTCTGATCCCTTTCTGAAGTGGTGGTGTAGAAGTACAGCAAGAAAGCTCAGAAGTTTAAAAGTTCAAGTGTAAGACTCAATTCCTTTAATTCTGTAAAAGATAAATTCAACGATAAATGAAAACATAATATTTCTAAAATTAGTTGTTCAGAAGTGTACATAATATAAATGCTAGTAGGGATAGGTGCAATACGTCCAAGTACGATAGTTGATGACATTGTCCTTATCCACAGATGACCACATGATGATGCATCGAGAATATGATTTTTCAGGACAATTTACGGAGCTTCAAAGATACTGCGGAGATGAAATTTTGTATATTAGCACATTCTGTTATTTTATTAATAGCATTTATTCATTCATAGTTATACTAAAACTTTGGTGCAAACAGTAACAAAACCAAGAATTTTAGAAATTTTTATATTTAAATTTTACTTGTAAAAATACACGAACAAATAAATAGTTTTAATATTGTCTGTGATATTAGAACTTATAGGTTAGATTATTGACTCATGTTCCTTGTAATAAACCTTCACAATCTAGTAGTATCGGAAATATGCTTGTCACGGTTTTAATGAGAAAACTACGTTACGAATGAATGATCAACTAGACGATCTTTCTTCTCTTATCTCTCTTTTAATTTTTGTTTTTCTTTTTAAGCTTCCCGTTACTTACATATATGCGGATCTAAATAACACTGACTCCTAAAACGTAATAGTATTATACATGAAGTTGCATTTCGCCTTGTGCAGTGTTACAACTGTATTTCTATTATATAGCTTACAAAAAACGTCACGTAGATTACTTATACAAATATTTATTTTATGCAACATTCAATCTTTATCCTCAATTCGAGTCACATTTTTTTTGTACGTTTCTATTCATATTTTATTACGTTATATAACGATTAATTAAATCATGCGTCTAATGCGAGTAAAATTTCCTTTATTGTGTAAGTGTAAAGAAACAACAATAGAACAATAATAAAATAAGAGGTACTGAGGTTGGAGGTTATGGTAAGCTTTTAGAGAAGACTAAACGTAACAACCCTTAAACTTTTACATACGGAACAATTGATGTTGAAGTTATGTATACTATCTCAAAATAACAGAAATATATAAGTTCTTGAATGGAAGGTTTATTGTTCCTACATGTAGCTCTTACAGAGAACGAACAGCTGCAGACCACGTGAAGGGAAAGACACGTTGTCGATATTCCCGCCAATTTCTGCAGCGTATATTTGCTCGCGATTCATGCTCAGATTCTACAAAAAATAAATTACTACAATAGTTTTTCCCAGACTGAATTACTTTCTTCTTTACGTTCATGTGTTGTAATTAAACAAAGTTTACGATTACCTCGTACGTCTGTACGTTTGTTTGTTAAGTTTACGAGATCAATGACCTTGGATACCGTTCTTACTATTTTTGTCGGGGACCTAAACCTGTTTGATAATTATTTCGAACAGCAACATCATATTATCATATTAGAGTTCTGTATATTTTCGATTTTCTGTGTTTTTCTAGCTATAAAAAATATGATGGTTAGTTTAACAAGCATCTGTTCGCGTGGCAGTCAATGGCGCTGCAATCGCTGGTTGGCGACTGCAACTCGCAACCTGATTGGTCGACCGTCAAGTACCTGGAGAGCGTATAAAAGGCTGTGTTTCCATGGTCGAAGCATCATTCTTCGTTGAGTCTCGTAGGAGAACAGATTCAGTTTTGTTTTGTTTCGTTGTACTTTTAGTCTTATTTAACATGTCTGGACGCGGCAAAGGTGGCAAAATCAAGGGAAAAGCGAAGTCTCGCTCAAACAGAGCTGGTCTTCAATTTCCGGTTGGTCGTATTCACCGTCTTCTTCGCAAAGGCAACTACGCAGAACGTGTGGGTGCTGGTGCTCCCGTTTATTTGGCAGCTGTGATGGAGTATCTGGCCGCTGAAGTTTTGGAATTGGCGGGCAATGCTGCTCGTGACAACAAGAAGACCAGAATCATTCCCAGGCATTTGCAACTGGCCATTAGGAATGACGAGGAGTTGAATAAGCTTCTCTCTGGAGTCACTATCGCCCAGGGTGGTGTTCTGCCTAACATTCAGGCTGTTCTCTTACCCAAGAAGACCGAGAAGAAGGCATAAATTCCTCATTCACCAATTTCGTCCATAACGGCCCTTTTCAGGGCCAACAATTTTATAACGAAGGAAAACTCCAGCCAACTGTGCTATCTTAACCTCTATCACCTGGATAACTATAAGATAATAGATTCTCCGACTATTAGACTAGGTTTAATGTATAAGATGTGTTAGTAACTGCAAATTCCGATTTGAAGTAAGTGTCGTTCTTAGACTGAAACTACATAATTTTTCTGGTATAGGTAAATATGTTATTGAACTGATTCTGATCACTACACAAGCCAGGCAACAAATTTTTCATCTGTGGTACTTTTTAAAATAAGGTAGAGAATGTTTTTTTTGTGAACAAAATAACATGTATACAATTAATATGATCGTCTAATAGAAAGTTTAATTGTTACTTAACAGTGGTGCGCGTTATTTCGACAATTCATGTCATGCAAAAAAATGTATCTGCGCTTTTATACGAATGCATTGACTTAATTCGGAATGTACTAAATGATGTATTAAATGACTTGCAGTTGCCAGAGTTGTAGAATGACGGGAAGAAATCTTGAATCATTAAATTCTGATTCGTTGCGTGGAAAGTAATAAACCAAGAGACTTTTCATACTTTAATCAACAACGCTTTCCTAATATGTGTAATGGTTATTACTGATATTTGAAGCAAACATGAAACGATAAAATACTTTCTTGGAAAAGACGTATCCTCTTACTTAGAAATGCATGTCTGTACTGCCTACTCGACTCTCTGTGGGAATGTTATGGGGGAGAAAGGGCTTCAAATCCTTCAAACGGATCCCATTGTTTAGGGCATAAAATTTGAGGCCTCATGCTGTATATACTATGTTTCCGTCTCAATGCGATTCGTAAGGGTGTCATAAAATGTTTGCGAAAATCTTTATCCAAGAAAACGAATTCTACAGAGTTCTGCTCTGTTAACGTGGTAGGGGCAAAACTGAACCAATATTTTCAGTTTTCAATAAAAGTCTTATATCTCAAATATTTGTTTTCTTTACTATTTAATTGTACCATTCACACGTTTTATGTACTAAGTTTATTAAAAAATTATTGAAGAATAGTCCAAAATTAAAATCTGATTACATTTTTTTTATAATAATCCTTATTTATATAAAGACAAAAAGATCCGTACAGCGCCAATCAGTCCAGTGGCAAAACGCTCAAACTGTTCACCAAAATTAGTTCAGTACTTCGCCAAATGATGGCATCACCACGAAATACCCAGGGAATATATATATAGCGCCGTTACATGCAGTGGCAAACTGCTGAAGCTGGTAGACAAATTACCAAGAGTCGATTTTGGTTAACAATTTCAGCGTTTTGCCACTGCAAGGGTTGGCGTTATTTGGGCTTTGAAAGCAGTAGAAAATTTGTACCGAAATTGGCGATGCTCCATATGGAAGAACCGACACGAATCATTTGTTCCAATATTTAAATGAAACAATCATTTATAGCATTAAATGTTCATAGTTATGGTAAACTGCAGTATGAAAACGATCCACAGTATCGTTATGAACACTTCCAGATCAGTAATATTACTTTTGAGTATCAGTTACTAGGTTATTTAACACTTTCAAGTAGTTTACAGAGGCAACGAGAATATAAACTCGACTGTGAGCTAAATAGAAAATAATGTTTCAGTGCATTTCCGATAATATTCAAAAACTTGTAATGCTGAAATTAAAGCTGAGAAAACTTATCTTTTAATGGCATAATTGCAGTTTTAAACAATCGTAACATACCGGAAATTTGATCGTCATTGAATCAAGTACAATATCGTATTCGAATAAATGTGGTTTAAATAAAAACGAACATTTATCGAAAATGGACAAACAAATGTTTGCCAATTATAATTGTTATTCATAGATTACGAATAAATCTTGGATTTTCATTGGTTATTCGAATTGAGACGCGGAACCCTGGTCGTCGAAAAGAGTGTTAGAGGCTGGAGCGCGATTTAATCTAAATGATCTAGAGTTTGCCAGTGTTTGCGACGCGGTAATCGTGTCGGTCCGAGGTCGACGAAGCGTTTACCAGGTGACTCAATCGACGTAACTCTGTTTCGAAGCGCTGAAAGAAAGGGAAAGTACCCGGGACATCGAAGCATGGGCGCTTGCCGCGCGCGCTCAGTCCGCGGAAAGCGGCTGAACACACGCGAGAAAAGATCTGTACGCGCCGATCTATCGAGCATTCGTTAAAAAATCGTGCAGTAAACCGTGGTGGAGCCCTTGCGTGCGATAGATAGTAGGTGTCCGTCGTTTGTTCTGTGATGTGTATCGTGCCGGATCGTGGAAAGGTAGGCAACCTCGATGGACCGAAGACGCTTTGTGAGAGATAGCACGCTGCTTGTCCTATTGCCAAGATCGGGTGATTAGTGTTTTTCGACGATCTTCGACGAGACTTCCTTCGCTACGAAAGGTTTTCCTCGAAAGGTCCTCGCAGATAATTAAAGGAGGCGTCGAAGGGTCGCTGTGAAATATTTGTGTCGTACTTTGCCGCGCTGCGAGCGCGCCGGTCTCCTGAATTTTTACCGGGCCAAGGACAACGCGTCAACGGGGAACGGATCGAAAATCTCGTTCATTCGCCGGCTTGCAGCCACACTTTTACTTTGACCTAGAAACAACTCACCAAAGTAGTCGACAACTGCACGGTGCTCCTCGGAAAATTGATTTTTCGCGCGAGTATCCGATCGGTGTCTGCCCATGTTTACAATTACATCGGTATAACTGTGGGAATACTTCGGGTATAGCAAGCTCTTGATTAAACTCCAAGGGACATTGGCCACTCTTCAGCAACGAGTGGCTTAACCCCTTGCACTACGCGGAAACTCTGGAAAAGCCGTGCCAAACTTGTCCGGTGGAATGGTCGCGGGAGTGGCACAATTTAAAACTTGACACTCAACACTCGAATCAGGTCTAGGATTTTCCTCTTCATCAGTATCATATATAATTAATCTTCGTGCAGGATTCACCACTGGCACAATGACGCTGCTGTTATCAGAATTTTCATCACCCTTTGTAACTATTCCTTCTACACTTTCACTACTGTCACTTCCCCGCGAACTACGTGCTTTATTACCAATTTATTACCAAAGTCGCGGACTTGGCAAAATTATAAATAATGAAGAATATTACTTTCTGTAAAGGAGGCTGTTCGAAACGTATGTGCCTCGTACGACAGAATAGTATAAACTGAAGAACAACTAAAACTTTCTTGGTCTCGCCGAGTGCCCATGTTTATTTGACTTAGAGATGTTATCTGATCCGCGGTCCCGTAACATTATCCCCTAGGTAACATTTGGCCTATATGGGAATACAGAACGCCATTCGAGATAATCATACTTGGTCCGAAATGAGGGCCACGAAGTCAGACTCGGGATATTCAATTTTGCCACAAAATTTTCATCACGAGTCTGACTCATGAAAGTAGCGCAAGAGGTTAAGAAAGAGATTTCTGCAGCAATTAAACATGAAGTTAAAGTCTCTAGAGAAAGAATTTCAACAAATTCAACCAGCAAGTGCGCTGTAAAATTGAATGTAAACAGAAACGAGAGAAACGGTAATCGGTTTGATAATAACCGTACGCCGCGCCGTCCCGCATCAAAGTGTTTCATTAATGGCCCCTCACTCCGTAATCATGAGCCCACCGCCTGTGCTGGATAATTCTATTATGCCACGATTACGCAATCGTGAAAATTTCACTTTCCGCGGTGGAATCGCGGTCAGCGTGGATTGGAGTGCGATGGACGCGTGTTCCGCGGGATCGCTGGATCGCGGTCGAACGGACGCGCTCGCAGTCTTGGTGATCTACCGTATTTCGATCGAATGATCGTTGCTCTCGCTCACGAGCCGCCTGTCTCTTTTCGTCACGTTTTTTCCTATCTCGCTCGACCAGTCTCCCTGTTATTAAACGATCTCATACTCGGCGCACAAGGACGAAGTCGCCTGCTTTCAGCCGACCGAACGGTTTCCTTGAACGTTGGACTTCAGATTCGGGATCGCATGCCTATCCAATAAATCCTACCCTTTCTCCCGATATCTAACAGGCGAATCTCGCAGCGTGTATGATCATTTTCTAGAGCTTGTATACGATTAATTTCTAAAGCAGCATTTCTGCCCCTATGTAATCTTCTGGTTCGAAAAGCTGCGGCTGCCGATCGAAACTGGAACACCCGGAAGCGCGTGCTCTTTGTCCAAGACACGTTCGCGATACCGCGGATGAAAATGTTCGCGTGATCGCTGCCAGCTCGGCGCGGCGACAACAACTTTGCCGGGAGCTGGTAGTGTCGACGATGTCCTATTACACAATCGTTACAAAAGGAACCGGTGGCTGTATTGCGCAACTGAGCGAGTAAGCAGCTCGACGGTCGCGGCTCGCGTGCGTTTGGTTGCCCCGCTGCCGCGATCCTCTTTGTCGAAACCCGAACAACTACCTGGGAGACAACGGGCTCGGTTTATTCGCTAACACGTGGCCTGCACGCGGCTCGCTGCGCAATATGACGACGATTATTCCGTACATTGTACGGAAGACTGGTTCACCTTTCCCGTGGCGTGATGCAACGGGCAAGAAGTATCCTTGAAAACCAGTAGCGAGCGCGAAACGCTGTTACGCGGCGAGAGAAAATTAGAAGGTTGCCGTGCAGTTGCGCGCAGGCCTCGTTTAATTTCGGTGACGGGATCCTTCGAAAGTCTAGGTTAGCCTTACTGTTCGATAATCTTCGATCGAGTTCTATCGATTCGCTGACACCAACTTGGGACCTATGCCTCGCGTATTCCCTGGAGACTCCTCGGCGAGCGTCTCTGGGAGACCATAAATTTGAATGAAAGCGTCAAAATCGTTAAGAGGTCGGTACGCGAAAACACAAAGGTGGTCTGACCGCAAAAGGTGTTGGCTTCCAGGTACAATGGAAATGGGATTCACCCGGTGTGGTGCACGGCAAGGTTACACTCGACTGCACGCGCCAATTGTCTCTGCGAAGGGTGGACAGGTAGCGTTATCCCGACGCAACCCAATGCAATGGTCGTTATTGTCTAGACGAGAAAGTTCGCTTGACTTTTGTTCTAGGAGTTTGTCGCAATCGCCTCGTTACCGTCACAAACGATCGAAGAACCGTAGTTGTACTTTAACGAAATTCGGATATTAACCAGCGGAGACACGCTATCTTATCTATCTTAGTTACGAAGTCAAGAATTTTTAATTAACGCGTGGCTTTTTCAGGGCTGCGACGTTGAGTGATCGTCAGACGATGGATGGACGATGATCTTGATTGAAGATTGACCTTTCACGATGTTGGATCCGATACTGGGTATATCGTCGGTATGGTGGTTGGTGATGTACGCCAGTATCCTGCTGCTGCTGTCGCCGTTGGTCCTGCTGTTTATTGTCTTCCTACCGAACTTCCCGATTCTGCTGTTCAGAAGGATGTGCTACATCCCTATCGAGTCTATATGACGAACGACGCATCGATCCGTGATCATCGTGGTCGCCTTCCTTCGCACAGTCTCGACGCTTCGACCATACAAATTGTAGATATTCTAAGAAAAGTAATTAGCTGCTTCTAAAGTCCTTATATTATGGGAACGTACAATAAAGAATACGTTGAGTCCCGAAGTATCCGACTGTGCGAAGGATTACGAAGTTCCATACGTCCGGAACACGTTTACTATGGTAATCGCGACAACAAAGAAGAGTATTATCTCTTAACGTTCGAACCAGGAGTTTCTTCCGAATTTATCGCGGGGAATCGATCGTCAGGATTTACCGGCGTCAATAAAGGAATTAGTCCTTCGCCGCAATTGACCCGAGCGTATGACCGTTTATGGGTCGTAAACGAGACTCTCGGTAATGTTACCGGGGTCCCGAACAATAGGAACGGCTCACAAAAGCCCAGGTCATCTAAAGCGCAATCAAAAGTACGCTTATAAAACTTAGTGCATAATGATTCCAACGTTAGCGGTCTGTATGATCGCTCGTCCCACCTAGTATGTAAATTAACCGTATAATTAAATTTTCTTTACTCTATTGTATGCTAAACCATGTACTCTGGATTTCCCAAGAATATCGTGCACCGATTCGCGCGACCGCGGGGTTATCGGGCCGCTTTTCCCAGATAAGCTGTCAGCTATTCGCGACCACTGCCAAGATTCTGCCACTCCTGTGGCACGCGCGAATAACCGAATAAACAAATGTCTAACGGGTTTTCTTTTCGCGAAACTATAGAGATCCGTCCTCGGAGCTGTTCATCTCGACCGCGTCGGAGGCTTTCATGGTCCCGCATCGTGCGCACATCGCTTTGTACATAAATATTTTGTCGCAATAAAACCGACATTGGCGAGACATCGGATCTGTGCATAACCAACGACCGCGCTCGAATAAAATCAACACGAAAACCGGAGCTCCAATTGGCTCGTGCTCGTTGATATTATAACCAGCGGTCTATTCGTAGCCGCGTATGAAAGATAACGCTCTCTTGTCTTATTCCGAAAGAATTAGGAATCTTCGCCTCAGGAATCTTCGTATTGTCCCTTCGATTGTGAGAAATCGGTGTTTATGGTCCGGTCTATTGTTCTTGGCACTCTAGGATGAATAAAACGTGAATCGTGTTTTGAATCTCGCGGCGAAAGCTACCGGGCAAATTAGTGCACGCATTCCAAACGCAACCTATAGAGATATTTCAGACGCTGGCGAACGTTTTTCATCGTCCGACTGCATCACTGATCAATGGAGCAATCGATGCAGTTTTTATTACAGCTCTGATAAATGCCACTTGAAGTTTCGATAAGTAGCTGAATCGCATGATTAGCACGTGTCACCTATCTGTGGAAACGAGCTCTCGTGACACAGCGATCGACGTGTGCTCGTCTATTAAACACCTGCAGCCCCTGTCTTATTTTCTATTTCCCAGAATGCTTGAATTTATGCGCGGCTCCGTAACTGGCTGGTTTGGCGAGCGCTCGTAAATCGTCGATCGTCAATCGTTTCCGGTGTCTTTTATTAGTAGAAGAAAAGGAACAGTTGCCTGAGTGTCTGATCGAATGTCTTCGAATTCTCCGAATCGTGGGCATCGTTAGGGGTGTCATCCGGATCAACGATGCCTCCAACTTCTGGGAAATGTCTGTGATCGACAAATTCGAAACCAATAAATCCGTGTCAGCAAAATGGAGAGGGCATTTGTCTTGCTACTTCAGCGTCGATATATGTATCCCTGTTTTGAATTTGAAGATTATATCTAAGTATCGCTAAAACCATCGTATAGGGTAGTAGGACCAGTTACTGTGAAGTAACCAACTAACTGGGCCTTTCATTTGTTTTCGGGCATAATTAAGTTTATGTTTGTTAAGAAATAAACAAAATAAAAAAATAATTCGATAGTTCGATAATATAAAGTTAATTATGTCTGAAAACAAACCAAAGGCCCAGCAATTGGTCATACCACAGTAATCGACTCCTCTACCCTATACAGTAGAGCTTCATTTATTCGGAGAAAATTTTGTGAACACCTAGGGAATTGCGAACGTGAACAAGTGTGAACTCGGCACGTTTGCTCTGAACGATCCTTTTATCTCAAACGCGATAACGCGGACTCCTATTATATGAACCCAACCGGTTATGTGAACTGGTTGTTCAACTATAGTGTGTAAGAGTCCTTTTGGAGATCCTTGTAGAAATTTCATCCTAGGTAGTATCTTACCGACGTCGACAAATTTTTCAAGCTACCGGTTCCAAGAATCGCAATTTTGAACGGTCGTCGAACTCCCTCGGCCGGTTTACCGGTTGCATGCGGTGCATCGGGATCCTGCACACGGTAAACTGTCCTTCTGCAGTTGCCCGGTGGTACAGGCGGTCCCCGAAGTCGAACATTACATTACCGATCGGCGAGTACTTTCGCCAAGTGGCGTTTGTAGTGGGGGACCCGGGACTTGAACCCTGGGACCCCATGAGCCATATATACTACGGTCCCATGCAGCTCTCCTGCTACTTGGTGTCAGCTTCTCGACGGTCCTTACTTCAGTGAAAAGTCGCATCGCTAGAGGGAGGCGAGCAAAGTAGAAGGTAAGCGTCATTCGTTCAATTTCGAATGAAATTCATGCGTCGATCGACTAAGTATTCGATATTTCCGAATCGGAATTGGGGTTTCGTGGGTTGGAGGAGATGGAGCGTGGATCGAGCGTATGTTAATGAGATGAATCATGGCGGCAGGCGCGTCTTCGCGATCGCGATGCAATCGTTGCAGCTTCGTTATTGCGTACCCTCGCACCAGATCAAAATTAATGATCGTTAAGTGCACGTTGGAGGCTTTCGTGTCTTTCATTCATCGTCATCGCTGACCTTGGGAAAGTATATCACCACTATTTTCTTTCCCCATTTCGCTTCGTTGAAATATATTATTATTCGCATAAATACGAGAAGCACGACAAATTGATTGTTCGTGGTAAGATGAAGCTCTTACTTTTCCGTGCACAAACGTCAACGTTCATGATCATTAATACTCTATACGTCCCGATCCTTCGTTCCTCGTGAGTCGCGCGTGGACAATTTGATTTCGCATAAAGTTATGCTCGTTTCGGCTGGCTGAACTTCACGAGATGGAAGAATTTCGCTAGACACGCCTACGATGGAGACGCAGGAGATATTCTGTGCACGATCCTGCCTGTTTCGTATGCGCTCCCTCGATCCTTGTTCACGGGTGGCGGTTACCTTTCCAGAAACACCTTTTCTGACACGTGGCTAGAACGTGCTACCGAGGGAAAAATTGAGATTTCACAATTTTCAAATTCGAGAGCTCCGCAATCGGGAGTTCGGTCGCGTAGATTTCTTTTCTAGATGAAACGTTCCCGATAACATACCGCGACACGACTCGTTTATTTGAAGCATGCGCTTGTCAAGGATAGGTTCTCCATGCTAAGTAACTACACGACAAGTGTAGGAAGGGATTGATAGCCGCATTGTGGACACGTTGCGTCAGAATCTGTCGTTTCTGCGAAACCCCCGTGTTGACGTTTCCCGTGTCAATTTAGGGCCGGTCGCGATAACGCGAGAGCGGTCGGAGAGCCTGTACCGATCGCGTGCTAGGACAAAGGATTCGAACGCTATAATTTCTCGAACGACACGACAGTTTACACGATATCGGTCCGTATCCGCCTCGGTATGATCCCGACTCCGAGATACCAGCTCGCTCTTTTTTTTTACTTCGGTTACGGTTATCGTTGCGTCACATCGAACATATTAGAAATTTTAGAATCGCGAGAACTAGTTCCTAGTGGACTTGCTTTCGACGATGAAGCTGAATAAATAGAGACTAGTACACATAGATCTGTTAAAACAATTCTGAAAATCCCGATACGTCTTTCAGATGCAGCTGCCGATCGTGTTCGCAATGGTGGCCCTAGCAGCGGGTCATCCGGGTCTGCTCAAGGTACCCAAGGTGTACAACGCCGTCATCACGAGCAACCAGAACCTGTCGCCCTCTCGAGCGTTCCCCGTGATCCAGCCGGTGATCCACCGAACGGCGATCGGTTACGTGCCGCCGATCTACTACCCGCAAGTGGCGCCGGAAATTCCCGGTCCGGGGCTGGTGCATTTTTCACGAAGCGAGCCGAAGCCAAGCAATCGGGCCGAGGTGCAAGCGGAGGCTGTTGCAGATGTACCACTGGATACAGTAGTGGATACACCAGTAGATAGATCAGTGGATGCACCAGTGGATGCTCCGAAGGTTCCTCAGCCGAAAAAGGATGAGTCCTCTGAGGAGAACAGCCAGCCGAAGCCTGGCCCGAGGAACAGACACGAGGAGCAGCCTCTGAGTTTCTATCCGAACTATCAATCGCTCTACTACGACCCCTATTTCTACACGTACAGTGGCATCAACCCACACTTGGCTCCCGGCACCTACTATGTGGACTACCAACCCTACGGCACCCTAGACCCCATTCCCGCGTCTACGCCGAAGAACGGCGACCCGGGACATCTGCTACCAGGCTACCACGAGGAAAGAAAGGACGCCGCCACGGCCGATAAGCCGAAAGTGCCCGACGTGCCTCCGCCTCCGCTGCCCACAGCTGCACCGAAAGATTCTTGAGGTTGATCGGTTGGTCCGAGAGTATCGGTTCCGTCGAGATCCGACTGATTCCCGTAATCGTGATTTTATAGAAGGACATGGGAGAAGGACGGGAAAGTTTGTGAAAGAACCGGAAGTCTGCGAACGGTTCAGCAACGATCGTTTCATTACGGGGACTGGATGGACCAAATCTCGTCTGCTTTGGGAGGGGAATAAATAAACGGACGCTCTGTTAACGCGGGCCTCATCGACGGGTGCTTCATAGTTCCAAAAAGTCTACGATTCACAGCTTTATTTAAGGATTTGTTAATAAATTTTTCAGTAATCATAAAGTCCTCACAGACAGTCTTTTGATCTCGTAGATTTGTCACCCGTGTAGAATTGCGCGACGAACGCGAGCTGCTCGTCCCGCGTAGCCATGATTTTCAGCTTGATGCTTTTGATCGCGGACCTCTCTATCGTTACCTGGCCCGCAGTTCCCGTAGTGGTCTCCTTGACGCGGACGCAGACGACGCAGTACTCCTCGTTCATCGAAGCCATCAACTCCGTTTCGACCGTCGTTCCTTTCGTCACGTCCACCAACAGGTTATGCTGGTAGGATAATGAGTTCTCGACGTTTCCGCAGTCACCGATTTCGGTACCTTTCCCGCGGCTGACCACCTGGAAGACGAACGACAATGTATGGCCATGGATGCTTCGACGCAACCGAAATTGCGACTTCTTCGAAGGCGGGCTTGCAAAGGGTCTGAACCTCGTTAAAGATCTTCGAAGCCTTTTTAACGATTCGAACGACATAAGAATGCTTTGTAGAAAGATCAAAGGCGGCTTCTATGTATACAACGCTGTTTCGGAGGAGCTTTTTGTACAAACAAACCCACTAAATAATTCTATATGATTAATTTAAGTACTTATTCTAAGTACTTATTAAGTACTTATTATATGTGATTCTAACATGCGTACAATTTAATAGAATTCTAACGAACAATTTGTCATCGCGTCATACAGAACGAAATTAGAATGATGTAGAAATCGATGTCGAATTACGTTGATTTTAAATAGAATGATACTGCTCTCGTTTCTCAGATAGCGCTGTGCTGCAAGCGCTTAGAAACAGAGTCGTATAGAACCACTTTTGAAATGGACTTTAATTCAAATATCCCTCGAAATAGCATTATGCGTACAGGAGCCGGTGAAATGTTGTCGCACTTACTGGTTTCAACGTGCTGGTAGCAATAGGAGTAGTTTCTGTCTTGCTAGTAACGGGAGTAGGTTTCCCCGCGTCGATGGAGTCGTAGTCGTTCTCTTCGTAGTCGTCGTAAGAGGTAGTGTCGATATCAGCATCTTCTTCGACCGCGGACAGCCAATTCTCGGTAGTAGGCGATCGCGGCGGCTTCGCTGTCGAAGAGGGTCTAGTATTGGTGATGGTCTGCCCTGGCGCCACTCTCGAGTTGTATCTGCTTTTTTCCGTGACGGTGCTGGGTAGTTTCAAGCCCAGATCGTACCTGTAGGGTCCCTGGGTGGTAGTGGACGTTTGATTTTGGTACTTCTGAGCGATCTCGCGCTGCCGAGCGTAAAATTTCTCCATCACCGCTCTCCTCTGCGCGTAATAGTCATCATTCTTGTGGCTTCTAGGAACCGTCCCGCCAAACCGATTCAAACGGTTCTGACTGTCGACGTTTTGCTGCTTGTCTACGCTGCCGATGTGACGTCTTATCTTCTTCGATTTCTTGCGACCCTGGGTCTGCGTCAGCTTCAACTTCTTCTGGTTTCTCTTTGGACCTCGACGAACCCCCCGAGTGGCCTCTGTAGTCGCCGGTCCACCGGTGGCGGTAGTTCTATCCAGTTCCTGTGGATCGTTCTCGTTGATCGTGGGAAGAGACCTGTCGATCGCTCGTTGATATCTGCGTATCAACGGCACGCGAACCAGCTTCGGGGTTTCTGTTGTCGCTCCGCCTGCCTGCTCGGGAACCGCGCTCTTCGGGAGGCCAGAGTCGCTCGAATTGCCGAGATTCACCTGGTCGAAACTCACGTAAGCCCGCGTCTCCGTCAGACAGATCGCCGCGAGAACACCGACGAGCAACGCGTTCTTCATCGTCGTCGCGATCATGCTCTTCCGTAGATCGTCACGGTCTTCGAGGCACCGGTCGCGGGAATGAACAAGCTAGAAGACTGAACGCATCTCTGACCCTAGGATTTATCTCCGCCGTTGCTCGGATCAAAGTTCTCCCCGTTGCAGTGTGCATAACAAGATAGCTAATTATAGAAACGGAGTCAAGATTGAGCGATTCAGAGACCATTCCGCCGAGCGTTAAGGAGTGGCCGGAATAACCTCCCGTATCCGTATCGATGGCGGAACCGACGTGACGCGGCGCCACTCCGACAAAGAAACCTTAGTGTTATCATACGCCCGCTAGTTAATGTTGTTTACGTTTGCGTCTCGTTCGATTCACACGCACTGTTCACGAAACGTATCATCGGGGTCACTGTACTTCCTCTAGAAACAATAGAGCCACGAAGAATATGCGTTCGATAGAATGATCTGCTTTCTAATCTACCCGGCAGCTAAATCGACAACAAACATTGGCTTAACATGTTGAGCGTCACGCGAATTCGTAAGGAAATCCCCGTCAGGCCACGCGCACTGCTTAGAAGCGCTGGTATTGCGGTATAGCAATAAATAAAAATTAGGTAAATTTTAAATAAATTTTCAGTAATTACTTAAAACAATGTAAATTTTTTAGTTTTATATCATATTTTACACTGTCATTTTTGACGTGGCCTGAACGAAAAGTTCAGTGTCAGTCACCGGTGAATGACGTGGCGCTCAACGTGTTAAAGATGGTCTCTGTGCAGAGGAACGCGCTTGGGCATTGGAATAATGGAGAATAATAGAGAAATGAAGGTCGAGTTTATTATTCGTTAACGATCAAAGTGACTCTATGAGGAATTATGAGAAAATCTGCCGGACAACAGCCGCACGGTACAAGCGTTTCGTTTCATTAGACTGGCTTCGCGTAGAATCAAGACCGAGCGATTTTATAACGACTCGATCACGACGGTGTCGTCGTCGTCGTTGCTCGTTTCGCTCGATTTCTTCCCATCCTTTCCCGGCTCGACTTTGTTATCTAGTTTCTCGATGCCGCCATCTTTTTCTTCGGTCGGTTCTGCAGGGGTGGTCGTCGGAACCATTGGTTTCGGTGCCTCTGCCGGTTCCGGCGCCTCTGCCGGTTCCGGCGCCTCTGCCGGTTCAACGGGTTTCGCCGATGGGTCCAGCTACAACCAAATCGATTGTTGATTTCTATGGTAAACTAGACGGGAATCGATCACGGTGAACACTTACTGGAGTCACTGGGTATCGGAAATCGAAGAACGGATGCCCATAGTAGAAACCGTAGGCTGGGATTTGAGAGATCGTTGGTTTCCCGTGGGCGATCACAGCCGCTGGGACGGTGTTCAAGTCTGGGTGCACCTAGATTTCAAAGAGACGACGATGTAATGGAGGTACTTGGTCGAATCAGATTCAGGTTTTATTACATTGTAAACGTAATAGGGGCTGTGCTCTTGATAGTGAAGGAGCTGCGGCTGCTGAATACTTATTGCTTCAGAGGGGTAATTGCCCAAGTAGACGTCAGACCAGATCGGTTTCGACTCTATCGACGCGACCAGGATCACAGCAAGGATGAGCAACGGGATGTGGATCTGTTAAAATAAAAGTTGTCTGCATTGATTGCGAGATGCAGGAACTTAAAAAAATTTGTCTCCTTTGTTAATAATTTTAACAAGTCGAACATGATATAATAGTATCATTAGATTCTTGAAATGTCTTCACTGTTTTGAATTTGATTTCCTCTTTTGTCTTATAAATGTGTAAATTGCGTCGCATAAAACCTGTACATATTCGGTGGAATGTTCCACGATCTAGTTTTAACGGTTCTACAATCTAGATTCGTAAGTTTCACGATACGGTTCGAAATAAATGAGTCACAGTCACAATAAGAACGAGAGGTACAGAAAACGATGACGCGCGGAATCTCGTATCTGCTCGGAAGATCTTTCGAATCATGTGATCCGGATCGGGAAAGTTTCGTTGGTCCGCCGGTTCGTTACAAAAGCGATTGTCAGGGAAGACGCATGCATCACCGCGGGTTACCGTCTATTGTTCTCTTTGAGAAGATTGTCACTGTTCGATTGTAGCTTATCGAGGCGTCACCTATGTTTCAAAGCTAAGAGACTCGGTATGAAAATTTTCAATTCAGCTACTCAATTTTTTCCTGCTTAATAATTTGCCCGAACAATTTTTATTACGAACTACAAAATTTTCACCTGTGCAAGAAACAACTTATCGCATCATTCGAGTGTTGTGCAAGTTATTAAAAACCCTCGGTATTAGTATTCTCACATCAACAGCGTGGCACACTGTCTTGTTTAAAGCAAGTTGGACATTGAATTATTTTATTAATATTGTGCACGTTGGTACGTCATGTATAAAGTCCTGATCACGTGTTTGACTCGTTGTTATAATATAAGGGGTTAATTGTCGGAGTCTGTAGAATTGCTTGCACAATGAATTCGGCCAAGACAGAAACGCTGACGTACAGTACAACCATTGTCTAATCGTAGCAGATCCCGCCAGGTTAATAAGTGCATCGATTAGAGGAACAAAGGGCAGAAGAATGTTGGGCGTCTCCTCGAGGCGCAGGAGATTGGAGATGACGATGGAAACAATGCGGTAGTTCGATACAGATTGATCGCGGCCAACATCGAATGTGGAATCAGCGCTAGTGACGCGGACGCTTTTGATAATACGCTGCTGAGTACACATCGATGCGCGAGAGTCGTGGTCCGCATACGAACACGGTCTTGAATGGCAAGCAACGCGGAAATAGATTTCGTCGAGGTAACGGACCCTCCCGGGAATTATTTATAAAAACACAGAGCTTCTTTTGTCTTCGTTGTTGGAAGCGTCGACGGAAAGAAACTGGAGGCTCCTGCGAACAACTTTGTTGCTCTCCCCGTCCTAAACTAGATTCGGCGAATAGACACGACTTACCTGCATGGTGTGCGGGTGTGTGTGTCTGCGATCGCAGCTTCGCGGTGGGCTCGGAAACTATCTGCACTAACCTGAATTTCAGCCCTACCAGCGATTTATATATTCTTTCTGGAGAGCAAACCCCCCACCACCCTGCTGGGTATCATCCGTGATTGTTTTTTTATTTCCTTCGCTCCTACGCTTAGCTCCTCCGTCTCGTTTCCTCCAGGCAGTCCACCTCGATCAACGGGATACCTGCTCGTGATTCTTTTTTCTCCTTCTCCCTCCATCTGTTTCTTTCTTCTTCTGCGACGCAAGCATAATAATTAGACGATTCGACTCGTTCCGCGAGCCGCGAAACTCGTCGCCTCCAGCCCTTCGAATAAAATACTGTGGAAAAAGGAAAATCGGCTCTACGGATTAACGTTTCAAGGGTTCTGTTTTCATTAAGGCGAAGATAACCAGCCGTTTACTCGTCTCCGAAGCGTAAAATTACCTACCTTACCTTGCCCTACAAATTGATCGATTCGACGCCAACAAATTGATGGGCGACAATAAATCATACTAAACGATGTTACGGAGGAAGAAGAACCGTTCGCGTGATTTGCAACCTGTCGTCGTGTACCGCGCTAAATTATCGCTTGTTTCTGTAATTTTTCGAAGCGATTTGAGACTCGCGAAGCTGAACCGAGTTTTTCACCGTGCACCTAGTAATTACAAGTCGTAAACAGTTTGTTTTTCGATCGCCTCGATCAGGATTTTCCGCCGGTGATTTTACAGGGATGCGCAAGCATGGCGGACGCGATGCGAGAATGACAACTGTGACGACCGGTTGAGCGGATTGGCGTGTTCCAGGAATGATTGTAACATTTAGACTTGGACCGTTTTTTCATTGTTTCCAGCGAACGATGAATAATCCGGAGAGAGTAGGTATTTAGGTACGCGAACCGGTTGACGAGAGGCAAAATTGTCGCTCGGAATATGAATGAAGGGAGTGGCCTGGCATCTTTGACATCCAAATCTACATTTCTAATATCCAAAGGAGGCGCCCGTTGTTGACCCGTTTTGATACTGATCGATGATTAGCTGGAACCGGATCACGTTCTCGAACCTCTCTCATTACTGTTTACATCCTACTCGGTGAGGCTCGTTTTCACGGTTCATCGGAGATGATCTGTTCGCGATGTCCGGATCTGTTTTGGACCAGAGCCTCGGAAACGCTTGAATTTTGGCGATCGATTCGAGTCCGAGCAATGGCATCTCATCGGTTTTATTTGCAGTGTTAAAAGGCTTTGTAAAAAGAAAAGAAAAAAGGTGGTCTTAGGCGCCATAAATAGTCAAAAAGGTTCTCTGTTCAAGGATTAACATCGATTTGTTGTTCGTCGAGGATCAATCAATCGGTTTCGAAGTTGACTTCAAGCGGTCGCCGACGTGTTTTGGGCTACGTTTGCGGATAACCTTCGTTTTTCTGGTCTGGCAGGAATTGTACTGTTGGTAAGAATCGATTTGCCTAATTAGGACCATGAGTCGGTCGCTCGACGGGTCTAAAAGCTCTTTATCAGCATGATTAGCGAAGTTGGCTGGCCGAAAATGCGAAAGGCAACTTCCGACGGTGAGACTTGATCGGACAGGGCCGAGGTTCACAGTCAGAGGAGGATGAACGATTGGGAAAGATGTCGCGAGGATCCTTCTGGGTAGGTACCAGCTTATGCCAATTTACTTCTCGAATTATCTCGGTGCTTCCGTCTGTGAAATATTTCTTTTTCCTCCCGTTTCCTACGTAACTATGTCACGTGTACTCAAGGTATATGGTTCTCAAGGTTACGTTGTAAGAACTCGTAAAAAGCTGCCGTAAACGTTTATTTGTCTTTCGTAATATACACAACCATCTGGCGAGCTGATCCTCGAGCGACAGAGCGACGTCAAACCCGACACAAATCCGTCTTAATTACAGAAATGATTATTCCACCGACTTTAAGTCCTACTCCTGTTTAAAATAAAAAAAACTAAATACCGTGGTTGCAGAAGGTCTCCGTTCGTGCTAAAAAAGAAATCGTGCACCAAGTTTTGAGGCACAATTTTTAAATCTATGGTATACTTATTCGCGAGCAAAATTTTCCAACGTTTTTGGAGTCGTTTTAGTTCTAACATTTTCAAGCGAGCATTTCCGAGTAAACCGTTAAGTGATCCCTGAAATTTAAGTATCTGGTTTAAAGATTGCTTATTCTTTCTTAAAAAAGTATATAAAACGTAGTTTTTTATTTAACGACGAGCGAAAAAATAGGTATTTGATTTGGACGAAATTAAATTAATAAATGGTTATTGAGCAACATTCGTGCATTATGCAAGTCTGCATAATGACTGTCACGGGCTAGTCACTTAACAGAGGTGAAAGTGGTTGAAAATCCGAGATGTTTTTCGTGGGACGTTTCGAGGGATTTCTGCGAGCGATAAAGACTGGTAAAAGCTGTGAGAAACTGTGTCGAAAATGGCGGAGGAGTCGGTGGACCAGTTTGAACCGGAGCGCCGTTTCAGGAATCGATAGGCGGAGAGGCTCGTGAGGCGTCGACTACGCTCGTGGCTGCTCGAGCGGCCACTAATCAATCCACGGGAGGCTTCGTGTTTATCAACAAGTGCCGCATACACCTGATTCGCGCGACACCCTTCCGTGACGAGTCGCGTTTTGTCGCGTTTCGTCGCGATTCGCGACGGCGTGTTAGTGCGTGTCTCGACAGAGTCTTGACGGAGACTTGACGGTGTTCCGACGGTGTCCTGGCTTGACGTCGAGTCGACTCGATCCTCTGGTGTGTCCTTCGACGGCTCGCGATAGAGGAACCGCCTCCCCGTGTGTACTACCAGTGCGTACGAAGGCTGTTTCCCCGCGGACACCTTGTCCCTCCTCTCTGTTTCTCTCTCTCTTTTCCGCTCGATCCCGTATTTCCCCGACTTTCTTCGCGTGCGAACGTTTATCGGAACCGACTCTATTAATAACGGGGTCGGTGTCGTTGCTCCGCTCTCGCCGGCGCTCTCCTCCCCTAGGATCTCGTTGTGCTCGAGGACTCCGGGTCTTAGTCCCTCCTCCTAAGCGAGCCCGCGAATGTACCGACTTTGTCAGATTCTGCGAAAAAGTGTCACGACGAGAATGAGTCCGCAGATGCGTGGGTGACCGACGTGATGTTAGCCGCCGTGTCCTCCGTTGATTCGTGCGTTTCGCACCGTGGCGGGTCCGTTTGAATTCGAACGAGCTGTCACTTTCCACTTGTCAGCGAATCTAAAGATATCGACTGGATCGGTGGCCAAGGTTCCCTTAAAGTGTCGGCAACTTTTCCCGGTGATTCGTGGGATGGCTCACTGCATCCTCGGTCTCGCTGCATGTTCCTGTCGACTTAATGTTTCACGTTCTCACCTGTTTTTCATATGTTAACCTGTTCGGGATTAACGAGCGATCTCTCCATTTTTTGGCAAGGTGGGTTCGGTTTCCGTCATCCCGCGACTCGTACAGTAAACAATCTTTCCCCGCGCGACAAGATATTGCGACGAAACGCGGAGATTTATTCGCGGACCTAGCTAAAGTGTTCGCAACCATGAAGGTCGAGTGCTTCGAGCCACCAGTTACCCTTGTACATCCTTGGTGATCCTAATCGACGCCTCTACGCGATCTCAGGACGATAATTAACGTCGAACGAACGGAAAAAGGTGTCGTATGTGGAGCAAAATTAGCGGAGACAATTAGCGGTCGGAAAATGCGGACGAAGGACACGCCGATGAGTTGGGTCACCTCTTGACCGTGCGACTCGTGGTGCCGCGACATGCGGGGTCCGATTCTACGGGGGGTGAGACCACGAGGCGGGGGTGGGATCGAAAATATGAGATAAAGGGGCGCGGTTTTCGGAAAGCGGCCGTCACTATAAATAGAGGCGCCTCGTGCGTGCGTGCTATGCTTTTAAACATAGTTTTGGCAGCGCGAAACGTCAAACCGCCTCGGAGTGGCAAAGCGCGTGGATCGTGCCGCGAATTTCACGGAAATCTTTCGGGCCGGGTCTCGCGTTCCTTTCAATCGCTAGATCGTTGTCCCTCGATCCCTGAAACACGCGACAAGGTGGGCCCGTGGATTGTTCGTTCGATCGGATACAAAACGAAGATAGGATGACGCGTTGAAATCGCGGAGGCCGTCGAGTTGAAGAAACCTTCCGAAAGTGTCGATCGAAAACGGCGGAGATCCGTTCTGGAGCCGCGACGGTTGGAGGAAACGGCACGGAAGAAGTATGAAAAGTGCGTCGGAGGAGTGCGACGAGGTTAACCAGCCGCCGATGGAGGCGGATCAGCTGGCGGACGACGAGAACGAGAAGGATGACCAGGACGAAGAGTAAAAATCCCGCCACTAACAAAAACGCTCGCGCCCGCGTCCCGCGCGTGTGCTCGCAGCTCTGCGTCAGGTTTCCGGTTTCCGGTTCCCGTTCCGAACGCACATATCTAAAACCGTTTCTCAATTTACGCACGCTTACCCCTTTGTCCACGGGATCATGCCAATTCGCGGTAACGTCGGCCAATTCGATTCTATGATATGTACTGCGATATGTAATTCTCATTTTTCATGAGTCTACAGTTGCGTATTCGTTTCGTATCGTATCGTATCACTTGTGTACACTAGTGTGAAGTGACGCGCGCCGTTACGATATCCAATAGTGAGGATACGACAGAAATGGATACGTGGATTACGAGATTTATGCGATACTCGCGCGTCCTGTGCAAAGTAAACAGAGATCAAAACAATTGTACGGACATAGAACAGATTCTGTGTAATTCCTGTCTCGATTGGATTTCGCGCCAGTTACCTATAATGTGTAGTTTACGGTCTCGATTATGCCGCTGTATCACGAATTGGGAATCACCCCGTGCGCTCTGGTATCGAATTCTGTTGGTAGACGCAAAAAAAGTTTAAGTTTACGCTAACTTTTCTAGCGACGCAGCTTGCTCAGCACGTTTCGACGAATTCCGCGAAATTAAAGCTTCGAGAAACAATGCGCAGAGACGTTCCAGTAAAGTATTTGTTAGACACTTGGCCGGTCAGTCGGAATAATTGCAAAATCTGCATTGGCACAGTCGCGGCGCGGTTCCGGCCAAAACACACGGTGTGTCACATTGTTGGAAACGAAAATTACCAACAGCGCGCGGCAAATAATATTTATAGTCCATAAATTCTGCGGTTGTTCGATCGTTGGACATCGATTTCGCGTCTCAACGGTCGATACGGTCGCGCGTGAACGGCGAATTAAAATAATCGTTTCAACCTTCGCCGGCATCTTTAATGAATTCCTCGATCGAAGTCTGTCGTCGCGAAAAAAACTCATTATTAATTAATTCCGATTTATCGGGAGTTCGAGCGAACAGATTATGCGAGGGACCGCCGCTTCGACTGTCTTCCAATTAAAACAGCAGCGAAAAGTAACCGGTGACTCTCGGGAGATAAGGCAAGGGAGAACGGTCGGCCGACGACGCTAATTATCAATCGCCACGTCGCGTCGGACACTGTCGGCGCCCTTCATTTTCGAGCGCCGCTTGTTATTCGGCCGCGTTAATTAACCTTGACTGGTGACGGTGACGGTGACGCGCCGCGACACGGCTTGCTTTCCAACGTGTTCGATTCTCGTTCAAGCGACATTGGCCGAGCCGGTGACCAAGCTGATCGCGAAAGGAGATTGACTAGCATTATGCCAGAGCTGGCCAGAAGCCAATTGACTGTCGATTCGCGTCTCGGGCGACGCTGCGCGACGAGACCCAGTGTCGCGCTGCGGTCCTCATTTTCCCCGTTTTTTCTCGAACACAAACATGATTCGTGATTGCTCTATTCTGTATCACAGATACGAAAGGTCTCGTAGGAGACGAATAAGACGAGCGGCCCGATCCTTTGGTTAAGTACAATGATGACAATGGTCTTTGATTTGTGTCCCCTGTCCGCATCGGGCCCCCTCATCGCTCGATTCGAACGATTCCGTGTTATGTTCTTTGTTCTTCTTTTACAATTTTAAAATTAGCAGCGGCGACGAAGTCCCACTTGCAACGAGAAGATTAACGCTTGGAAAAGTGGACGTTTAAGCCGAGCATGCCAGAAGCTTGGACGGTAAACGTTTATTGTTTCGCAAGCTCTCGACAGTGTTTGTTCTTTCTGTCTTCAGCAGAATGAAACGAGGGTAGACTCGAGGTTGAGGGGGCTGGTCGACGACCAAGCAGAGGCTACCGACAGCCTAGGTCCACGAGATTGTCTGTTTTTCCCGTGGTATACACAGAATCCGACGCGACAGACTCGAACAGTCCTTTGTTTCTTCATCAGGAACATCTTCTGCTTGCTTTTCATAGCCTGCTTGCATGATCTACATTCTACGTGAACGCCTGCTTTTTATCCGCAACCCCTCGCATTCTTATAATTGAGCTTTCATTGTTTGGTTTTGCGGTTTAGTGCGATGTCACCGAGCAACAAAGGCACGGACGAGGCTGTTGGAGACGTGTTGCTGGAGAAGCTCGTGTCCTGTGCATCAAAACCGCACAGTGAGGCGTTCAGAAACGTTGCCGCCAAGATCCATGCGCGTGTTATATCCACAGGTACCAATCTCCGATGCCTTATCAATCATTTTCATGAGACAATCGATTATTCTTAGCCGAACCCTTCTATCGCTGCAGTGGCAGAAACTTTGTTAGAACATTTACAGCGAATCGAATTGCTCGTTTCGCTATTTCTTTCACAGCTGCAGCGATTAGAACCTCTTCGTCGCTCACAGTACCGCTGGAAGAAAATGAAAGGGTTCGCATGGGCGCGCGATGCTCGAATGCGGCAGCGAGCAGCGGCAAAGTTTCTAAACGAGTCGAAACAGATTGGACACTTTAAGTCCCGGGCTCGTGCCGTTAAATCGCTATTTTTACCGCGAACGCTGGCTTCCATTTCGCCGGACTAATCATCAGAAAACTTGCACAATATTCCCTACTGCTCGCGGGGTATCGCGAACCGGCAATGCCGAGAGTGCCTCGACACGCTTCCGGCCCCGTTTTGCAATTCGCTCGCCGTGTCGCAATCGGAACCGGACTAATTCGCAGCCGCACGAACCTCGTCTGAACGCTTCCGTCGAACTCTCCCGACGTGTCACGTAAGAACTTTCCTCGCCGGTTTGCCCAGAAAATGGCGAAATTCGTATTCGGGTCGCTTTCAAACAGGACTCGTTCTGTCGAGTTTCGCCGAACTTCCTGGTTCGCCCACGGTGCACCTATCTTGGCCCTCGGCGACCTTGAAGCGCGACAATGCAGAAAGACGTATCTGAAAACGTGCTAGAAGACGCAAGACTCTCGTCCGTCAGAAGGAAAACGCTGTCGATCGTTGCGCAGACCTTTGTTGTCCTTGAGAAGCGTTCCTGCGGTTACGAGTTTATCTCGAAATGGTGACAATTGCACGGACACTCTGTATAAGGTGATAAACGAAGCTGAAGCGCAGGGGAAAAATGCTCGGATCCGACACAATCGAGCGATGCGAGGGCGATAAAACGGCGACTGTTTGGTCGCTCGCGTGCGACCGGATTATCTTTAGCAGATCATCGACACTGGTTTTCAGTAACGCGTAAATTTAGCCTCGGTTTTATTTGTCGAGCGGCAAATCGCGCGCCGGAAGCCGCGGGATTCCCGAGCAGGAGAAAGATGACGCGACTCCCGGAATCGCGACGGTTGACTTTCGCGGATAGGCGAACAGGTGTGCGGGCGACGCCGCGGCGTGATAGGCAGGCGGGTCGTTCGTTATTTTCGAAAAAGCCGGCTACCCGTTGACGATTACGTAAGGGGTTTCGGGTACCGGCTGATAGATCGCTTGGACGAGCTCCAACGGGCCGCAAAGCCGAACAATACCATGGCTTCGATCGGCCCGAAGTGAACTGCGATTGTGCCAATTTGATAAGGGCCCTCTGTCCCGCTGCTCAATATTTCTCCATCACCAGCGGGCCAGGTGTCGTTGCACCGACTTAACAGAACACTGCGGATTTTAAGCATTTATGGCAGAAGTATAGACCGAATGCGAAACATTTGGAACATAAAATACAGCTCTATTGTTTTTAATTCGTTAAAGTGAGGTAAAACAGAAATCAATGACTATATAGGATGACCAATTGCAGTGCCTTTGATTTGGTTCAGGCATAATTAATTTTACGTTCATCGAACAAGACATATTATATTTATTTACTTTTTTAGTTTGTTTATTTTTGAGTAACAAAATTTAATATGTTTTATTCGATAAGTATAAAGTTAACCGAATTCACTACCTTAGCTTCTGTAGCTTGCAATTAATGCAGTATTTTATTTCAAATTAACATTCGTAGTCTGCTCGTCAGTGGAGCAAGCAACGCAAAAATTCGAGATTCCTCTTTAGACTTTTAACGTTTCGTTAAACAAGTCGAAACAAGGAAACGAGTCGAACCTTGAATTCACGCGATTCTTAAAAAAAGTCGCATCCGTGTTTTCTTGGCTTCGGTGGTGAATTTTTGAAACTGCTTGTCTGTCACTGCGAGTTTTGCCCCGCGTTACTGTCCACTTCTGCGCGAACATTGTTTACCCACGATTGCAAATATTTTCTTTGAATGTACGAGACCCGGCCTGACGCGGCAGATTTCAAGCAAACATGTTTTCAAGGTACGTTCCTCTTCTGTTCGAATCGAGTAGCGCGACCACTGGAAATGAGTAATCGAAATTACCCTTGACGAGTTTGGTCTCTCTATGGGACGTCGGAATAGATGTTAGACAAAGACGAGTCGAGTGTGCAATTAAGTTCGGCACTCGGCCGAAGATATTGAATAATTACACATGTAGGAACGCTGTTTACACGATTGCTTGTCACCGTCAAGAGCGAACAGTCTGAACCGGGAGACGTACAATCGGCCAGGAATGCGGTGGCTACCGATAGTACTGTTCGAGTAGCCTGTTTGGCATGAAATCTTCAATGTTCAGTTTTTTTTTTGTGGATAGGCAGCGTTCATGGCATTGGGAGCGATTGGCCTTGCGTCAAGTTTGAAACGGGAGCCACGCGTTTTGCCAATGCTCGCTCGGTGATCGCACAGGGAGCATTGTTGCTCGCACACCTGCTCACCCCGTTATTTATTATGGCAGGGTCGCTGTAACGTCTGGCACTGGGAAGTTCCACGGAGATTTATGTTGCGCTCGGTTATCGTTTCGCTTCGTCGTTCCTGCGAACGGTCGTTTCCCGATCGAAGGCTTTCAACTTCTCCTACATCGCTTCTACGAAATCATTCATTCTCATCAAGTGTTTCCGATCCAACGCGATCGCCAACGGCCGAACTTTCTACGAAATTCGAAAATTTAAATGTCTACGATAAATTCGTCGCGAACAAGTAGATCGCAGATTTTTATGCGCATTCGGTACGGGTCGCAATCGCATACAGATCTGTAGATAACTTTCTATCGACGCGTTTCGCCGGTGAAAACTATAATTTTCAGATCGACGAGTCCGCGACCGCACGCTAGAGAAACTATGGCGCAAGAATTCCAGGGCGATGGATATATTCGTCGCGACACTCAAGGTGGGTGGCACTTAATTGAATCGTCGTTTCCTCTCTCCTTATTCCGCCTTCGCGATATCCACCGCGAACTACCCTCGATCATCGCTCGAATCACGCTAGGAATTCGCAAGGGCTGCATTACGGAAACAATTGGTAAAGTTTTGTTCACCGTGGTTTAAACAGCCCGTGCAAGGGTGGTCCCACTTTATAACAGGGACAATAATACCAGACTCGAATTCTAGGGGCGAAAGAACCCCTAGAAACGTTCTGCTGGTAACAAATCGCGTGCCGATAACAGCGGTGCGAATTCAGCTGGCGTTTTCACGATTTCGGGTGACTGTGAACTATAGTTTTCTCGGCTGTCGACATTCAATCGACACTCCGCGGAGCTAATTAACCGTACACCGCAAACGATGTGCACGGAATGGCGTGGTTAAGTCGCATCAGCGTGCGGGGACCTCGTTGTCTATCTGGTCGACGATGCGCTCCCTGCAACATGCGAAACTGGAAATCCGCTCGTTCCATTTTCTGATAAGTGTTGCACGCACGCGGCCCGGGCCGGCCCGGCTCGGCCTAATTATCGTCCGTGGCATTTAGGCGCGTCAACTATCTCTCGATCGCTCGGAAACGCCAGCCAATTCGAGCGGCTCTGGCTCGCGTTTCCGCTTTTCATCCCAGATTCCCACAAATAACCGCGAGAAACAGAGGAGCAGCTTTTCGGTATTAATCGAGCGTATATCTGTTTGCCGCAGAACTGCAAGGATCACGCGATCAACTACAGCATCGCCAGCATACTGCACGAGTGCATAGCGTCCCGCATCCCCAAAGGAAAGACCAAAGGGCCGAAGAACAAGAGCACAAGTAACTACGGTTCGATCTACTCGATAGCCGCGTTCGCTGTCCAGAAGCATTACAAGCCGCTGGATGTCTGGATTCGATTCTTATTGATTCTATCGGTTTCATAGAAACGTCCTCGTTTTAACGGACTTAGAAGGGCGTAACGGAACAGCGAACGTGTTAAGCTAATTTCACGTTGCATGATCGACCACCCCTAATTCGCTACTCTTCACAGAGTCCAGCAGTCGAATGGCAGTGATGCAACTGGTCAACTTGGGCATCACGCAAGCCCTAGTTAAGCTTTTGATTAATCTGCAACACGCGGAGACCGTTTCCACCGAGGTCCTCACGCAGGAAGTGATCTGGATACTGAGCCAGGTGAGTGTCAGGCGTGTTTCTGCATGCAAAGTATCGACGATCGATCTAATTTTGAATCTCTATCTCAGGTGGCTCAGGGTGACCAGAAGTTCGCGACGAAGATGAAGCTGTTCAATACCGTGAAGGTGTTCCACGTTGCGCTGAAGCAGCATTACAACAACAGCAAGATCCTGATGCCGCTGCTGTGGATCCTAAAGAGCCTCGCCAGAAATTGTACGTGGTCTGTTGATCCTTTGTCGGTCGTTCGCTATTCTTATCCGACTGAATTCTGTTCTGCTCTCCAGCGCACACACTTCAAGTACTGGTGAAGGACGGGATCGCCAGCACGTTTGAGAAGACGTTCGTCTCGGTCGGCTACAGGCCCCACCTGAAACTGAGGTTGCTGTTAGAGTGCTTCAAGCATTTCACAACGAACAGTACGTGCGTGAAACTATTTCGCCCAACCGAGCTTCCCTATTGTCCGATTAACGATCGTGAATTCCTTTCGCCTTCAGAGCTGCTCTGCACGAAGTTCGTCAAGCTAGGCATGATGTATCTGCTAATGCGAATCTTCGACAAATGGGAGCGACACGACGGCTACATGAGGCTGAAGATCTGTAACTGCGCGGTGACCACGATCCAGCACCTCTGCGTCACGAGTGAGTTCGTTCGCGACCTTTCGACCTCCGCAATACCCGGCCGGAAGTCGACACTGGGCGAAAAGATTATGAGACGACTGTCGGCTGGATTGTCAGGAGCGTATCGATCGACCAGAATGATCACCGATTTCCATCGGTTCTCCCATTAGCATTCATCTCCGGCTCGATCTTTGTTGCTCGTCAACGTCTTCGCGAACGCAATTCCATTGTACGGTTCTCCTCCTATCGCGAGCCATGAAAATCACCAATTACGTTCCGACAGTCGTGGTGTATACGATCCTAAACGCCGCGGCACGCTGAATTTATGTCCCCGGGGTTTGTTGCTCGCGCGGACGGTCATTACACGCGGCCACTTTTTGCTCGTTGCAGAAGAAGGCAGGAAGGCTATCAAGTGGAACAATGGCCTGCAAGTGTTGTACCGGTTTTGCTGCAACTGTCCCGAGGATAAAGCCTACGACTGCCTCCTGTCGCGCATATGCGGGATAATCAATCAGTGCCTGGAGAGGGAGCTGCCAGTGCCCGAAATGTTTCCGGCAAGGTGAACGAATCCGTCCAAGGCTGGTCCACGATATCGGTGAACGCGATCTGTCACGCGAGCCTCTCGAAATTCCCATAATGCTTGACCGAATTGATCTCGAGCCGCCTCTGATCGTCGATCGAAAATTCTACCTTGAACGACGATGGAACAGCCGACCAAGAACGCGCCACTTTCATGCCGCTGTTGCTCGATGCAGTTTCCTCAATGCGAGAAATTGGGGAATTTCAAAACGTTTTCTAATTTCGATATGTTATGTTACGAATGTATGAAAATTCGCTTGCATTGATTCGGCTGGGTAACTGGACAATGAGAACGGTTGCCGCAGGAACCAATTTTTCAATGTTATTCGAAGAAGTTCGATTCGGACGAACATTCAAAACAAACTGATCGATTGCTAGACAAAGGAAGCTGCCGCAGCTAAATCTGAGGTTACGCGCTTGACCGTTTCCAGAATTTGGCAACCTGCCAATGCGCAGTACGATTGAGGATACGTTCGTGCGGACGTTTCACTTGGAAAAAAAGAAGGACAACATGTCCTATTTTTCGCGTAAATATCCGCAGTACAATTGTCGATCGCGTTGAATTTTCAGTTCATCTTCCATGTTGCCAGAAACTTTGCAAACCAAAACGTCAGCCAACCTGTTCGACGAAGTGGTTGGTCGGCTGTTTCGTTCAAGCTTGAATTTAGAGATGATCCTGATAGCGACAGAGACCCGGCTCGTTGACACTGAGAACCAAGAGCGTTCTACTTGTTCGTGCTGCCAGGTCTTTAATCATACATTAAAGTGTGTCGAAAGCGTCCTCCTCCCGGGAAAACTGGACCAGTTGCGCAACCGAGGCATCGAGCGCCACGAGAATCGATCGCGAATTCGCGTGTCGTGAGAACATCGACGTGAACGTCATGATGCACGACGGATTTTTTACAGGTTTGTGTTGCCGGAGGCAAGCGTCCGGCCTAACAGTGCTGAAAGCGGCAGCGATATCGACAGCCAGGTGCGTATTTTTGTCGGCCCGGGTGATGTAACGCGTGAAACGTTACACTCGTGGCCTGTTGAAAAGCCCGAGCTTTTTCTACGTTTTCAATCCGATGGAACCCCGCGTTGATTCCAGGCAAACAGCGTCGCGTCCCTGAGTAGGCTGTACAGCGACCTTGACTCAGGCGACGATGAGGAGAGCCAGAATTCGAGGTCGAACGAAAGCGGGATGCACGCTGCCGACGAGGTGGACGAGAGCAAGTTCTTCGCCGGTGTATTCACCGCGCAGAGGACCGAGGAGGAGCTCAGCGAGTACGGTTTCTCGCGATTTCCGTAGTGCTCGATGAAGTTCACAGATTTGCCAAAGATGGAATTTTGCAGGTACACCGAGTTCTTCAAGGAGCTGGGCAGCGTGCCGCAGATGTGTAAGTGCCTCACGGAGAGGCTAGAGACCAGCGAACCTGCGGAAAACAACATCAAGTTGAGTTCAAGGGCGAAGAGCAGCAAGACGACGATAAAGGATGCCATGAAGGACGCGACGAGCAAGACAACGCCAGAGAATGGGACCAAGGGGATCAGGATGTTCGAGGACATGCCGACTAGTTTGACGGACCAGCAGGCGTACCGGGAGCTGGCCGGTAGAGTGAAGAGCTTGATCGACTTCACGGAGGTTGCTTACCCTGATTTAGTGGGCGGTGATGCACTTGGCAAGGAGGAACCACTCAACCAGAAGGATCGATGGATCTGTCGCTCGAAGCTGCTGACTTGCGTGGAACGCGGCCTCCACGGTGGCACCCAGATGCAGGAAGTGGTGTACGATCTGGACGCCATTGCCTCCAGGATGTCCTCCGAAGACAAGATCTCGTACAAGAAGCAGATGGCCAGCTACGACGAGGTGATGGTGGGGCTGCGAATCGGCCACACCAAGTCCTTGTATTTCTTCTCCGCATTCGAGAGCGGGAACCTGAGGAAAGCTATTCAGGTACAATTCCCCGAGAGTTTCGAACCCTGACCTTTGACCGTTCCTGTACCAAACTCTTCGGTATCGGGTCTCTTGTAGATAGGCCTGAGAGAGTTCGATCTGATCCTGACGCCGGACGTGAACAGCGGGTCCAGGCACCAGTGGTTTTACTTCAAGGTGGCCAACATGGACGCGAATGTGCCGTACACGTTCAACATCATCAATTGCGAGAAAGCGAATTCGCAGTTTAACTTCGGCATGAAGCCGATCCTGTTCAGTGTAACCGAGGCCGAGCTGGGTCGGCCGGGCTGGGTGCGAACCGGCGCCGACATCTGTTACTACCGAAACTATTACCAGAGGCCGGCCAAGGGGAGGAATTACTTCACCATCTCGTTCTCGGTGACGTTCCAGCACGAGAAGGACATCTGCTATCTGGCCTACCATTTCCCCTACACGTACACCCAATTGATGGTCAACATTTGGAAGTGGACCACTAAGGTCCCTCCGAACACCTACTTCCGTGCGGAGACTCTCTGCGAGACTCTCAACGGGAACGAGAGCCCACTGTTGACCATCACCTCGACGGACTCCAAGAGCAACCCCATACAGGTTGATACCTACGCAGACTGTTGTTCTGAAGCAGGCATGCTAAATTGATGGTCTGCGAAATTATTTCCCTGTGACGATTAAAATCGGACGACCGGTATAGGACTGATATAAAATATAAATGTAGAGACAACTGGAGAGGGAGCAGTCAGCCTGCTACGATCCTCAGTACTCTATTCATAGTCGAGTCTTATTTAGAAGTCCGTCTTAAGCATGGTCTTAGGACGCCACCTAGGTTCATAGTCGGTGTTTGAGATTGTTCATCATAGTTGGCTGTCGAGGAGATTGTTCTCGAAAAGCATCTTAAGAACCGACTATGAATCTAGGTGGTGTCATAAGGCCACGCTTAAGACGGTCTTACAAATAATATTTGACTATGAATCCAGTCCTAAGATGCATAATAGACCTAGAGAGGACCGTCCAACGTGGTAGCAAAGAAGAAACGTGTCACGGGCCAATAATTTAGTATGCCTGTATAAATGACACAGCTTTCCTGAAAGGGAAAGCTTTGCTCCTCGAAGTGCAACAGTTCGTTAAAGATCGTTGCTGATTTTCAGAACCGTAAGGTAGTGTTCCTGACGTCGAGGGTACATCCGGGTGAGAGCAACGCTTCCTGGGTGATGCACGGCACTTTAAAGGCGTTGTTGAGCAGCAACGCGTACGCGTCGAGCCTGCGGGACGACTACATCTTCAAGATCGTGCCTATGCTGAACATCGAGGGCGTCGTGAACGGTTGGTGAGTAATGCCGATCCCAACAGAGTTTCTCTTATCGAGTCCGATATGGGGATTGAGAATGAATCGTGCACGTAAGAATGTACTCGTACCTTTATTAATATTCAATTACACAAGTTACACATTCGCGGCGTGTTTACGCAATGATATCCAAAGATCCATGGTGACACGATCACTGATCGTAGGCGGTTAAAGAATCATTTCGAAACTACGCGTGCGTCGGTTGCCGTACGTCTGGATGACCGAAACGTTAGCAACAGCGTGTCCGTCCTCGAATTCTCCGTTCGGTCATGGAGAGGAAGACATATCAGCGAACGATCCCCTCTCCCGTATCCGAACGGCGATCGCAGTCGGATCGAATCGCCGCGAAACGTTTCATCTTGCGGACGTACGAATGAACGTTACCTAAGGATGATTACTTCGATACGTGTGCGTGTTTGTGCGTGTATGTGTGCGTGTGTGAGGGTGATCGGTGGCGCCGGCGGACTCCCAACCCTACACCAAAAAGATGAGTGTCCAGCTAGCCATACGCTAACGGCAACGGCTCTTCCGTTCTACCGTATCGATGCCTGAGATCCCACGCAGACGAGTTCTCGCGCGTTCTTCGTTTAATTGTTCTACGAGCTAAGAATCAGCGAACATAACGTCTAATAGAAGACAGAAAGACGGCTAAAGAATAGAAGGATCGATTGTACGCGATGCGATTCGATGAGAAACGCGTCCGCCAGCGCCACGGGGGTACGTGCTTGATTAAGGACCGATCGATCGTGTAAATGCCCCTGCGAGAAACGATGTCGGCTCTGTCGTCGAGAGTCTACGGCAGGAGTCCAAGCCGTCTTACTAATTAGAAACGTTTCCTTGAGCAAATTCTCCGCGAATAAAGGCTGTGTACGCATGTGCTTTCGAGCGATTCTGAACGATCATTTGCTTCTCCAAGGGGATCCAAACGAGCACTAACGCGCGAGTTCCTTCGATCAGAACGAGTGATGAATGATGACAGACGCGAACGGCGATACGACCGTTCACGGGGTGACACGATATACACATGATAAGAACGTACATAATACAACTAACTTCTCGGATCTCCTTCTACCGTTCTCTGTTCACTTATCGTCGAGTAAGACTGTGTTCCAATTGCATCTCGCGGGCCGACAAACTCGTCCCTGTCCAACCAGGACCAAACGAATTCCGTTCGGCGATGAAATAATAAGTTTGCTTTCACATACATTGAGCTGTCCGGAAAGATCGTACCGATTAAGTTAGAAGCTGAGAAAACGAATGATCTCCCCAAGCTTTTCTTTGCTGTGTTAGAAGTGCATCGACGCACTGATCAAAGAGTTACATTGCAATTGTTTGCGTCCACCAACGTCGTAGATGAACGAAGCGATCTATCCGGACAATCCAACGCTTCCCACGGGGCTGATACTTTCGCTACGTAAAAGCTACTCCGACTTCGACAAAGATTCGACGGACGACAAGAGTTGATCGTCGCGCGACGTGCAATTAGGACTTAGCGTGACGCGAGAAGACGGTGCCTAAAGTGTTTAAAGCGTTACTTGGACGGAGGATCTAATACTTTGCCGTTGGTGCGCACTTTAATCTTGTACCTGTAGGCCGGTTCCGCGTCCGGCAGGATCGTGCTGCTGTCGTCGTCCTGGTCCTTCATCATCGACGGCTCGGCCGCCGGCTCCGGCTGGTCGTTGACATAATAGTCCTGCACGCTGTCGTACGGGCCGACGGTATGGGCGTCCTCCAGCCCGTTGTTGGGCGACTCGGTCTCCGACTGCGGCTCGAGGTAGTCCGGAGACTCGCGGTGCTCGACCTTCATGTCGGTGGAGGATCTGAGCGACGAACGGTGAACTTCCCGGGTCTGCAGGCCCTCGAACACGTTCTCCTTCCTCGCCTGCGGCGCTGGACTGTCGGTGAACAGGCTGGTGATGTCCGGCAGATGGTCGGGCCTGGTGTTGTCCAGTTCACCATTCGTCGGCTGTTCGCGGTTGTCCTCGGTGACGACCGGCGAGGACGTCGACTGCGGGATAGACGGCGGCCTGTCGGACGCGGAAACGGCCGTGGTGATCAGCCTGCTGACGACCGGGTCTTCAGGTGATTTCTCGTCGACGGAGCTGCTCTCCTCTTCCGGTGTTCTGTTTTCTTCGTCGATGTTCTCCTCCTGCGCCCCGTCGCTGTTATTCCCCAAGCTACTCTCCTCGTGGTCGTCGACCTGGTCGTCGCTGGCTGGCGCCGAGGTGGTTGTTATGTAGGGTCTGCGATTTCTGGAAATTGGTGGCAGGACTGAAGGCGCCTGGCGGCTCGGGGGTCACCGTCGAAGCCATAGATCTTCGAACGAAACAGGAAGGAAAGACTTCCCTCGTTCGTGGTGCATGGGCGTTTGGCGCATTTGGTGATTAGGGGGGATGGTATCGAAACTGTCAGTGGCTGTGTTCTGTGACGCGGGCACGGGACGATCGGTGAGATCGCTCTCGCGAAGGTACGCAGAGGCTCTTATCTTTCCTTTTGGAACTTCTGATAACTCACTCTCGATTTCAGAGCCATGCCCGCGCCTGCTGTGTTAAATGCGTGTGGTGTTAGAAGCGTTATGCAGGGAAAAGTGTGGAACCACTACTAGGGTACTGCAGAGTGGTTTAACCCTTATCGCTATAACTCAAGGACGCCCGTCAGGCATCCCTGTTTACGTTTCTGAGATCGTGCATAAGGATGAGCTGAATAGTTGGAGCGACAGGGGTTAAAAGACTCTGCGGCTCGGTATTAGTGCAGTCAGTGGTATCCACGTTTTTCCACGCGTGCGCGCGCGTGTGTCGGTGTGTCCTGACGTCTTGCGAGAAGCGAGAGAAGCCGTTATTAATTCCAAGCGTACGACGAACGCCACCAAGAGGTTTCGCGTTCTCCATCTAGCCCAATATCTATTTTATACTTTATCATTATCCCAAACAAGCGTTATCATCGATCGTTTCGTTGACTCGCACGAGTCGCACGGCGAGAATCTTAACGACGATACAGTCGATCTACAGACGTTACGGTATGTTCGAATCGATAGAATCTCGGTCGATTATCGCGTCGTTATCGTGGTGCATGCTGGCTTTTCATTTGCATGAGAAGTGTCCTGCATGCTGAGAACGCTCCGCGCGCGACGTTCCAGGTGAAAACGTACGACCAATTACATATCGCGTGCGTAGGCCGACAGCGTGCCGGCAATTATCGCCTGGAGCCTCTGTGCTCCGTTCTCGAATTCTTTCTCATCCGTGCGTCCTCGAGATTCATCGTCGAGGGACACTCGTCCTCCGGAAAGTGCCCCTCTACTCTCTTTCTCTCTCACCGTCTCGGCAGGTTCGTGTATTTCTGTGACAAGTATTATCTCACCTCTTACCCCTGAGTCGCAGAGACTGGAATGCTGCCGTAGTTGTAGTAGTAGCATCTTGTCTGCTCGCAGATGAAGTCCTTAACCAGGGTGCAGTCCTGCGCCTCCCAGGCTAACGTGGGCGCCACCATCGCGACGCAACCGTCCGCGCTGCCGCTGTCGCCGCTGGAAAAAAATCACACGAAGTTCCGTTTCTGAATTTCCATTAGCATCGCGTCGGAACACGCTCGTCGAGTCGGCGCACGTGTTTCCGGGTGGAGACGCGCGACGGACACCGATAATCATCGTTCGTGTTCGTGTCTATTGTCTTTCCGGCCGAGACAGCCATCTTTGTCCTCGTAGACTTGTGACAGCGGCTTCCGTCTCGCGGGGGCTTTCGACCCCCTCGGGGTCACGGACAGGTGCGTGTCCTTTCCCGGACACTGAACGCGCCTCTGCGATCGTCTCGCGGAGGGCTTTGACCCCGTCGGGATTCGCTCGAGAGAAATCAAACGCTTTATACGGGTCTCTTATAGCCGTTCGAGGGAGGCAATCTCGGGAGAGCAATTTCGAAGATGGACAATTGAGGATTCTCTAAATTGTTCAACTATACGATAGGCTGGCTACTTGGTACCGAGAGAGGTAGGAACAGGAGGGACAGGTTTATCTCGAACGAGGATTTTATGACCGGTTGATTACCTTTCGCGAGCTACTCGTTGAGGCTCGGTGCCCGGTGGAACGTCGGCGGGTCTGTTGCCAGGTCGCCTGAGCATGTAGTCAAATGTGGCGTTGAATGGCAGGCCGGTGCTCATCCAGAGGAACATATCCGTGCCCAGCTTGTTGCCCGATGTCCAGAAGTCGTACTTGACGTAGCCGGCGTTTTTCAAGTACTGCGTCATCGTGTCGGCCTTTTCCTTCGTCTCGAAGGAGGCCAGCTGCAGACCCAGGGAGCGACAGTACTGGTACGCCAGGAAGTAGTTCAGCTCGGGGCTGTACGGGTTCATCCTCGAGACGAAATACTGCACGCCGTCCAGCTGGATCGTCGTGATCCTTTGAGCTGCAAATTGATCTTAAGTGATTCGTGGCCCGAATTCCCGCGAATCAACCGAATCTCTCGTGGTCTTTGCTTAATTATTAAGTCATCCAGTTCTGAGCATTCGAATCAGACAATTTTTATTAACAACCGATATCGATGTTATAGTGAAATTATCGTAGCTACTGTTTTCGTATGTCTGAAATAATTTTTAGTAAGGTCTGGGAATTAGGTATGCATATATTCTGATCGATGTCTCGCGTCGGTGATGTCATCGTCGTAAGGCTCTATACAGGTGTCCCAACGATCCACCGGGACAACAAAAGCGACCTATCGAAGGTGACGGGGTTCCTTGACTGCTGAACAAAGAAGGAAATTCCTTTCTTGCCCCCGTATTATCTCATCGAGGCACGTCTCTCTACCGTTGACTTCCGACCGAGCCGCAAATGGCAGTCCCAGACACGGGAAAAATCATCCGGTGAATTCTAATCTACCCGGTGTCCCGTTTTAGCGTCGTCGCATCCAACCGTTACGCGCGTCACCGACTATTAAATCAACTCATCGATATAACGATACTTCGAATCATAGCGTCTGATCATTTCTCATTGTACAGCCTCGTTTTCAAAGTTCCATTCTCCCGATTCGATTGGAGCATTCGAATTTGAACTCCCCCTCCCCCCAATCTATCGAGCTCATAGCGATAATTCATGGTTGTTTACGGAGCGACAGCCGACATTGTCGAGCCCGGGACGCGTTCGCAGCGCTGAATCATTCTCTCTAATGCGATTTTAATTTACCTTTGACTGTGTACACTTCACTGACGCGGTCCGTTTCAGCCGGAATGACCACTCGGCGGTTCTCGCGCTCCGACGACGAGGGTTCGTTGAACTTGTACGGTTATTTGGTTAACAGGACTCATGAATTGTGACCCGTTTTGACCCCCAAATAGCCTCGAGACTAACACGGTCTCGCTGTTAATTTCTGCCCGTCACGGAATTCACGAAGATCTCGAGTCGGAGAAGAACGATGGAAAGTTTCGCGTTAATTCGTAGATCCCGATGGATCTCGGCTCGAGGATTTCTTCAAGGAAATAAAATCAGCCTGCCATAGTGTTGGCAGGGTGCGTCCGGTGTAAAAATGTTCCGGATCGCGAAGCCGGCGGCGCAGGTGGCGGTAAACGACCTGCAGGCCTTGAGACGTCTGCCGCCGCTGTTCCCGCGAAAGAAGACAGCCGCCAGACGCTTCGGATCGCGATCGCTAGCAGGAATTATGCCACTTGCGCTACAATTAACCGGGCCCCTATGACATCCAGCTAACAACATTCACCGAATATAAAAACACACAAGCCCGCAGGCTAACGTAGATTCGCTACCATAATCGGAATTTGAAATTCAAACGTGTCGTTTTATCGAAAGGCCGGAAAGAACAGATGAGAATTTGGAATCGCGGGAAGAATGATGTTGGGATCCAGCGTCGGGGCATCGCGGAGGAATGATCGAGAACGGGCGAGCGATCGTGGAGCCGCGTGCGTGATCAGTGACCGCGCGTTTCATCCTCGGTCTTTGAATGCACCGGACGTCGGAAAATAAGAGTGCGAAGACCGAACAAAGGCAGAGACTGGGCTGCATGGAAGAACAACGTCTACACGGTTCCACAACACTGGTCGAGGATTGCCAAGGGATCCTTTAAAGAGGAAGCTATCTTGGCAGACGTCCAGCGAGGAAAATCTCTAATTGACCGAACACTCGGCAAACCGAGTAACCGAGCCGGCTGGTCCAACTGCAGTTGAACCGAGTAGCTAAAACGACCTAGCTACGATAAGACCTGGCAGAGACCGACATTTGACTTCTAAGGAATTTTCTACGGTTTTCCAGTTACAAAAGGGCCATTTACCGTAACGTTGGTCCGGCGAATTTCGGGAAGGAAATTCGACATGCAACGACAAAATCATCGAAATTGACACCGGTTTTCTGATTATGCGACAATCAATTAGGACCGCGATCGAAAGCTCCGATACGTCCGAGATTGCGAGCGAGTGCTCGGAATGTTTTGTACGCACCTGAGGCGAAGGCCGCGACGGCCAGCAGCAGCAGCAGAGCGATCTTCATGTTGCCGTGTGTCGATTAATCGATCAAGCAGCCGTTTCCGTTTCCGACTCTCGGAATACACCGGATGTTAGTGTTAGGGTCGCGTTCTCGGACTGGCCTCGCGCTGCGCCGTGGGCCCCCTTAAGAGTCTTCTGCCCGGATCCCAGAGGAGGGGGTCGTTGAAGATGATTCACTGGCTAACCTAGAGCAGGACGAGCGAGCCCACGAAGGGACGCGGGCACGAGCGGGACAGCGAGATGTCGACTGGGGATACGGGACGAACCGAACCGAAATGTAATCGACTTCGTCCTCCTCTTCTGCTATTCTGCCAAAGGCCGGCCGTGGAAAGAAAGGTGGCAGGATCGACGGGAGAAGAGGGAAAAAAGGCAAACGCCGCGTTCGCATCGGACCGAAAGGACGATGATGATGATGCGGTGCGTTCGTTGACACGGGTCTCCGCTTGAACTTTGCTCGCCGGCGATCGGCAAAGCTTCCGAGCGAACAAAGGCTTCCTCTCCTCGGCTGCGACACGATTTCTTCATTGCCAGATCGCGCGAGAACTTTGACAAGATGGAAGCCGGTCGGTTCGCCGACAAATCGAGAGAAGCTGCCGGTTTACGAGGCGCCAGAAGATCGTTTCTTGGCGAACTCGTGCTCCAATCTATTTAGAATGCCGGTGCACACTATTAATAACATGGTCTCGTCGTTTCGTTTGTTTTGCGGCGAACAGAGCCGAGTTGGGTTGAAACTCTTCACGGTCTTCATCGTCCTGAATGGAATCGTATCGACGACGCCGGTCGGGCAAAAACTATGCCGGCCTCAAGGTAGACTTCATTTCTGAGCGTGCCCGCCGACAAGCGGGCGCGCTGCCGCTCCGCGCCGCATACCATCCCTCAAAATCCTCAGGATCGCGAACGACGTCGTTCGGTACCGGTTAATTAGTGGCATCATCGTCGAGCGACGAGCCGCGAGCGCCGCGATCCGGTGGAATCGACGGGTTTTTCTCCGGGAAATCGCTCGTGGATTGGCATCGGCGCGATCGTCGCTCCCTTCGGAGTCCATCCGGATTTCCTCTAAGCTCGGCGACGCGACGTTATAAATTCCATCGGCCGGCCGTTAATTACTCGGACAGGCTGGCACGGTCCCGCGGTCGCCGAGCATAAGCGATCACGGCGATCACGGGGATCACGGGAACGACCGCGAGCGGCGCGCTCAATATATTGCGCTGCGGTTCTTGCGGACGCGGTGGAATCTCCATGAAAGTCTGTGCACAAGGAGGTTTTGAACCGGTTCCCTTGTTAAGCCTTTGGCGCCGTCTATTCTTATTCCCCGATCTTTCCCCGTTGCTCAGTTTTTTCCCCCGCTGCCCTCTATCTGCCCTCCATTAACGGAGGCGGTATCTTCGGCGTCCGAGAGAAAAACGTATAATCGTTTTGCAATCGTTTAAACGCATCCGAGCGAGCGAGCGAGTGGAGCGGATTTTTCCCGCGTTTAATGCGTGGCTACGAACGGCCTGGGAAGGGGGACGAGGCGAGGGGAGCTGCTGGTTCAGGGTCCGCGGCCTTAATTACCCCAATCTCGGCCGAGTAGACCGCCATTACGATACCGAGAAGACTCCCAGGTATCTTCCCCTCGGTAACGAACGATTTTCATCCGCGGGAACGAGCGCGAACCCTGTCGGTATTAGCACGTTAATGCACCGAAGCCGCCCACCGCCAGCTCCCTCCGATGAGATTCCTCGGCGGAGCTCGTCGGCTGCGGGCCCGTTCGCGCGGGACCGTATCGGCAGGCCGCAAAAAGGCCCCGTGGCTCAAGGTAGGCTTCATTTCTGACTGCTCGCGTCTTCTTGCTCGAGGGATCACCCGCTCCTGGAGTACGTCTTCCCGCGGTCGACTCTCTTCTCACCCATCTCTCTCCTCTCTCTCTCTCTCCGTCTTTCTCTTTCTCTTTCTCACACCGGGTCTCCCGGGTCGTCTCGGTTACGATGGCAACCGGTACCGAAGAGAACCTCTTCGTTGTTCGTCCGCGTCACGCCGATATCCTGTAACGTCGCTGGATCATAGACGTTATTGCCGCGCCAGCAGCCGGAACGAGGTCTCGCGTGACGCCAGCAACAGTCCCCTTCCTCTGTACCGGCGCACTCGGAGCCCGAGACACGGCATTTCCCCGGCGTGGACGCGCGGCGGGTCTGCTATCGGTCGATTTAGAGGCACGATAACTCGGCAGGACAGGTTCGCGCGTCTCTCCGCGGAATTACGGGAGCCGCGTGCTTCATCATAGGACACTAACACCCCGTCGATCGTAAATAGACTCTTGTGAGAATCGCACGTGGGCCTCGCGCTTGTCATCCTCCTCCGTTGTGCGGTTCTATCTTTAGGCTCGCGCAACTTTTACAGATGGAGCTTGGAGGAGGACGCGACCCCCGGGGTCAAGCCCTCGCGGGGCGTTCTAAAGTCCCACTATTTTTCGCGGGGATCCTTGAATCGCAGATGGGCTACATCCCGGCCTAGGAATTTACTACGACTCGGTTCGGTTCGTTAACAAACACGACGCGTTTATCGGGCTGGGAGCGATCCAGGAGCAAAAGGAAGCTGGACGTGGCCTATGCTTGCACGGCGAGTGCCTGTGGCTCGTTGCGTGGGTCACGTTTTGCTGGTACGTTGGCGCAGGTCAGTTTAGCAGGTCCGATTCCCAGCGACGCATGCATTCCCACGGGAATGCGGTCCGTGAGCTCTCGTCGAGTGCACTTAGGTCCGGAGATGCCTACGGGGGTCTGTTCGTGGCCATATATCGGCGAACGAAACGAAAGCAGAAGCTCGATCCTGGATAAACAAGCGATCCTCCACCACCTAACCCCTCTTTCTCTCCTCTCTCTTTTTCTTTCCCTCCCTCTCCCTCGCTCTCGTTCTCGTCTTCGTCTCTCTCCATCGTCCTCGTTTCGCCATTTCCCTCGGTCCTGCTCGCACGAACGAGATGCTAGAAACAACTTCTCCCAGCCGAGAGTCAAGAGAGGCTTGGTCCTTTTTTGCGAAAACAAAAGCAAGAGAAACACCATGCTCGAGCTGCAGGCAACTGCTCGACGAAGAGTCAGAAGAAGAAGAAGAAGAAGAAGAAGAGGATAAGAAGGAGGTGCTCGGCGGAGGAGGCGAAGCAAGAGAGGAGCGAGAGGATGCTACAGGAGGATTCTCGAGGTCTATTTCAGGCCCTGCCAGCAATCGCTATGTAAGGTCCTCGTTCTTTCTATCTTTCTCCCTACTCCCTGGAGTCCTCTGTTCTTCTCCGCGTTAGCCTCCCTGTCCCTTTTCTACTCGGCTTCGCCTCCTCTCTCTCGCTCTACCCCTTGATCGTTGACTCTCTGGAGAACGCAGAACGGAGAACGGACTCGGTTTTAGCCCGCGAATAGCCTCGACGTCCGAGACGATCGCCGGAGCCATAAGGGCCCGGAGGCTTCGACGCCGTCCACTCTTCCATTTTGATGCTTCTAGGACAGTGATCCTTGTCATCCATGCCTCCTCGTGGCTCCCTGCCCCTCTGGTTTACCTGGTTCGCCGATATCCATCGATATATCCGTTGGTAACATCCACGGCGTTAGGTTCAACTCCCGTGGCTCCCTTTCTATCGACGTACCTGTCGGCGATCCCGCCTCGTGACAAGAATTACAGACAGTCCCCCGTTCTTTTATGGGTACCGATTATTTACAGAATTCGAAGAGCGGCCTTGCACACCTTCCAGCTCCTCGGGACTCGTAATTCAGACGACACGGGCTCTCTTGTCCGACAAGATACCGTGGAATGGGTTCGCGCAATGACGAGTTACTTTGTCTTCGATAGGGGCTGCACGCTTCTCATTTTCCGCATCGTCACTCCCGTGACAGTCCCATCGCAGGAATTCGTGACGAAGGAAATTCGCTTATCACGAGAAAGTTTCTTTTCGCTTGCTGGGACTCTCTGGATCTTCTTCAGGGTTGCGAACAAGACGGCGAAGCTGCACTGGCGCGGCGCGCCGCCGAGGTTCATCGATTACGTGCCCACGCCTTGTTATGCTGTCCCGCGTGCATATATTTAGACGGCCCTTCTGCCCGCAGGATTTAATGCGATTACAGAGTGCCGCGGGAAACAGCGAAACAGCGAAACTCGACGCGAGGGACACGTAATCCTGCCGCGCCCTCTAAATCATTGTTGCGTCGCGTCGCCTACGGTGGTCGGAGATATCTCGCGGAATCGCGTAAGAATTAGGCGAAACGCTGTACTCTCCAGTATTTTGAATCCTCTTGCCCATCGACCGTGTCTTGCAGTCGATTCAGTCGGAAATATATTATGTAACAAAATGAACACGATTCGGCCCTCGTCAGGCTGTAAACGGATCTAAAAACAAGGGCCTCGTTCGGGGAATGACGCGAATGAAAGAGCCAGAGGGCAGGCGCGTGTTTTGCTGGCCGATGAAAAGCACGGAGTCGACGCCGCAATACCAGTGATCGTCGATAGAATGCAGAAATGGATGATAATAACAGCCGTGGCCCGTGTACGACCATTAAATGCACCTTGTGCTGCCCACCGTTTTACTCCGGGCCCCTGGTTCTTGCTGCTGTTACGTGCCCCGGCCGCCTGGGTCCGGGCAACGGAGTGACCTAGAACCTGAAACCGTGAACCTCCAACGTTCTGGTTGCGGTTACAGGTCGGCTTCTCTCCTGATTCTCCTCTCTCCTCCCCTCCTACCCTCCCCTTTCTCTCTCTCTCTCTCTCTCTCTGCTCGTCGTTTTAATATATAATTGAGAGAGGAGCTGCTTTGCGGGCAGATTTATGGCAGTCCGAGCATCCTCTAGCCGGCGACGATTCGTTTTGGCGGATTCGAAGGCAGTTAACTATCTTGCGCGACGCAGCGCGTCGTCTCGCCGGATTTTAACCGCGGCGAACAATTAACCATTCGCTGGAAATCATAAAGTTTCCCCTGTCGCTCGGTGAGAAACGATTGAATTAGCATTCCCCGCTCATTACACGCTACTCATTTATATTCGTGGACCATGGCCGCTGTGATTTATATTATTAGAGGGAACAGCCGGTTACGGATGAAGTTTTCCAACGTTTCTCGACGACCGGAAATCGCGGGTGAGAGATGTTCAGAAATCTCTAGCCACTTTACCTGTACAGGTTCCACCGACGGCGATGACGCGACAGAACTGTAGCGATCTCTTAAACGAAAGATGAGTCCTATATTTGGATCGCGTTTATCCAGCATAACCCAACTCACGCGGTTCTATGGAACATTCCAGGTATCGGGGAGCTATCAATTTGCTCCATCTTTGTTGCAGGCAGTCTGTCAAAGATTTGGTTCGTTAGCAGTCCCTTAGTCCCGAGTCGCGTTTTCTTTTTTCTCCGGTTCCGTTTCGAGACCTAATTCTGCTTCTTCCTCGCTGATTGGTTGTATTGTGCCGTATAGGTTCCCGGTATCGCACTGAGGCTGCCTAGAAAGGGTTCCAGGGAACCGCGGGCCCATGCCACACGGCCCGGCTCGGACGGGACGAGCCTCTAAATTAAATCTCGAATCGGATAGCCGCGAAATCTATTCCTCCGCCTCGCGCCCGGACACTCGCCACGGAAATCTGAAATGAAATCTGCAACCCGCGGCTGCAAGGCGATACCGCGCCTCGCGTTATCAAAAACCTACGGCCGCCGGAAATTTGCATACCGCGACGCTGGTATGAACCTCCGCGAACATTTGCGAAATAGACCTTGTTTCTAGCTGGCAACATTTTCTAAACGGTGCCGGCTATTATCTCGCGAAATTCATTCCCGAAGCGTAGGAGCTGCTCAAACGCTGGAACCACGGAGCATTAAAAGCAACTAACGCGTGTTGCTTTGTAAGAGCAGCAAGGCTAAACTCATTTAGAGAACGTCGCCGATTTTATTACAACGTATGCTTGAATTATGTGATCTGTTCACCAGTCGTTTCCTACGAAGAGTCGTTTGTAAGTCCAACAAGATTTCAAGTACAAAATGCCGAACTTGCGCGACAGGCTCAGCGTTGAAGTTGATGGCTGGAGATTGCAATTATATCACGGTCCCGGTCACGCTCGGCGTGAATCCGATTTCGGCGCGGCGAATGACGTGATCGCTCGACCGCCAGCAATTTCCTGGTCGATCGTCCTTGTGGATCCAATATTTTCGATCGTCCGGACACCGTTATCTCTTCTTTTTTTCTGCCGCACTCCATTCCTCCGCGAAGATTAACGAGGCGGGACATAATAGGCACAACAGTTAACATCGAGACACCGGGACGAAAGAGGTTCCACCATTAGGCCTAACTAACTCCGCAATTTATCGGTAATGATAGCCGCCAGGAGCGGACCAAGACTAATCTGTCTCGCATGATTTCGTCTCATTAGCGAAACACGCGTACGATTTCTTCTGGCGGAACGACAGGGAGGGGCCGGGAGGATCGGTCGGAAGATCAAGGATTGATTTGCGGCCCCCTGTTTTATTAATCCCGCGGAATCCGTCGTTCCGGTCGTTCGGACGCGCGTTCCCGCGGCGGCGTGCTGCGAAGCGCGGATTTTACGAGGGCCCGCGGCTCGCCGCGACCAATCGCGCCATAGTAAAAAGCCCTGGGCCTCGGGCCCCGGGCTCCGGGTACCGGCATTCCTGGCTCGTCCTCGCCGCCGCGCCGGCTGTGCCCTTCAAGGGCCCAGAGCGCGGGCGGGCGCGGAAGGGCTGCTTTCCGTTCGGAGAAACGCTGGTTCGGCCGGGACGCGGGGCCGCAAAGGGCCCAGACTCGCCTCGTCGGCCGCGGCACAGCGTGGCGAATGAATCCGCCTGGCCCCCCGGCCTCCGCGGAAGAGGAACGGCCCCCCTCGACAGGCCTTGGCGTTTCGCGGAGGAATGTAAATCGGGGTCCGGTCACGAGTATTCTAATGCGCGCGGTCAGCCCTTCGCCGGCCACGGAGCGGAACGAACGTCACTCGGCCCTTCTCCGCGCGCTTCTCCCATAAGCGAGTTCTCCTCCTGCCAGGAGGCTCCTGGTACCGGACACACGTAAGCTTCTTTCAAAATATACAGGGTGTCTCGCCTGAAATTATCACCTTCATTGTTATCGCTCCTGCTGCGAAATGCTTGCTCCTCGATCGTTTCGATGGTTCTGTACAGGGGTTGGAAACGGTTATGGCATCCGTTTCGGTTCTTGACACAGTTACGAGTAGGCAGCGGATTTCGATGCAAAAGAAAAACTTTTTGCATGAATTGTAAGATACGGCTGTTACGTACGCACTAATATTTCTTATTAATAATTTTAATTATTTGATAGGAATATAACAGTGCCCCGTAAATTCTTTAAATGTCTTTACTGTTTTGCACGTGAACTAGTCAGTTTTCTCATAAATACAAAAATCTGCAGTCTACTTATAATATCGGTTCTGTAATTGTTACTTTTCAGTTCTGGGTTTCGGTTTGGTGTAATAGATACAGCCGTCCCGAGACCGTAGCCACATCTTGCAAGCGCTGAAAATTATTACAGAAATTTCCGTGCTGCGAATTCCTAAACGAAATACGGGGTATTTATTACGTAAAACGTAATGATAAAACTATAATCGAAACCAAGAGCCGAAAAATAGCTGTTAAAAAGTTGTCTCGGATCATCTTAACTGTTTCAGACAGGATCAATTTATAATAGTTCGAAACAGTTATTTTCGGAACCTTTCCAATCCCTGACCGCATATCTTGATGTTACCAGATTCTTTGCGTGAAGTATTTGCGAAGGTCAACGATCTTCTGCAACCAATAGCGTGACGATGATGTATATGATACAACCGAATCCTTTATTCAGGCGAGGAGCTCGATAAAACGGTCTCGGTTTTGAACAGTTTTTAACTCATTTGTATCTGCAAGCGGAATAGTTCACAATTGTCAACTATGAAAAATTAGTTATTTACTATTATTTACTAGTGAACTATTAACACGTAGATACCAAAATAAAAATTGTCTAACTTGTTTATATAAGAAATCTAAGATTTTCCTTTTTTAATAATCATAATAAGTTGTATATAATATACAAATATTTTCAAATCCTTCTTGTACCTTTACGGTCCAGTCATGAACAACTACAATTCACGCGGACTATTCCGCAATCGTTGCCAGCCGGCAATCATCATCCGCGGATCATTTCGTTTGCGGATGAAAATGGTTTAAGATTGACGATCGCACGATTGCTTTCTTTTGCCGGGGTCCAGTTTTATCGAGCTCTTTGTTAATGTTTCCTTGCGATCTAATGGAACGCCAGGCGTTAGGCGAACTCCCCATAAAGATAGGCTCTTTGTGGTTCTGTTGGCCGCGGGCAAGATGACGACGACATATGGTGTTCGCGGTACGCGAGTAACGTGGCTCCCGATACGCGCCAGAGGACATGCACGAGATAACAGGTACGAGATGGTACATCCAGGTAATTTGCACGTTTAAAAGAGGATGTGTCGCGACAAATTCAGTGCTCGCGTGTCGCTCGCGGATTCCAGCGGCGGCCGCGCCGGTCTAATCGCATCGTTAGCCTTTCCGAAGAAAAGTCAGGCTGCTCCTGCCGTGGCAATCTCGAGAAATTTATCCCGCGTCCGATTCTTTCTTGTCCTTCTATCGAGAGAATGCGTGTACGCCCACGTTCGCGAATGTTATGACATACTCTCCGATTCCGCAAAAGAAAGATCGCGCAATTCTATTCGCGTGATCCTCGCGGTCCAGAAGTGTCGGAGTTACTTAGGTGGAACGGAAATTCAGACGATGAAGACTTTATTTTTGGTCCCCGAGATCCGCAAGATACGCGAGACGTTTATGTTTCTCCAGAATTCCGGAAAACGCGAGGATTTCGAATTATTTTGACAAAATATACGCGAAGCGATGCGTACAGAAGTGCAACCGGAGTAAAACGAAACAGAATGGTGGTACAGAGAACGTAAACCATATATGATGAGGACGAGGGACGAGTGCGTGCGGGAGATGGGATAACAGAAGGGCAACGGGAGGAGGGTCCGCCGAGTGGGAGAAGAAGACGAAAAAGTGAAAAGAACGGAGGCGAAGTGCGAGAAAGGAAAAGTGCCTGAAGGAGCAAAGAAGGTGAGAGCGGAAACGAGATATGAAAATGGTCTGGAATAAGAAAGAAGACGAGCAACCGGCAGCGCGGATAAACGAACTATTTCTCTCTCTCTCTCTCTCTCTCTCTCTCTCTCTCTCCCCCCCCTCGTTGCAGAAGCATTCTGGAAGTGGTAGAAAAATCGCTTACGATGAGATGGATCGCCATTCCACGGCGTGCCCCGATCGAGCGGAGGCTTCAGTCACGCTCGTATTTCAGTGGCGCAGGAAATGGATTTCTTGTCGGATCCGGGTGCCGCCGGGAGTGCCGGCAGGCATCAGAGGAGGAGGAAGGGTTCACCGGAGCGGACCCCGCGGGTTCCACGCGATCGAACCCCCGGATAACCTCCGAGAAAATGCTGCGAGGCGAGAACAGATGAAACAAAAGATAGGGGCGAGTCGAAGTAAGTTCACGGAAGACAAGCTCGATACGTGGAAGACGAGCAACGCGGGGAGCCAGCGTTCCCAGGGACCCAGAGGCCCAAACCTAACCCAAGGGCCCTACTCTACGGGCGCAAGAACGATCTGCAGATTTTTCCGTGCCTGTTCGCAGAAGTCTCGTGGCCGTCGCGTTTTCTCGCCGATGAACGAGCCCGAGACGCTATTAGCCGGGGCCCGGGCGAAAATTATGCGTAACGGGACTGAGACGACGGCGTTTCGAGATCGGGGGTTTTGTCCTCGGACGGCCCGTTAGGTCGCAAATAACGCCGACGTCGACGGGCGAATCGTCCCGGCCGAGGAAATATTAGCTGCAAACATTTGCCTCGTGTCGCCCGCGGCTAAACGATGGAGCACAGAACTATACGCGCCGTTCTGACACGCTGGTCGATTTTTGCTAACACGTTTCATAGTATTCCGAGTAATCACCGTGTCTGTCGAGAACCAATCCGAGAGGATGAGAGCTCGGAAGCTCGCCGGGGGCAGTTTGAACATCGGGAATGACAATAAAGCTGGAGCCGGGCGGCGAGGTTCCCCGCGTGATTTACGGCCGATCGAATTATAACGATAAATCGCTCGATCGTCGCTCATTAATCGCAACGCAACGGGCAGACCGAGTAATTCACTGGATTTTTACGAGCCGTGGCGCAAGGAGCGCCGGCGGTACCTTTGAAAATCTCACGGTGCCGAGCCGTCCCGAGACGAGCGCTCGGTTAAGTGTAATTTGTACAAGATCTCTCAAGAGGTGAGAGAAGTTCGCGGTCAAGGCTCCTCCGTTCAAGTCATTGACATCGGCTGCTAGCTCGAACAGACTGATGTTGCCCATTACAACGGCTGGCTAATAAAACAGCCGAGAAATTCGTCGTGCAGTCGTCTCGTTGTCGCGAGCGAGTGGCTACCATCTCCGAGGGTTGCCTGCTTTCGAACGAAATCGTATCGTTTTCCATTTATTCTTCCAACATGGCTTCTGCTTGCTCGGTTAGTTTCTACGATTCGAGTTCATCGAAACTACTATTGACATAGGAATCGCTGGATTGCAAGAAGGTTAACGTTTCCCAGGAGTCATGCGAATGCAAGGGGAAAATATTCCAGGGGTCGTGGGAATGCAAGTGTTCCTAGGAACCTGGGAATGGTCCCTTGGGCTAAACGCTGTCGTCCCGTGATCACGGCCGCTGAAAAAAGAGGACCTACATACTTGCGATAGAACGGTAAAAACTCTGCAAATCGAAAATTCTTCGTTGCGCGAGAGGGATATTGCTTTCGCGATTGCTATCATCGCGATGGTTTCTTGTACTCCACGAACTTTTTAACTGGCTCGAATGGATCCGTGACGAGGCACTGATCGGTTCTCGAAATAGAGATAAAGGTAACGGCACCGTGTTTAGCGGATCGCCGAGTGTTCCGTGTCCATCGTTCCCTGGTAATGACGTTCGCGGCGCAAAACGTGCGCGCAACCACTATCATTCCGTTCGAATAGAATCGAGCACCGGAGAGCACTCTCGACGATTTCTTCCACCGGTTTCTTCTTCCGATTCGATCGGTCCCGCGTTCCTCTCAGAGTCGCCGGACGAAATCTATTATCTCCGATGACTGTTGTTTTTCGACGGTTTCTGCGAATGCTGTCGGTGAACGTCCGCGGCGATGGGATGATGCGATCGCCTAAGCGCATCATCCGCAGATGCACCGTCACCGCGAAACTCGTTGCTCTTATTATTCCCCGCCATCTGCCTCGAACGGAGATACCGATCGTTACGTAGCTATCTTGGACGTGTTGCGCGCGCGATTCGACTACCTTAAACACCGGAAGCGATTACGAGGCGTCAAATTGCTAATGTTTCTGTTACGTGGCCGATGTCCCGATCGGAAGAATCGATCGCCGATTCCTGTCCACGGGAACGCGTGTGACGATTGCTAATCTTGAGCGACATCGTCTTCCCGTCGCCGCCGGTTGCTAGTTATTTTTATCGCTAGCTCGTTTCTTAAGCAATCGATCGGTCAATTCGAACGATCGTTTCGATCTGCTGTGCACTGATCATTTGTAATCCTTAACTGAAGCTTCCGAACGAACTCGAGAATCGAATACGAGTCGTGCTAATGATCTTTGGGGTAGCGAGCAATTAGCGTGGGATTTTCCGAAGATTCCGGCGAAATCGCGAGGCGTGCTTAGTATTCGTGGTGTCGGGCACCTTGTACATCTCGAAACAATGTCAAGACGACAGGTAGTAAGGCCCCGTCGTTGTCAGAGGTCCACGGCGGTCGCCCCACCATTAGCTATGCGCGACGCGGAGGCGTCACTTCCTCCGGACCGACTTCCGGCCGCCGGAAACGTCCTTCTAACCGCGGCTGAATCCTTAAATGAAGACGATCTCTGACAAGACCTTTCTCCGTCCCGCTCCGACGTGCGCCGACGACGCGCGAACCGTCCGGGAATTCTAAGACCTCTCCGAAGTTCTCAGAAGTTCATTTCGCGCCGGTTGCACCATAGAAATCGATGCGAACGCGGATAATAAACCGGGGATCGGTCTCGCCGAGTGATCGATGCGCGGGTAACACGATCGAAGAGGTCTGGCGCCCGGTTTTCGATGCAAAAATACCCAATTTTTCCCTGTCCTGCAAATCAAGTCTATCTCGATGCGTAACGACCGCTTCCTTTGGATCTCGCGGACGAGAATACATGGTAACGAGTTACACTTTCGATTTGATTACAGTAATCGATACGGATTAACTAACGAGGACCTGAACAGGCGGTGGAGCAACCCGAACCGGGTGCTCCATCCGGTGATCTACCACACGAAAGGACTGATGGAGTACTGCACGAGGGTGCTGCAGCGACCTCCCCACGTTTTCGTCGACTACCACGGCCATTCACGTAGGAAGAACGTGTTTCTCTTCGGTTGCTCAAGGTCGGGTTCTTGGAGCGCCGCGGACAGGGCGAAACCGGACCAGCCGGTGCAGTATTTGGTAAGGGACGAAAGAGGATCGGCGGCTAGGTGTAGTATTTTTAGATCGAAAGCGTTACGAGCGTTACGCCGTATCGCCCCACCGCCATGCACCATGCATCGCTGTGCACATGCACCGCGTCTTGTCGCGTCGCGTCGGGCTTGATGTATCGCGAACGGTGATCTAGCGCGATCTACCCAGCACGATTCACGATCGAGTGAGTCGCGTCGCGAGGATGCCGGGAATTTTCTGCAAACGAGATGCTGATTCCGTCGGTCCAAAGGGTTGGACTAAATAATGTGTACAAAAACAGTAGCGAATACAACCGCACTTTCTCGCGAGAGTGTACTAATGGTTACAATCCAATAATTATCGTATATTAATTTCGAGCACGTTGAAATTTGCGCAATATTACAGTGCCGAAATTTGGTGCACACATGGGACATGTAAGTAGCGATTGGTGCACGCGAGCCATGCACTGATGCATCTGCGTTTCAGATGTTGCCACACCTCATGCAAAGGATATCCCCGGCGTTCGCGTTGCCACTGTGCTCGTTCAAGGTCGAAAGGAACAAGGAATCTACCGCCAGGGTAGCCATATGGCGGCAGTTAGGCATCTCGAGGTCTGTTCTCGATGGATGCATCCTTCCAACGATCGATGCATCCATTCCCGTTCAAACCTACCTATACGCGACAGTGATTTAACATTCTTCCGCTCTGACACTTGGTTCTATTCGACTATGCAGGAGTTACACGATGGAGACCAGTTTCTGTGGATGCGATCAAGGTGTGTTGGCCGGCTTGCACCTGGATACGAGACACCTCAAAGCGGTCGGCCAGGACTTCTGCCAGGCGCTGTCGATGATGAACGAGTGCGGCCACGACTGGGGCATTGACAAGTATGTTAACAAGCCATATTGTTAGCTCTGCCAAGCCCGCAGGTATTTTGATTCGAGGATGGGAAATCGGGATGCTGAGGAAATGTTTTTAAAAATGTTACACACAAGTAGCTGAAGATTAGTTGCGCAGTTTAATGCGTTGCCACCAAGTATCATCGAGATGTGTTCAGATGCACTGAAAGTTCTACGCGAGCGAAACTTACTTTACAGAAGAGAAAGTTTATTTAATATTATAAATATCGGGAACGGATGTTTTCCGCCTATTAGTTATCCTTCGTTATAAGATACAATGAAACTACGGCACGAATCAGCTCCTGCAGGAGAACGCTTGTCAAAAACTTAATTTTGTGACATCACTGGCATAATATCTGCGCTTTTATTATTTAAAACTGTAGAAGAGGCTTTTAGCAAAGCATTTGCAATAATTTTCCGCGTATCCGAGTTCGGATTAACTAGTTATTAACAATTTTCAGTTTTATTTTCCAATATTGAATATCGCAGCAAATGATTCATGCCGCTTCTTATATAAGTCGCAGTGCAAACTCCGGCATGAATTTTTGCTGTCTTCAAATGTTCGAATAGCGCCAATCCATGTAGCGGCAAAATGTTCAAACTGTTAGCTAAAATTGTTCAGAGGGGATAACTTAGATTTCTCGCAGGTAGCACTACTATGCTAATTTTACAAAAATTACCGGCTCTACTGGAAGTTATCCGTGCGCCACCTGTGTGAGGAAGCTGTAAATTAGTATAAAATTAATTAGTCACCAGCTTTTCCCTTGAAAAAATGCCGACGGTCGGTATTTGTTTAGAGGTTTGAGCGTTTTATCACCGCATGAATTGGCGCTATTCAGACGTTTGAAAGCAGCAGAAAATTCGTGCCGGAAGTTATATTGCTTCTTGTAGGAAAAACGGAAAGTATCATTCATTCCGCAATTTGATGCTTGAATAAGGAATGAATTATTAATAATTGCTTAATTATAATTTAAAAAAGCAAAAAATTATTAGAAGAAACTTGTTAGGAGTCACTTTTGGGTGTTTCAATCGTAAATGTGCACATGTGATGTCTACGATGTAAAAAGACTAGTAATTGGTACAGGGTTCTGCGAAGTTCAAGTTTATAGATAATGATTCATGATTAATAATTGTTTAATCGATTGATTCTTGAATACAGGTCGCTGGAGGAAGCTTGCTGTCCGCAGAAATGTGTTTCCGAGAGTTCGAAAAAGATTTTGAAATGCATTCAGGACAGACCGGCGCTATTTCATACCGCCGCGATTCTTTAGCAAACGAATACGTAGACGATTTAAGGCAAGGTTGATTTACGTATGCGAGTGAAGCTTAATTATCTGTTTCCCGTTCGAAGCCACTAATTAACAAGCACGCAGGAGCCCGTATCCCTGGATAATTCATTCGCTGGCAACCAATCGCATATTAACATCCTCCCGGCAACATTCGGATGGCTTGTACTCGCACGAGTTCGATTAATATTCGTTAGGCTGTGGATTTTACGGTGCTCGAAGCGGCCAGACGCAGTAGACTAGTTCATTCCTAAAGAAGAAAATATTTCCAGGAGGTGTTGAGAAAATTTACATTTCCCCAGAAAGATCCGCAGTCTACTTTGTTGCTGTGTGAAACCTTCGCATGATTTTTCAGCTGTTTGGCAAACAATAAAATAACGATGCAAAGTTAGCTCGTTAGACTCTGATTTTTATTCTCTTCTGCGCGAGAAGGGGCTAATTCATTTTGTGGCGGACTCCAAAGTGGCTCTGATATTTTGATCCTCGTTCTAGGATCCCAATGGGAGAAGGCATTCCTGAGGAATTAGGGTGTATGGAAGGCGACTTGTCGTCCAGCTGCGAGCTGGAGGAGTCTGACTGCGAGACGTAGAGGTAAGACCTTGATGGAGATCATGGTCTTGTAAAATTCGTTCTCCCACGAACGCTGTACAGGCTGTCTCGAAATAAAACTGCTGCGGGTATTCTGTACACTTTAATGAATTTTTATTTAAAACTCGTAACAAATGTCAAGCTAGTTCCTACCGGAGACAATTATCCTACCTAAAACCGAAGCCCAGTTTCTATACGGACGCGTAATTAACATCTTCACCGATTCGCGGAAACGGAATTTCCACTGAATTTGAGCGTGACAGAATCGCAAGAAATTTGAAAAACTGAAAACGTATGTGCGGTGAACGTGCCCTTGGTACAAACTAGAGTTCGGAATTGATTCAGTATAATAAAACACCGTGAATATACAACCCGAGTTGAAGGCGGACCGATACAGAGACGCGCAAAGTGTTCTGACCGGCGTTCGAAACACCGAAGCGATCAATTAATCGAGAATAATGATTCCGTGGACGCACTCGTAATAAAGCCACGGACGGTCTTTGCCGGTAATAATAAAAGAGCACATGTAAAACGTTTTTCTCCGACGCCAGAAACGTGTAAAATACAAATATTCAGTCGGTCTATTACGATGACCCTCGTGGCGCGTTCGAAGATAATTGGACCGGCAGTCTATCACCTAAAAAATGGTAAAATCGCTGGTTAATGTTTTCAACGAGTCTGCTGAGTATACAGTAACAGCCAAACCTTTCAAATCGCTGTCATTCCGAAGCTAAGTTTTACTGTTGGAGCTAGACTAGCGTTGGCGAATCGAATTTGTTCAAATTGTGTCGGAGCGAGTCGAAGCTTTTTGGCAGACAGTCCAAATGGAAACGCGATACTACGGATAAGCAAAGTGTTTCTTGACACTTTGCATGGGGTTTGTTGACGAGTTTTGTTCAAAACGTACCGCGCAGCGAGAAAACGTTATGGTAAGTAATGTTCTTCTGGGAACATCGTCGTCGTGTATAGTTGTCTGCTGAGAAATGTGGAGGCAGTTGAGATCGTCTACGAGGACCGATAAAACGGTATGTCGGACATCGACCGATAACGATCTGTGTTCGAGTCATGGGTTTCGTTAGGATCGCGGAATAAGCTTTTTGAAACGAGGCAAGAAAGCAAGGCGGTCGAGGAGCGCTTTGTCCGATTAGAAAGTAATAAACGACTCCGTTGGCTTGGCAAGACAAAAAATGTTATACGATGCGAAATACTTCGGTTATGTAGCCAAAACCCTTGTACTGTGCTCCATTGTTCGTAAATAATTGAGCAGAGGACTTCCGGATGCACGTGCGACCCTTTCAACAACGGGACTTGAACTAAATCGATAAATCGGGACATACTTTTAAGGCAGATTAAAAGATCTCCCGAATCAATGGTTTTTGCTGGGAATTGCAAATTACAGAGTGCATTCCAAGATGTATAATTTAATTTAAATAGGACACATGCGACCAACTTATGTACCCCTAAATCGTTCGACTTAATTTCACTAGTCTTTTTGGTATTGCAATGAAAGACCGCAGGGTTTCGATAAACATTCGAAATTTATTACTGCCAAAGCAGAGTTATAGCGATTACTTCTGAACACAGTAGTAGGGTTAAAAAACGGACTATGCGATGAAAAATTGTGCCCTGTTAATTGACCCGAAAAAACGAAGGACTACGAATGATTTGTCCTGCGACAGAGAAACCGATATTCTCGATGTTCCCGCGTAACTTAACGAATTTATTCTAATCAGCGAAGGATCCTCGTTAGCTCGGCAGCCATGGAGAATGACGACCGCGGAGAATTTGTCGAAGTCTATGAAGGAAACCGGTGAACACGATCGTAGCCGTTGTATGTTCCTCAACAGACCCCCGTTAATCAACATTGTCGAGACAAATGTTGCATTCTTATTGTCTGTCTGGCATATCATCCTTAATAATACAACTATCCAATAAGAAACTGTTCTGTCTTTTTTTCGATTTTCGTTTTCTCGTCGGATCTCTAGTGCCTATTTTATCTTTCTCTCTCTTTCTTTCGCTCTCTCCCTAACACTGAATTACGTAGCCAAAAACGTTTCGTTATGGATTACCGAGAGATTTCTAAAATACTCGTCGATAGCGCGTGCACTCTGTCTCGGAAAAATTTTGTTAGAGTCAACGTGCCTCCTTTGGGTATCTATTAATTAACGAATCTTCCGCAAACCAATCCCTCCTGATACCTCTAATTTCGTTCGAAGCAGATTGATTCGATGGCGATTCGGTGCAGCCGAATAGTCGAAATGTGTGCCTGAAGAGTTTCGTATGATTTCCTGCTGAACAAATGCTATAATCGATCGAAATCTTTCTTTGATAAAAATTTCGAGTGCACGCGCGTTCGCGTCTACGGACAAGAAAGTAAAGAGCACACAACGACGGATGGGAGGAATTGGCTGCCGTCGCTTGCAACAATACTAACTGCCACCGTGGAAACGCAATCGTGCCTAGACTATCCACTCGCGTGGACCTTGCGACAATGAACGGAAAGTGAACAAAAAGGACCGACTAGGTCTAAAATCGTGTGAACGGTTTTAATAAAGCTACGTCCGAGCCTTCGTCGACCAACAATCGAACGAACAATAATTAATCCTGCAGCGGTATCCTGTTTCCTTGGTCTGCGTATAAGCTAAAATACTGTTAGGCATGCAATTTAATGCTACTCGATATCGAAGTGTCAAACAATGCGAAGAAACCTTGTACGTGCAATCGTCTTGCAACATGATACCATTCTGCTTGGATCCCGAGAGATTTGAAGAATCTGAAGAAACGAACACATAATTTGATCGTATTTGGATAACGATAATATTTAAAGAAATGAAAACGTTGGGCGACGGAGGTGGTAAAGACGATCGAACAGCGAACGACGACAGGCAACTGGATTCTAAGGGGGAGGCGTCTAAACAATGCTCGGGATCGCTCCTCCCATCCCTAAACTACACGGTTCGAGTACAGATGACGAAGCTGCGGTTCGATTTACAGTGCGAACGATCGGTTCGTGAACATGATCTTGTCCTGTTCACAGGTTGTTATTGTTGTTCATCTTCTTGGCCAGGTGGATCTTGAACTGTTCGTAGGTGATCCAGAGAATGATGTTCCAGGAGACGAGGCGCGTGAAGCTCGGCACGAAACCTTTGTAGAAAGCGGACGGGCCCTCTTTCATGAACATGCGGACGGCACAGTCCTTGACACCCCTGTACTCGCCAGGGGCGCTGTTCATGTAACGCGTCTTCACCACGTCTACAGGACTCGCTGCCAGGGTGGTGCACAGTCCTGCTGCTACAGCGGCAGTCACGTGGCAGGGAATACCGTCGCGAAGATAGCCGGACTCAAGGATAAAGTCCTTGATGATGTCGTAGCAAACGATCTCCGCCACGTTCACGATCGCGTTCCTCGAGATGTTCGGCATTGTACCTGCGGACGCAAACGGAACGTTAAACTTTGCTCCTTAGGCCTCTCTGCTTGCTCCAGGGTTTAGCTGGTTCAGCCTGGAGGTAACCTGGAAGTTATCTAGGTCTAGATAACTGGTGGTTTCGTTGGCTTAATGGGAGGTTTTGGACTAGAATTTCGGATGGGATGGGAGCTATAAACTTGGAAGAATTGACGCACCTTTCCAAAGACCACGGGTCCCTTCCTCAGCAGCGATATTCTTGTACGCCTGCAGGGTCGAGCTGTACCTCACCGCCGATCGTCCGTTGCTACCAGCCTGCAGACGGACCTTGACGACGTCAGTCGGCTGAGCAAAGAGCACCGCCATGGCGCCGGTTGTGATACCAGCGGCGATTCGTACGGAAACGTTCTTCGATCCGCTCCTGTTATTACCTGTTGAGAGAAAAGTCCACGATGAAAACAGACCCGATTAGCTCGAGACGTCTGTGTGTTTATCTTTCTCTTTTTTTTTTAAGATCGAAATACGGTCATTTCGATGGAATTTTTAAGTCTCTTTTTCGTTCTTTTGATAATCGTATAATATGTAGGATGCGGGATGGAACATAAGATCGCGCAGTGCGCGGTTAATCACGTTTTATTAGCTCGTTGATTACCTTACTGATTACAATCAACGGTATGCGTCTCGAGAGGACACACTCTTCGGGAGAGTACAATCGATATCGTGTAAAGAGAACGATCGAGATCCACGGGAAACAAGATCGTATCGCGCGCTCTTGATTGCAATGATCGCTCTCGGATCTGATTCACAAAATACGAAGGGTTCCTTTCCCGTGGATCCCGCGTGCATTCGCGGAACCCGAGATTGAAGCGTCGAACGCCGAGGAAATCACAATTGAAACGTTCACAGAATGCTGAAGGACCGATGCGTTACGAATATTCGCGGCACGACTTCAAGGTTCGCGTGCAAGACTAGACCCGGGAACCGAGCTCGTTAATGGCAACACCGGTTAGAGAGCCGTTTTAGTACACAAAAACACGAGAACTAAGGCACCGGGAAATCGTGACGAGAGTTAGTTAGGCGCAGAAGATTGCAGAGAGGGTGCTCGCGCCTGGTCAAATCGATCGAATCCTGCGGGACCAAAGGAATGGTAATCCTCCGATTTTACCGATTTCCACGAGACTCGTCCGAGGAAAGTAATCGATAGAAATTTTCCATAAGCAAAGGATTGATTCTAGATCCGAGAGAACCCCAAACGAATGCGACTCTCGCGAAAGTCTCTCTGAAATCGGTTGCCAGGACTCGACGATTCACGATCGACTGCTCACCCTCTCTCGCTGTCTTTCGATCTGCAGAGACGTCTTCTCCGGAAAATGGAGGAAAGAAAAATAAAAATTAAAAAAAATAGTATAGAGAAATTAAGGGAACGCGAGCGCAGAACGAACGAGTGTTCTCGTGGGGTTGTCTGGAGCTTCTTCTGGTGCCGAGATCGCTGGTTGGTTGGTGATCGGTGGGACCACCAGCCGTTACTTACGCGTCCACGTAATGCTTATTCGTGTAACAGAGAGATGGACGTGTGTGGCCGTGTCGCACGCGTGTCTCTACTTGGTTCGATCGTAATAGGAGATTGCGTAATCAAAAAAAGTTAGGAGTTTGTTGGATGTACCGTCGATGATTCCAGCGTAGCGTGACTTCACACCGTCGTAGAGGCCCAACCGTATGCTGGCGAAACACATCTGTCTCTGGAGTCCCGCGGACAGACCTCCGTACAGGCTCCTGTAACCACCCTCGCTCAAGCTCACCGCCCTCACAATTTACCCTCATACGTATCCCAGGGTATATTTTTGTCTTATTTTGTTTTATTTTTTTTTGTGGATCTTAGTTTCGACATTTCTCTCTCTCTCCCTCTCTTTTTATCTCTCTCTATATACCTCTTTCTCTAGTTCGCTCCCCATTCGAATGAATTTTCAACCGGGGCTCGATTGAACATCCTATCACTCTCTCACTCTCTCACTCTGTCTCTCTCTCTCTCTCTCCCTCCCTCTCTTTCGCTTTTAATACGGTTTACATTCGAATGATGAGATTGAACACATGCGAGATTGGTCTTCCTGAGGTGAACGCACACGTGTTTGATCAATAGACTCAGGATCCTTGCGCGGGTTAAAGATTTTGCTGGTTTAATGGCAAGGAGATCGAACTTCGGTCAACGCTTTGCCTGCCGGTGAAAACGTGATACTAGTGAATGTTATCCAGAAGATAAAGCGTCCGGTTCTCCCGATATTGCTGCCATTTTGAATGATTTCTTCCGCGGCCCGGTCCGCAGTCTATCGATCAAAGGCGAAGAGAGTTGAATCGAGATTTCCGAAACATCGGAGGAGCACGAGAGAAAAGAGAACGAATCGTTCGAGTTTGACCGGGAGAGAGCTTGCGACGAGAGAGCTGTTTGCACATACGCGCGACTATGGCAGACCGGATGTAATGCACGCGGCAGAAGCGCAAACCAAGAAATGAGTCGCGTCGGTTCCGGTTCCGATGCGACCGGTTAATTGGAAAGAAAGTGGCGGCTTGCAGCTGATCAAAGACAAAATAAATAGAGAAAAATAAGCAGAGATCAAGGAGAAACGAAAATCCGGATATGCGGGAGCTTTTTGCTGTCGCGACCTGCTTTTCCCTTCAATGAAATTCTACGCGCGTTGCTCAATAGGAGATCGTTACCATTCCGAAGAAGATCGTAACAAGCGTCGGGAAAAGCAACTCGCGAGCGAGAGAGAAAAGAAACAATAAAATACAGGCGGAATGAGTGCCATAGACGTGTGATCGATCGAACAGCTATCGTCCACGTGGACGATAGGTTGTCGCGTAATGTCCCAGCGCTGAGATTAAACGTATCGCGAACTAAAGTAAGACGAATTGATAATATGCTCTTTGGCTTCAAGAACTCGTTCTTCTTTGTTGAATTAATCTTCCGAACAATGTCCGCGCGTGATAGTTATATTACTAACCCTTGGCACTCGAAGCCATTTTGACTCTAAATCCAAAATACTTTTTTAAGATCTATTTCCATTTTATATGTCTTCTTAGTGTAATTTATGCATATGAAATTGAGTCTATATAACAGTTACACTTAGAACAATTATTTAAATATAAACAAATTTCTGCAAAGAGTTAATATCGAAAGTGCTCTTTGCTCGAGTCAAGTGTAATGAAAAAATCACGCTACAAACATTGATCCCTGCCGTTCTCAACTCGATTCCATCGCTAACGGTGAATTTGACGAACAGTCGATAGCACTTTAATCATCGCCACAAAAGGATAATTGAACGTAACCATCGTTTAAAGAAGGACAAACCGAGAAGGTAGTTAGCGCCATAGCAAATTATCGGATTTCCGATACCGTGACTCCGTTACCGCGATTATAACCGATCGATCTGGTTTCCGTCGTTGTCGGTGCTCGAAATAGACGCGTGAATTCCATGATTTGATAGCATCTTACGAAGAATTATCGTTCCTCGTACCGTGACCAGATAATAAATTCATTTCCTGGCATTTTCTTTGGAGAAATCGTATGAAACGCAATCGTTCAACGTAGCTCGAACCGTTGTGCTCGCCTAATCGCGGTCCGTTCGCGTATAATTAGATCGTTAGTAGGGCATCGACAGTGACGGAAGCCTCGATCGGCTAATTAGCGGACACCGACGGACCACGTGGAAGAAACTTGCCGAACGAAAGCCGCGAAAAAGAAGCAGCGTTGCGGAGAGAGTTGATTGCGGCCCGATCGCAAGTTCGCGTCGATTCTTGTCACGAGGAGACACGAGCTGGCCTACGAATAGAAATCGGCCAGCGCGAAAATTTAAATTGAAATCGAATCATCGACCGGGCTGAGAAAGACTCGCCCCCGGCGTATATTTATATGCTCATATATATATATTTATATTTGTATTTATATCGTATGTAACACTGATCCGAATCGGTAGAATCGTACGCAACGATCTCTATGTACAATCATGTATATGGTTTACCTACCCCGTGCCTCTCTTAAATTACGTTAAGGATCGTGAACAACGTACCTTGCTCCCTCCATTCTGACGATGTTCCATACTGTCTTCCACAGACCGGGCTGCGTCTGTCTCATCGACAGCATCGAGCCCTCCGCGGTTGACACCAGAAGAGGACGCGTCTCACCGGCGATCTAAACAAATTCAAATGATAATCATATTTCGCGTAATCCCAAATACTATTTTTTACGGAAACGTCGGAACCACGTCCCTGGATTCGACGAACGTTAAAACTTTACATTAAAACATTAAAACGAGAGCCAGATACTGTCCAGACAGTGAACCAAACTCTTAAGGCAGTGCTCCGAAATATCACAGATCTTTGAAGCTACCTTAGCTCGTTGTAAAATACAAAGCCTGTGCTTGACCACTTTTGGATCGTAGTTTTCGGAAGATTATTCTGTACTAAAATACCGAGTGTGGAACGAATGGCGATCCGGCTTCTGGTCGAAGTACAATGAAAGGATTATAAAACGTAGAGGCTTCGCTGTATGAAACGAGCTAGGGTAGATCATACTGCGATTATTCTTCAGAAGATGATAACGGTTCGAAAATCAACGATCGTACGGTATGGATTTCGTGAAGATCGATTACCTGCATCCTGACTTTGGCCGTGTCCAACGGGAACGTCATCAAATCGGCGATGCAAGCCGCGGTACCCGCGGTGAAGAACTTCACCCACAGGGGGAAGTCGTCCTGCGCGTTTTGCTTCATCGTGCTCAAGTCCTTTCCGCTTCTCTCTCTTCCTCTAGTATCCGTTCTCTTTCCGTTTTGTTGTAGTTGCCTGAGAACTGCTTCTATGCGTGTACTTTTCTGGATGGTGCGTGCGTTTGGTACAGCGTGGGGGAATGTTACAGTGGAGCACTCTCTTCAATCTCGTATCCTCATATTCTCGTGTTCGAATACCCGTGCGAACGTTGTTGGAGCCACCGAGCTTACGTCGGGTTGTCTCGGTAAGATCCTTCGTTAGAAAAGCGCTATGTACACTATGTACAGAGTCCTACCAGAGGACAGGAACCTTTTAGATGATCATCGAGCGAACGGCTGATTTAGTGGCGGAGCTTTTTAGGTTCCCTGAAGTGATCAGGATACGCGTGCAGTCCTCCCGACCGCGAGCACTCGTGTTTGATGTCTTGATTGTGAAGTACTTTATACATACTATTCTTCTGCAACAGAACAACCAAACGAATACGTGAAATACCCGGTGCGAAATCAATCGGCCATTCAAACGCCAGGTGTCCCGTTTCGCTGTCGACCCTCGTTTTTTTGCTGTTAGTTGTTAACCCTCATTTTCCATCACGTCAATTAAAAAACTATAAGAACTTGTCAAAATGAACGAATGTCTACATGATTCTCACAATGTCGTCCCGTCTTATCACAGCTATTCGCTTTCGGAGAAGATACTTCCGGACCTCGTCGTTTCACTGTCGGGTCAATGCGACACCACGTTAGGGAAAATCGAGTTGGCAGCTCGAGCGTGCTCGTTGCTTCGAGCAACGCGAAGAGGAGCCACGGAATTTCGAAATGAAACTTTCTGGCTGTGATTTCGCGGTCTCCGAGACGTTGGTAAGTCGGTGTCGGTGTCACTAGATGAGAACAACTAACCAGCCAAAGTTCAATGACCGGCGAGTGCTCTTTTGGATCAGCGATTGCAAGAGCTGATCGTTGTTATCGGCTGTAGCGACGGTTACAACGCGTATGACAAATTAACTAAAGTGACGTAACTTCGCGAGAGTCAAAACGTCTAGGACGATCCTACTAATCGCGCGTGCGTTTCGCAATCACATTTTTTCCCACGGTCGATTTCCATATAGCACGAGTCTACGCGTACGATGCGTCGCCGCGTTTCTGACGTTTGACGGCGAACACGCGTAGGCAGACGAGCTCGGGTCGATCTCGCGCGAAAATAGAACGCGCTATAGGCGGATTGGAAAGTGGCCAGAGCCAGACCGATTTTTCGGCGGACTATCCGAACTGTCCTTCGGGCTAGGTTATTATGCGAACCAGCGATATTATCAATGATTATCGGCGCGAGACGCGTGCAGGACATTGACATTCGCGGTTCAGGGTTCTTCCGGCACTTCACGGTTCCCATATCTTTGGAGATAGCCGGTTACATGTTTTGAGACGCACAATGGAGATAGACCGGCTCCAAAAACTACTGGCATCGTGTTCTGCTCTGATAATTCTGTGTATGATATGTTACACGTTACATAACACCGCTATTTATTTTGGCCATTTGTGATCTTGAGCCCGCAGTAATCGATACTTCTCGTTGCCACTTAGTAACGTTAATCGAAGAACCCATCCAAGACCTACTTCTAAGTGCCTCTGCCTATCCACCGATATGGATACATGTGCCAATAGTTTTCTGACACGGTGTATATCCGTGACCAGTTATTTCAGTCTCAAGGCTATTTTCGAGCGAGACAATAAAAATTATAACGAGGCGCAAAAGTTTATGACGAGGGTTCGGTTAAATACCAACTCGCGGTCGCGATCACCTCCTACGATGATCTATAATTAAAAATATTGACCTTTGATATCCTATAGATTTCGTTTAGTATTATATATTTTCTATGAATAATATAGTGGCACGCGTTTACTGCTCCGAATGAAGAAAGACAACGTCGCCTCGGGCGATTAGGACAAAGTCTGCCCCGTTTTTAGACTATCCAACCCGCTTGTTCTTTTTCTTTATTACAGCGGGACGAATCGCAACTTCGTTGGGTTTGGGACACGGAGAGAGTTTGATACCGTTAAGAGATCGGCCCCCTTGGGCAATCGCGAGATTCGGAATTCCCGAGCCTTCAAAGTTTGGAAAATAAAAATCTGCTACGGCGCGAAACGAAAGCCGAGACCCTGGACGCTCTGAGAACCGCTTGCCACAACCTTCGGCCACCGATTTCTATTATAAAGTTCAATTCTACTCGTGCCGCGGATTTCCCCGAAGAGAACGCGCAACGTTAGCGCGTTATTTTGCGGCAGTTCGGCATCGCTAACAATGCGATCGATTGCGAATTTCAGCCATGCGCCTGCAACGCTGCACTCTATACATCGTGTGCAACAATTGAAAAATATGTATTTCACTGGTTACTGCTTGCAGGAGGAATGCGACTAAAACTCTGAGATCTATTATGATTTTTTAAAGTTCTACTTCGATTATTCTTTCGCTGCGAAAGGTTCGACAACCTGTTAACCGGGTTGTCGATTAATTCTATAATCCGGTAGTATCGGGAAAATGGTGCAGTAGAAGATCGTAAAAGGATTTGCGCCATGATGGCGAAACCGACTCATAGGCGTTGTCCTTTCACGCTGAATGTTTACGCGAGGGAACACTGACTCGCGATGTTAGACTTGCAAACAAGATGTCACGGACGTTCCAATCGCCTTTCTAACAATCCCCGGTGGACCTTCGTGGAACGCCATTATCCTTGCGCAGGAGTATGCAGTTGTCGGAAAGGTGCGAGTATATTGATTATCCTCGACACGAACTGGATGCAGCGTGCAGCGAAAATATTTCAACGACATTTCTTCCGTAGGAAATCATGATTCTTTGTTACAGATTGAGCGCAAAAGGAAGTTTCAGAGTGCTAAATGTTTACCCGCCTCTTAAACTAGTTTATTTTTAAAGGGAAAAAACACTTTTGTTGTAAAAAGAATACCAAATTTTCGTTTTAGTGATAACAAAGTGGAGCTTCCGAGAGATGATGGTTATTTTGTCGAATCGATGGGACCGGTTCGGTGCGTATGCGCTGCAGCGACGAGCTGCAGGCATACAATACTCTGTTAACACATTGAAACTTCGGAGATTTCTGTGTCAGCTAAGAGTTTCGCATTTCGCGCTTGTATTACACTCCCTTGCTGTTCGGTTATGCAGAAACGCATCTAATGTTCTCGTATTTCAGTTAATTCACATATTTTGCGTTACATTTAAACCGGAAGCAAGTTGTGTGAGTATCAAACGTTCGATTCCGTTGACGCCAGCCGATAGAATATTCAGGAATGACACAAAAAGGTGAAACTCAAATGTCAACAAGCTCGCCGCTGTCTCGACGGAACGAATAATTCAAATCCTAAGCTATGGCCAATGTCAGGGTCGTTTCGAGCTGTTCGAAGTGAAAAGAATTTCGCCCAGGTTCAAACGTAGAACATAGTCAAAGATTTATTTCTCTTAAAAACCGCAGAGTATTGCATACGTTACTAAATGACTGTAATTAAGTCACGGTATTGTAGAAATTTTTGAAATCGTGGGATGCTTTTATCAGACGGCGAGCATCGACGAGGGTGATTCAGAGCGAACTGTGCTTGCAGCAAAAACAGTAAAAATGGTAAAAATGGTAAACGCGCGGTGAACGGCGAAGACGTGAATGAAATTTGGAGAAACGTGGGGAACAATGGTCGGAGAACCGAGCTAAATGGAAAAAAAATAAAGCGGAGCAGAACAGAACGGTACTTACCAAGTGTACAGTGAGTGGATAACAACACAACTGGAACAGGTTACTGTGAAAGCACCGTTTATACCGGCTCCGCGACCAATGGCAGCCGGGCACAGTCGAATGCCGCCAATCAGAGGCAGTTTCGAGACGTCAGGTTTAGCCAAAGGAAGCTCAGCTTGCGAAGAGATCGATAACTCCCAGGAACGTAGTGGCGTGACAACCCTTTGGGTCTGCATACCCTTCGGGGTGGGACATGCACCGAGAGAAGCAAGCGCACAACGCGGTGCAACGTCTGCCACCCCTATGGAGCAGGATTTCTCCCCTATAGGTTCCAAAACATAGACAGTTGCACATTGTTTCGCAAGATAGGCACCAGCTGGACCAATCTATACTATAAGTCATATAATGGAATTTTTTTGCTTCACGCTTCCAGTTAAAAAGTTCCATTGTATTTATCAGAAATGTAGCTTACCACTCGAGCAAAAAGAAACGGAATATATATTGTTTAGAAATAAAAAATGTGTAAATTTCTATTCTGAAGGATATGTAGGAATGAAACGGAGATGCGAGAAGAATGAGATAAGACTATGTTCATTTGCTCTTTCGATGTAATTTTTAAATCAATCAACCAAGACGACCGTTCCTTTATTCCAACCGAAGAATGTACAATTTACGAATCCGCTTGTTTCATTTTTTCATTTTCATCGGATCATCTCTCAATAACATCTGGAGTACTCTGTTTCATTTTACTTGTTAGTTAAAGTTTATAAATAAATGTACCAAGTGCAATATCGTCACTCATTCTACTTGTTACTATCTCTACCAGTCGAAAGAATTATAGGAAACCACTTAAACCTATCAAGACATAATTACACGGGAAAACAGATGAAAAAAGTAATTCAATGCATTGTTTATCACCTGGATTATCTTTTCGTAAGTCCTCCAGGTGTCAGTAACACGATTCTTCTCGAATGCACCGAGTGTATTATTGTGTACATGCGCTATCGAGTCATAGGAAGTCGTGCTGATTCGTCGTGGGAATTTATTTTGCCGCATATTCCGTCGTTTTCCACGCAAACGCGTAGGTCTGACTGAGTAGGCGGATGCGGTTAACCATTGAGGGGCGAGACGGGGTTTGGTTTCGAGGAACCGGAAGCTGTTCCGCGAAGTTATAGCGAATAAATTGCAGGTTGACATAGTATGATCACTATCGTGAACGGAATTGATATCGCAGTGCTATGTACTACGATCCGTTGCTCGATTAACTCGAACGTTGATTGAAATCTCCACTCCGGATCAAACATGCTTCTACAAGTTTATTTTTCAATGCGAGCGAACAAGAAAGCGTGGACCATGAGCAGAACTAAGATTACTTGATAAGCGGCTAGGAGATATACTTGAGACTCTTTCGAGATGTACAGATTATCGACCTCGGCTTTTCCAGACACTTCTGATTCTAACACGCGCGATCAGACGTCTTATCAATACACGTATGTATAATGTTTGATTTGGTAGTTTGACTGCGTGGAGTTTTATGTATTTTGGTAGGACTCCATTGAAACGGGCACGGAGTTCATGTTGCTACATAAAAAATGTGATAAAGAAAATTGGAAAGAATAATTTGAAAAAAAAAGAATTGTAACGCTTTAATGATTTGGCTTTCAGTGAACAAAAGAAGAAAAAAAATTTGGCCCATGAGGGGATCGAACCCGCGACCTTCGCGTTATTAGCACGACGCTCTAACCAACTGAGCTAATGGGCCAGATGTTAAAATCTTTCTATTTGACGTTGTTATTTACCATACGATTGTGTATCATATGCATATAGTATTTTTTAAACAATTCCATACATTGATAAAGGTTCTGTAGTTAACTCATAATTTTGATAGCATTCAATGTTGACCAACTTATAAGCTTACAAAACGGTTTCACTGAACTTTGCTCAGATAATCCTTCTATAATATGAGTAAGTTGCAAGTCAGAGCATTGGAAACAATTGATTGGTAATAAACGTGCATCGCATACTATTGAGAAGAATAGACTGTCTGAACTTCGTCTACCCATTGGACTTTGAGTACGAATAAGGAGTGTCAAATGGAGTTAATAATCTGGTTTGCAATGACAGATATGCTATCGAGGACAATTTATTAAACGAACAGAGCACTTAGGATTTACTCAGTCCTAATTTTATTTTGGTATCGCTAGATTGAATGTGTATGCGAAACAATGTACAAAATCGAAAATGCAATGAACATGAATAAACTCAATTTGATGCATTTATAATAGCCATGCGCGTAAGCGTATGTCAAGGTACGATACATGCAAATAAGTGGAGCTCCTCTGTGAATTTATTTCATGATCGAACAAAAATTGCACAACTTGAAATGGAATAAATGTAAATATCTGCATGTAATGTCTGCACTTAATAGTTTTTTTGTTTTTTAGTGACAAAACACTTAAATTGTTCGTCAAAATTATCTACGAATGATAATTCTAATGATTGACTATTTTGCCAAGGTGGCGCCATTTCATATAGCGTCAAAACGTTGAAGCTACTAGACAAAATTACCAACAGTTGGTTTTGGTTAACAGTTTGAGCTTTTTGTCATTTATTTAATTGATGCTGTACAGACCCTTCAACGGAGTTTCAAGATTTTACAAAAAGAGACAGTATTGCCAAGTTCAAAACCATAATCTGCTGAGATTATGACAATCTAACATGGGTTAGACACTCAAAATCATTGTAAATGTATTATCATAAATTTTGAGTCATTGGCTTTCGATTTATTCAAGCTTTTTCTTGTTCGAATTTTTAGGTCTTACGAAGGTTTATCAAGATTTTTCAAATTTTTCACATCGTTTTGAAATATTTTTGATTTCAAAATGAAACTATCATAACCATTTTGAAACCATTTAAAACCAACCTGAAGTTACCCTTTTAAATTTTCTCCCCTGAAAGTCATCACAAAAGAGAATCTTGTCCCGCCATCTTTCGACGAATTACCGAGCAACTTTTATTTTGTGATAAAAGATAAAATCCAATCGGATTGAAGAGTTGTTGTTGCATCAGGTATCCTTGCAAATTGTCCGATATGTATACGAGCGATTTGCAAAGAGACGTGAGTTAGATAACTGAAGAAGAAAACGGTGTTTCTCAGTTGGGTCATTTTCAAGATAATATGTGAATTGTACCAGCACGGTAACTAACTGTGATTAAATTTGGCATTCGAAGAAATCATAACCTGCACGTTGCCATTTTTTTTCAGATGTTTTGCTTGAAATATATGAGAAGTGTTAAGCACCCTCCGTTACTCAACTTCCTGTCGAGAAATCGCTATTCCCGACGAAGTGATAAGAATACGAGCACGTACAAAGTGGTTAAAACGGACACTGAAAATATAGATGGTAAATTGTTGAGTTCTGCTATCATATAACGGGGACTGGGTTATTTCTGACCCAAGCTGTCATATACTTTGTTTAGTTTTATAACTCTCTAGTTATGCGTGTTAGGTATAAGCAAAGACGACTATGAATTCTGGAAGCTATCCACGTGATAAACATTCTTCGTGGTCCTACATCAGCAACGTAAGATCTTTGAAAGGCGAATCTATATCATATTTTGTTGGTTTTAGATGTGGATGGAGCTGTCCTTGGTATAAATTCCAATTGGGAGTTGCTGACACCTAGAGGTTTTCGCTTTTACTTGCCAGGCAGCGTGGGGCCTGGTTGGTCTGACGTAACCACTACTGCGCAGGTCAGAACACAATTGGTAGACTTTTCTAACAACAACAACAATAACGACAATAGTGAACGGATTTCGGTCGACTGCGCGGGCGTGCGACCGACACTCCGTTGCATGGCTCAAGAATGCCCATTGTTGTTAAGAAAAGGTATAGAAGAACTTTTTCCTGGATGTCTAGACGCTGGTTCCCCGCAGCTCACGATAATTACTATTTCCCAAAAAATCAGTAACAAAGGCTCTAGATGGAGCAAAGAAGCGGAAACTGAGAAACTTGCAAAATACGTGGGTATCTCATCAAGATTCAAACAGCGATCTGGAAATGGATAAAAGATTGCTCGCGACACCAATCACGATTAATTTAAATCAGGTATTCTCTTATTCTTCTGACAGTTCGTACTGGCCGCATATGACATTTGTTCCAAGCTGAAAATGATCGGATATTGGGCCGATTTTATCAATCCCTTCAGCGGACAGCCCCACCTGAGCTTGCAAAAGAACAACACCTTGTACAAGACGGACGAGCGCTTTCGTTGTTTAGGATTTAAAATAGTGCATAGAAAGAATTGTAAAGTTATTTTACACGATAATAACCATAAGAACTTTATAGGTGAGTAGAGTATTTTAACATTTATTGATAATAAGAGACGAAACCGCAATTGCAATCAACATAATCTGTGTACATTGCAGGAAGTCTCTACACTACGGCGCCGGCGAGTACGGCATTTTTAAAGGAGATATTACGCGATTGCGAGCTCGCGAATCTTCACGATGCTTAATTAATCGTGAGCAAAGAGTGTCAATAGAGTGTTGTTGCGTTTAATCGAAAGGCAATCTTTGGTTCACCGCGAATGCGAGATAAATTTTCCCCGCAATCCTGTATAAAACTTGAACAGAAATAATATCATTAGAAATCATCAAGAATCAGCGTTTTTCCATTTCTGAATGAATAATTCCGTTCGCTCTCTCTCTCTCTATTCCACTCTTTCTATCGCTCTTTCCAACGCTAACACTTATACATAATTAATTATTCTACGATTCGTATAAGTTTACATTGTAGGTAACTAATACCACCGACAGGAGAAACGTTTCATACATTTCGTATGCGTTCGTAATCTAAGCAATGCAAAATGGTCTATCGGTACGAACTATTCGTCTCGTGACTGGCAATGAGATTGCGAGCGTACCACACGAGTTTCATACATGTCTAATTATAATGTAAGAGCCCGATCAGGTCCGGGCAGGATATGAAATAGAAGAGCAGACTGTCAGTCGACCTCCAATTTCCTAAATGACCCGGGTATGCCGTTCAAATTATCGTTGATGGGGAACCGACAATCTCCCGATGAAATATCTATGTACATGTCGTCGAGTGCCTTTATTTGGTCCCGTTGGGCTCTCAGTGTCTTCTTGAATTTGGCTGCAACAAAACAATGCAGGCATTAGTTTGTTAATTCCCAAAATCGGACCGTAGAGCGAGCGTACCGATCATTTCGGAAAGCGGAACCTCTCCCCCGTACTCCTTCGGCAGGATTTTGGGATCGATTGCTTCCTTCAGTTCCTCCAGGCTCTTGTGCACCTAATCGGAACGAGAAAGACAGGATGAGAGAATTTCGGATTACCCGCAGACATATTTAAGTAAATATACGTACCGAGATACGGGCCTTCAGCTTGTCGTTGAGAAGCGAAATAGCAAACTCAATGATCTTGTTCGCGCAGCTCGGAATGTTAACGAAGTGCGTCTCTTTGTGTCTCATGGGTGTGCTGTTTTGAATGCACCGCAGCATGTTGCGTATGTCCGTGAGAGACCAGGCGCTCAGGTGGCCCATGGTTAGCCCGGACTCGTCGTTGACATGGGTGTATCCGCGGATTTGATTCTCCTCGTCGTCCATGAGAGCCTCGACTACCAGACTATGCGCCCGAGCCATTTGCGCGGACGTGTATTTATAAGGATCAAAACGACCTTGAACGGAGGACAAACAGGTGAAAGATAGTGCGGGGTTGGTCCGATAAACAAGAAGAACTTAACAGTATTTACCAGCACAGGAGAGTATAACCCGGCGACCGTGTCGATCCCGCTCCGGAAGAGGAACCAGGTAACCAGCGTCCACGATGGCCTCGATATCCGGGTCTTCGATATCCAGATTTTGAAACCAGTTCGGGTACACTTGTCTAATGGTTAGATACCGTTCGAGCATCTCTTGTGCCATCGGCAGGCTGAACTTTTTGGTTCTGAGAAACCTGAGGAGGAAGGCCGCATCCGTTCTGCACCGCTTGATATTTGGGTGCTTCAAGATCCACTGTCTGAACTGGTCCAATGCCTGCTGTCTGATAATTTCATCTTCGCGGAGCTCGTCGCTGGCGATCAGCTTGGTCGACTCGGTCAGCGGCTGGCCATAGTCCTCTTCCGGCGTGTTAGCCATCGCGGTCACGTTTCGTGGGATACCAGCCGATCACTGTCGTTTGAGTTTCCTGAGGATCGGACGCGCTCCGAGTTACCAGCCCCTCTTGCCCCGTTATTGGCGCCGCGCGTCCTAGTTTTAGTCGTTCGAATTTCAAGCGAGCCTCCGAACGGTTACGAGACCTGACGAGTTCTTACGCCATTCCACGATTCGTCGTCCAAGAGAAAGTCCGGCACCGATCCACGCGCGGGAGAACAGTTGTCCTCGCGGTTCTCCGGCGCGCTTTCTATTGAGGGCGCGCGCGCAAGCGAGCTCCGATCTTCTTGTTGCCGTTCTCCTCTCGGGTCCCGTTAGCCTCGAGCAACACTCAAAATTCTCCTCCGGATTTCCTATTCCGATGATTTTCGAGAACACTGAATGTAACACGTTTCATTTGCAAACCAATCGCAGTCTTTAGCGTCCTTCGCGCGACACCGTATGGAAGACCCCAATTTTGTGTTAATTCTCTCTACACGGTTTCGTAATCTGTTATAGAAAGAGGAAGAGACGATGTTATTTCAGCCGCGATCTCACAGTTTCCAAAATGAAATGACCTGTACCCGGACGTTGCACCTTCCCGACCGATCTGGACTCGAGTAACCCGCCCGTTTGTTTGCTCGATCAATTTAAGGCGTCGCTATTTCCACTCTTACCGCCGTTACTCCCATCGTTGCCGCCTCGTTGCACGCTCTCCTCCAGTTTCCCTTCCGCTTCTGCGTCGGATTGCCACGATCCCGATCTCGATCTAGCTTCTTTGCTGCCCCCAGTCCACCCACCCACGCGCGGTTAGCCTTCCGCACCGAGTGGTCCCGGGTACTCCAATTCTGAAAACAATCGTACCTTTCCCCGATCAGGGTCCAGTCTCTATCTTCCTCTCTTTCACGCTCTCTCTTTCTTTTTCACTGTCCCCGCCAATTCTCATCGGGAGATTTCCACGCGGGTGTTCGTTTCGCGAGAAACGCAACAGTGGCCGTTCGAAGATTCACTTTCTTCTCGTAATCCTACGGGTCACTTTCACCGTGGTTCCACTTTCGGTTGCTTCGCTGAACATTGAGACGGTACCTCTGTTTTTCGTTGTCTTCCAAGTTGAAGGAACCTTGGACGAAAACCTTGCCCGTTCCGAAACCTTGCTGAGAAACGATGGCTCTTCGGCAGGGAGAAAAAGCATGCCTCTGTATGTAGGTTCTCTCGCCGAATTATCTCCTCGTCAACCAGGTTTTTGTCGAGCGAGCACTCGTCACACCGTTTGAACGCGTTAAACGCTTCCGCCACGGTCGACGGTCGCGCGTTACACGCGATCAACGTTTCTTTACGTACGCTCGATTGCGCAACCGATCGTGTGTCACGGCGTTTCTCGTCTCGGTGAAAGTTGCGCTTCAGTTGCACTCGAGATCGCAGACCTTTCTACTTGGCCGTGGCATGCACCCTCTTGTGTATCGCGTCGGTGCGTATGCGCTTTCTCGAGCTATTCCCGCACCGAATCAGCGTTTCATGAAACGCCGTTTAATTCGTCCTTCTTACGGACACGCGTTCCAGGTTTGTAAACTCCCTTCTGATGCTAGACTGCGAAATTTTCTTTGACGCACCTCTGTCAAACAAATAAAATAATAATAATATAGGAACTAGAGCGCTATGAATTAACCTCGACGAAAAAAAGAAAGAGTAAGAAAAGACAGTCGCTTCAATTGCCCGAGTGGGCGTGGTCTTGCTACATCAGATTTTTCGGAGCCAGAGTAGTGCTCCATGGAGCAATACTATTATTCTAAGCAACGATCATCGCTGCTCGTCCTTCGTGCAACGATCGCCAGCGTGTCGTAACCGCTCGCGGAAATGGTTGGAGAACCTTCGTGCGGGTGTGAGGAAGACAGGTGAATGAAACACGAATAAACATTGCGTTTCCTTTCGAACAACGTGTAATTAGCAATACAACGTAGTCGTATATGCGTATACGTGTGGAAAATAACGTCGGACGAAATGGGGACGAGGCGACTCGTTGGACGTGACCGACGATCGTGTCTATTCGACTTTTCTGTGCGACGCGTCGAGTCGAATGGGTCGCTTGTTGGTCAGGCATCCTACGGATATAGCCTCGGGAGACAGAACGTGCGATCATTTTCTGTACAATACGCGCGCATCTAAATGGGAATCGTCGAACGGTATGAACAGGTTGCTGCGACGAAGGGAGGAGAAGCAACGCTCGCGTCTCTGCTCGCTTCTCAGCTACCCCGTTGCATGCCGTTCTCCCAAACACGGGGATCGCGACGATCGACGGAATCATCTGAGGATCACATTGTCGAACGTCAGATCTCGACTGTCGCGTTGCGCGCTCGACTTTTTGAACGGGTTCCACGGTAACTTTTTAGCCACGTGGGCGGTAGTGACGGAGCCAGCGGGGCTCGGCTGGCCGGAGGAGACACCGGAAGAGCTGCTCGCGGAAACGCTTCCCTTGTCCTGTTGATTGGCCTTGCCCGGCCTCTGGAACGAGTAAGACTCGTTAGTCGGGTGACGTCCTCGGGGCAGTGGTCACTGTTGCTCACCTTCAAATAGTTTCTGTCCATCGGCGTGACGAGCTTCAAGTTGATGAAGTCGCCTGACTGTTTGATCAGATGCACGACTTGATCGTGGGACGCCCACTTGACGTCTTTGTCGCCGATGCCAACTATGAAATCGCCTTCTTTCATTCCGCCCAACTGCAAAACCACAGAGTAAAGCAACTGCTTCGGTTGCACAGAGAAACGAAACTTGAGCAAACCATGCTTACATCGGCCAGGGAATTGTGATCGACAGCCGCTACGATTACGGGAGCATCGCCCCGGACGCTGAATCCAAATCCTTCGCCATCTGGGCCTCTTTGAAGCTGTATAAGCCGCGGAGCGGTCCAGTGCCTTTTGGCCGAAAATATGGCTACAGGGCCCAGTGATCTGAAGAGGTCGTCCACACCATGCTGCCCGAAATCCGGATGCGTGATATTCAGTTGAAATTTGGTGGAGGCTGTGCACCAAGAAGGAACAATGTATCAAACAAATGTATAGAACAAAGCTGTCGTTAACGATTCGATCCTTACCGACAATATCTGGAGGATCTAGCAATCCCCGGAAGTCTTCTTCGTCCCCAATGCCGTTGTAGCTCTCGACGGTAGACTCCTGCACTGCTTTCAAAACTTTGGCCAGCGCTTGCTTCGCTTTCAGGTCTCTGCACATCCTCTGCAGCCTTTGGCTCTCTTCGTGGAGGACCAATGCCTCTCTGAGATGTGCTTTACCTGAAACCAGCGATCAATACAATGTCAGTTTCATAATTTTGGCACTAAATCTATTTAATCGGTCAAAATGATCGGTTTGGCAAATCTTGTTTTAAAGTCATTGAAATTATAAAGACTCTTTCATCGAAAATGATTGAAACATTATAATAAAAATGACGGATAGTCTAAATAAATACTGTCTTTTCGTCATTATAAAGTTTTAGGGCCGACAAGGTTTAGTGTCATATAAGGGAACACTATAACACATACCTAGTATTTTCCTTTCGTTTTCGTCGCGCGGTACGCTGGCGTCCAGCTGTGTTTTGCCGTCGCTTTTTTGAGCGTGTTCGAGCGCGACCTTCGTCTCCGCTCGCCACTCGGCTATCGGCCGTTCGAATAGGCCAAGCGCAAGATGCTTGTGAGCTAGTGCCAGGTGATGTTCGCGTTTCACCAGGATCAGCGAGATCCAGGTTTCGGGAACGTAGTCCCGGACAGGCTCCCGTGAAATCAGTCCATGGACATCATTGTAGACCGCAGCTACCTGTAAGACAGGTGTGTCGAGTAAGAACGCTTCGTCCAACGTAGGCTTCACTCTACACAATCGCTAAACATCAGCATTTGTTACCTGCGACGCTTCCTGCGCCAGATCCAAGGAAATGTCCACGTTCCTCCCCTCGGCAGATTGCAGTTCCAACTTCTCGAACAAGCACTCTCTCGCCTGGGCCTGCAAAAGGAAAAGGTATCAATTGGTTCTTCCGTGATTGGATCATATTATCAGCCGATTGTAACACGATCGTTACCAGCATCAATTGGACAAGCATTTCGAGCATGTCCGGTCCAAGGTCCATGCTCGGGGCATTCGTAAAGTTCTCATGTATGTAACGGAAGGTACCGGCGGCCCTGAGGAATGCGTCGATCGCCTGATCCAAGCCCCTGGCCGATCGACGATCCTGCTTCGCCGCCAGCTGGGTGTACAACGCTCCAGCATTAAAAAGCACCGAGGCCTTCTCGAACGCAACTGTTCGCTGACAGCTTGGCACTCCTGTCAGGGAATCGAACCACTCGAAATAGATTCCCAAGCTACGATCAGGTGGGAAGAATCGCCGCTCGACGAAGTACAGTTGGTTGTAATAGCGGAGCAACAGTGCAATGCCAGCTGTGTCTCTGGTTGGTGTTCGAGTTGCCTGAAAACGCGTTGCCATTAGTAAATTTGGATCTCAAATCGATTCGATAACTTCTAAATTTGATTACCTGTCTAGTCTCCATGAGATCCGCGATGGCTTCCTCGTATTTGCCTCCATCTTCGCTGTAGTGCTCGAGAATAAAGTCCTGAAAACGGAGCGCGTCGAGAACATAGTTGAAATTGTTAGATCGATAGTTGGGTACTTGGCAACCGCGAATAGGTTTTCAAAAGGAGTCGATCGCGTTCGCTAGAAAATTGGGGACACGTTCGAGACAGACATGACCGGAATCACGCTCGATCTCATACGGAAACGGTCCGAGCACAACGAGGGCGAGATCGGCACGTTGGAGGAAATCGCTTTGCACCAGGAGAACATCGACAAGATCGAGGTACTCGATCGTGTGTGCAGACATTTGAAGATTCTGCTCCTGCAGAACAATCTAATCGCTAGAATCGAGAACCTGGGCAAATTGAAACGGCTAGAGTATCTGAATCTGGCGTTGAACAACATAGAAGTGATCGAGAACCTGGAGGGTCTGGAGAGTTTGAAGAAGCTGGACCTGACTGTCAATTTTATCGGCGATCTACGCGGTGTCCGAAAGCTGAGGTAAAACGCGAAAATGTGAAACTGAGATTCGCTTTAATAATATTAGTTTTCCATGAGCAGATGCAACGAGAACTTGGAGCAACTGTTTTTGGTGGGAAATCCCTGTACGGACTACGACGGGTACAGGGCTTACACGATTGCTATGTTGCCGCAGTTGAAGGAACTGGATGGAACAGTAATCGAGAGGTCCGAGCGCATCAAGGCGCTGCAACGCTACGCCAGGGTCGAGGGAGAAATCATCAGGAGTTATCGCGAGTATAAACGAATCAGGGAAGAAGAGAGAGTCCGCGGAAACACGAAAGTAGAAGCCATTAGGGCCAAGAGCGACAGCGAAAACGAAGAGGAAAATGATCACTTCTGGAAGCAAGTCAGTCGCCACACACCGGAGGAGCGTGTGATTATAGCCGAGCGAGCATTGCGAAAGGAGGAACGAAGGAATAAACGCACTAATCAGGACAAGCGGACCGTTTATACTCCGAAATTGTTCAGTCTTGAAGGAAGACCTTATAACATGAACCAGCCGAAGATTCCCTTTACGTTAAACACCGAAGAACTCGATGCTGTCGTTTTAGAGGTCCAGGTGTACAAGTATGTGAAAGTTTTGTCCATGCTCTATCCGTTGCACGATGCATGGAAGAAGTCTGTCAATTTTCAGATTCCTGGATACAGACTACATCGACGTGGACGTGCAACCCGAGTACATTCGAGTCACAATCAAGGGAAAGATTCTGCAGCTGACTCTGCCCTGCGAGGTGTCAGTGGAAGGTAGCAAGGCTGTGAGAAACTCGACGAACGGTAAGTTGGTGGTGACGATGCCGCGACTCGAACCCTTGCCTATCATAGGCAAAAGAAATCCAGACAAAAATGAGAAGAAGGTTTTCGATGAGAGTGTACCACGACAACGATCGTCGACGACGGTGCGAGAATACTTAGAGATCGGTCCGGCCACGGACGATATTGATTTCTCGAGGATCGTCTCTCACGAGCAGAGAAAAACGACTCCGGTGGATACCGATCTGGGAACCGAGTGCAACGATTGGGACAATCCGGACGTTCCACCTCTGGAGTAGCGTACCGAAACTCGCTCACCTTGAACGGATCCCGGAAGTCGATATCTTTGGTTTCCTTTAGTCCCAGGGGTATCATCGGCATCGCGGGTTCCACGCTGGAAACAAGCAAATTCGACGTGAGCTGCTCGTCACGGACTTGGAGCCCGGTCGATCGAGTTCCTACTAACCTGTCGACATTCTGGTAGAGCTCCACCGAGCTGTTCAGCTCGGCGAGCTGCTCCTTCAGCAGCTGCAGGTTCGAGTTCACGAAGCTCAGCTCCAGAGCCACAGTTTCCCGGAGTTTTCTGTTTGTAGTCGCTCTGAAACGCGAACCAGCATGAGTACACTTGCTCGAAAGATTGGAACGATCTGCAGGGTCGTCGGGTCTCTTACTTGAACAGATTTTCCGCGCCAGCTCGAAGCCGCAGCTCCTTGTTAATCTCCTGGTTGAGTTTGCTTCGTTTATTCTGCAATTTTCCCCGGCAAGTGGCGACCCGTGGATCGGAGCCCTGCACAAACGATCGTGGTTAAAATCCCTTAGGGGGGTACGCGCCCGAATCGAAAGAGAGGAGCTGGATACGGCGTCGACAAAATTACGGAAGGGAACGCGCGCGTGCCGATCGGACCGCGACCGGAAGGTAAAGAAAGGCAACCGTCCTAGGGGACACCGTGCACGCTAGCTCGAGCAAGTTTCTTCCGGATATCCGATATCGGTTCCTCGCGTTTGTCCTCACCCCCAGAGATTTTCTCGTCGACGAGGATTCTCGGATAATCTCTAGGTCCTCCGATCGAGACGGTTTTTCGATGCGCGAAAATGGCGATGGCGGCTGCGACAACGACGACGACGACGACGACGACGCTGCATTTCCACAGTCCGTCCTCCTCTTCTCCCGTCCGTCCAGTGGAGGGCTCGGCGGAGACGCGCGATTCTTCGACAGAGGCGCGTAACAAGTCCACTTCAACATAGTACTCGGTCCCGCAGCCGCATCGTTTCGCCTTTATGCCTTGTCCGCTTGAAACTGCGAATCGGAAAGTCGCTTTTTCGTTGATCGAGGGCGAGTGCGTGACCAAGTACAAACGGTAACGGGGACTTGGAGAAGGTAGAGACGAAGAAGGGTTCGGGGAGACACAAAGGAAGAGAGGAATAGACGGAGAAACACGGGGAACCCTTCTGTGGTTCGAAGGCAGCGTCGGTTGTGTCACCGTGACCGTGTTTCAATCGGACTGGTCCCGCGATTCTTCGAGGCACTCCGAGACGCATACGAGGCGAAACGCAACGCAACGCAACGATTCGTACGGCGTTCGTGATCCACCGTTTCCACCGTGTGCTTCGACTCTTCCGCTCGTCGATCAATTATGAGGAATCGACGCGCTGGACGGTGGAGGACGGCCGGCAGGCCGGTCGTTCGCCGATGATTTTCGAGATTACCGTTTAGCGACCGACGACCACGGGAAATCTCTCTCGCGCAACACCATTCCCGTGGGCGAGGGGAGGTTGAGGGGGATCCCAGTGGCGAGTTGGACCGATTCCGCGGGGCCAGCCGACTCTCGGTGAAAGGAGAGAAACGTCGCGGGGCCCCACGGTGGGGCGAAGGATAAGGAACGCTTTATTTGCTCCGGCAACGCACGGCATCCGCGTATCGCGGATATTTGAAGGTCGGCTCCGGAGCCCGTCGATCGGGCCCCGCATCTCGGTGCCCATCGGTCCGAAATCCACGGTTCGGCGCGCTCGGACATGGAAACCAACGATGGAATGGACGCGGAGGGAGTTCGCGGAACTCCGCGGAGGGAGACCAGACCGATCGCGTTCAGAGGCAAGGAACGAGAAACCGGGACGGAAGCGGAACCGCGGTGTGCGTCGGGAAGAAGCGGGAAACGCGGTCGAAGACCTTCGCGCGAGCAGGTTCCATCCGAACGAGACTATCCGAGGGAACGAGTTCGGAGATGTACGCGCTCCACTAACGGGATCCGATACTCGTATCATCCATTTTCAGTATCTCGGCGATCGGACTCGCCGCGATGATTTGTTATATTTCGTCTCTGCACAATCGGGAGTTAATCGCGATTGGATTGATACGCACCAAGCGGACAACCAGGCACGCTCTACCGGGTCTGAGGCACGCAGCGCGCGTTACAACAGGAAACGCTCCCAACTCCTCACTCGACCGTTTCAACGTTCTCCTTCGACGCGTTGCCGACGATAACATACGCTTCGAGGAATTTCCCGCGAGCGTTCCACGATGAAACGCGTCTTCGAGAACCTCTCGAGTTCTGGAAAAGTCAGGACGCGTCGGGTTGCGAAAGATCGCGAGGGTTTCGTCGCGATTGTACGCAATTTACCTGCAACTTTAGATCCGGTAGGATCAACATGGTTCTGGATTCGATCGGTAAATCGTTACTGGACCCGTGAGCGTCTAGTGACCGTTCGCCGATCGTCCCGTTTTCGGCCGGGTCGCTCGCAAGCTGCGGACACACTCCGGAATCCTGGGACGCGTCGAGGAAACGACTCGCTACGGAGAACGGCATTCGTTAGATCCACCAACCCGAAGCAATCGCGGCCTCGCGATCGCACTCGCGACACATCGATCGGTTCATCGTCCCGGTTACATAGTTTGTCGAGCGATTAGTGGAATCCGCGAGACAGAGAGAGGAAGAGAGAGAGAGACAGAGACAGAGAGAGAGAGAAAGAGAACGATCTCCGGCAGATGGAGAAGACACGCGGGTCGCGGCACTGACATCCGTCGCGGAATAGCGTCGTCGAGTCTCGCAAACGAACGCGAGGCGGGTACACAGTACACGGTATGCCCGACGTTTCCTCTTTCCTCCACGGAACGTTTCTTTTCTACGGGAAAGCGGAATTCCCAGGGCCGAAGAACGGTGTTGCGTTCGCGTCAAGGAGGGAGAACGCTGGGTCGGAGTGGGAGAGAGAAAGAGAGAGAAAAACAGAGAGAGAAAGGAGCAGGAGGAGGAGAAGATCGAACGAGAAGATCCACAGATCTAGAGTCGACTGTTGTCGACCGACGCGCACCGCGCAGCACGCACCGCGCACCGCGAACACGGCCCAACGGTTGCTCACCTTCCGCGATGATCTCTCCGGGTTGCCTACCGATCGGGCCCTTCGGTCGCGTTCGGTTAGCTTCGCCGCTTTTCGCCGCAATCCGACAGACTCCGTCTTTGCTCGGGCCCCGCCGCAGTGCTCCGGGGCCGTACCTCTGCGTTCGCAGACCCTAGGCACTCCGAATCGGGCCCGTCATCTCCGCTTTTTCCTTAGACGTCATCCGTAATTGCAATCTTAACTTTTTCGCGATTTTTAGACAGATTATTCGATAGTAGAAAGTCTCACTTCGCCAGCTACAGGCACTTGCTCCGAACCGAATATTCTGAGATTTCGTGATTCGATCGACAGTTTTCAGACCTGACCTACACAGGCGGTTATAATGACTGCCCCACCATCGCGGCCGTTCGAGACCGCTGACATTTCGGGGGCTTGGAGCGAGATGGACAGCTGTTGCAACTGGTTGTTAGATCTAGGATAAACTCTTTTTTTTCCACGCGATCCAGGCCAAGAATGTGGATAAGAATTATGTCAAGCGATTCGTCTCGTATCGTGGGTTCACCAATCGGTTCTCTAATTAATAAACTGTTTGGATTTGCGATTAGGATCGTGAGTTAGCGCAGGTGCAGATTTTCATCGTCGTCATCCTCGTTTACCACTCCTTTTAATTACTACCGCCGATTGTTAAGACAGCAGTACGATAATTGGATCTCTCACCGAACACGCGATAAATCGATATTCGATCGCGCATGCACGAACGGAGAAAGTCGAAATTTGATCTTCTGCGTTTCACTCTTCGTCGATCGATAATTCTGGACGCGTGTATCGGTTCGTTTCCTTTACTTTCTTCCGTAATACTTTCCGTGAGCGTTAGCGTACAGTGTTTTATTCGTTTCGAAACTCTCTCGGCTTCAACCCTTAACGGTCAGGAATTCGATTGCACAATGGGAGAGATTAGATCCCACAAAGTTGTACAAATGTTGACGTTCCTTATCGGGCGGATAACGCGGTACATTATTTCCAACCGCGACTGGCTATTCCCAACCGTAATGGTTTCGATTTCTACGGCACAAGCGTAACACCTTCGCGGAGACAAATAAAAGGATGACAGGTCAAACGTGTAAACAGTTGCTACGTCATAGCGACGACAGAAATTGAAACGTAGAAACCGATGATCGCCGTTCGATCGAGCATCGCCCGACGTCGGTGATTTGGGGCAATCCCCGCGCAATAAGACAAGGAAGAAAACGAAAGGATGAACGCGTACTCCATAAATAAGCTGTTCGGGCGACGGTTCGAAGCTCGCCGACGTTACTTACCCGAATGAAACGCGGTTTCAGGGTGTCCTCGTCGGCGATGTCTCCCGATACAATGGGAACGTTCATTGTATTGTTGTCATTGTATCGGACGTGCGGCGAAAACGTGTCACCGTTCGTGCACGAAACCATACGCAGCGTTGAAGGCTGGAGAACGAGTTGAGCAGAAAACTCGGGTGTCGCGGGTGACTATGGGCGGACTACGAGCGGATTGCGAGCTGATTCGGAGCGGACTACGAGCGAACGATGATCAGTCTCGACATAGGCCACGGGCCTCGATTCCAGCGTCGATTTTCTGCTGTACGGCCTAGAACTCGATGTCGCTCGAACACCGCGCACACCTTTTCCTTGCCGGGCACGAGGTTGGCGGGACGAGCCATCGGTCTATTCGGAAGGTCTCGTCGAGGTCTCCTGAACGTGACGGACCCACGCATTCAACCACCGGATAGCCACCGAAACGATCCCGACGAGTCGACGTCCGTCGCGCCGGTTCAAACACTAAATGCCGAACACGCGTCACTGGCGCATGAAATCTGCCCGCCGATAGGCAACCATACTCGCCTAATGCTAGCGACACGCGTCACGCTGCACACGGCTGTCCTACCGTGGAAGGTACTACCAGGCGACTCGCCTCGACTCGACTGGACTCGACGTGACACCCGCCTGCCTCCGCACCAATCAACCGTCCTGTCGCAGGTGTGTCGTTCTACAGGGTGCTCGCCTCGATCCGATTGATAGATCACACAGCGATCACATCGCCACTGTGGTCTGGCTGCGTCAAAAGTTGGGAAAATTCAAAATTTCCTCGGAACTTTTGGAAAGTTTGACATTAACTGAAAACTCACCATTTCGAAACGATCGATGCCACATTTTTACTTTAAAATTGTTGGAATCATAAAGACTCTCACGTAGGAAATGATTAAATCAATGTCGTAATTCATTTAGTGATCGAAAGGTTCAGTGTTAAGGATTTTTGGGGTCGCGAATACCAAATATTTAAGAGAGGGGTTTTAATGCGACGCGTTTGGCCACAAAATGCAGATTTCTAGACTACTGTGCAGCGGTCGGAACAGATGGGCAACGTTGAATTCCCAACGGTGTCTTCGTTTTCAAATTATCAACGGTCAAACCAAATCCACCAATGACGAGCATCGTACCTGCGCTCTGACTCTCATGTGGAGCGCATACTGACCTAACTTACGCATGCCATTATCGGAACGTCATAGTTCGCAGAATTTTTACCACTGTGATTGTTCATGCTAGCATGGATTTGTTGGAATCTTGCGTTGGACAGAAGTGTGAAGGAATGCAATCAAAGAGGGGAGATTACAAATAACGAGCAACAAACTGAGATAAAAGTAACCGCGATATGTCGCGTGTGGAATGCTTATGTGTACGTCTTAGGATTTATATACGTTATTATACATAACTTGGAAACGAGGCCTCCGAATTCATAATTTCTTAGAAGAGTGAGCAATCGAACACCCTGTATATGAGAACGTGTGGACGATCACGCGCGTGTTATTCCTAAGCATCGGTGAAGCTTTCGTAGGGCTTCAGAATCAACGAACCGACCGTTTCTATCGCTCGATTCTCTACGTTTCGAATAACGTACTATCATGATCTGTTACAATTCTTTATAGTTCGATTGAATTGTTTCGAGACTGTTCAAATATGCATCAAATGATGAACATCTAAACTAACTTAGTCTTTAAGAAAGCTATAGTTACGCTGTAAAATGAAACACGACACGATCGATTGTAAAGGTCGCAATGTATTGTTGCTATCTAAAATCACATATTCACAATATAGATACAATTCGTCTTAAAATTCAACGTCATTATACATACAATATAAACAGTCGTCGATCTCTAGAATCGAAAAATTAGATTGATCCCGTCACAAAATGACCGTGAGCGTTTGCGACTCCTACGGCAACGCTTGAAACCGACATCGAGACCGGCGATGGAATCGGTGCGAGCGTTTTTGCCACGGGTTTTGGCACGGGTGTGGAAGTTTCGGAAGACGTTTACGTGCATCGCGCGAGATCGATTTCACGGACGTCGCCGAAAGGAAGCCGAACAAGTGTTCCGTGAAACGCGACTTTAGGTGTTGTTTGTCGCCGATCGCTCGGTCTGCGCCGTCGTTTATACATATACAATGAAGATCGATATATTTCTATATGTACATCGTCTCGTGCTCGTGAACAACGAATCGTTCGGCTCGCGCGTGAATCGCAGCTTTGATAAAAACGAGTGTTTGAAAAAACCATGAAACGTACTCGTCGCGTCGCTTCTTCTCCTGCGGCTAGCCCTTCCGAGTCTTTCCCAAATGGACAATGATCTAGAACACGATCTCTCGATCGTATCAGCCGGCCGAAGAAGGACTTTGCCCGAACAGAGCTGGACACGACTCTCCCCCATCGTATAAAATTATGTATTCTCTTTACAGGCGTGTCGAACGAACGATAAACGACGATTCGATCCATCACAGTTTCGAGTTTTAGGACGGAAACAGGGTATTCCATGGATTATGCTGAGCTTAAAAGTTCTCTGCAACAATGACGATTACACACAGGTATTATTCTGCACGAGTGAGTTCCAAAACCTGCTACCTCTATATTGTCGACGAAAACGCGTAGACTCTCGAGCGGGCATGGGCAACGAGTGATTTCTGGATCGTTTGCCGATTTTAGCAGGAAAACCTGGACCAGTGGCTCCACGAGGCGAACTCTGCCCATGCCTGCTTTTAGGCATCGTGTGCCGGAAGTTGGGTATTGATAACGCGCGACACTCGAGTATACGGTCATGCGAGAGTGTCGTCGGGATACTTACGTCGAAAGTTCTCTTCCCAGTAAACCAGTCCCCACTAATCCTGTACGCGATCGACTCCTATTAAGCTGAGCCCTTCTCTCTGCTGCAAAAGTAAAAAGAAAGTTTACGTCGTTTGTATTCCTTTCGGACGGTTAGGCGCGTTAGTAAAACTTCTCGAGCGCGCGCGCCCGCGTGCACGTTTACTTCGCAATGGCGATTCTCAGTGAGAACATGCGAACATTCACGGATTGATACCAGCTGTGCAGAAAAAGTAACTTTATTTAAATCTCGATAATCACGGTGTATTTACAAAAAATAGAAAGAAAGTCGGATTACAAACGATCGATACAAAATTAATTACACGAATCTCACTACGCTCAATGAACCGACAAACGCGATCCTGAACATTATTCATCTGTTTCCTAGCATATAAAACGTATAAAAATGCGAGTCACAGCCTTCAGTTTTATTTGTAAAGAACCGCCGAAATGGCGCGCTTAGAAAGTTAGATTAATTTCTTGATACAAGAGTAGAATACGCGGGTCTGATTCGTCATCACATTAAAATTACGCGAATAAAAAACCGATAATATTGGAAACTACAATGATGAGGAGACTACCAGAATTTCCATTTCTTTTTCTCCATTTTCCTTCTCTTTGGAAAAATCGGCCAATTCCGAACGGACCTGAGGATCGTCAGGGTATTGCGCCTTTGATCATCCGACGAGGCCGTCTCATTGCTACTTTGCAACTCCGCTCCACCATCTTCGATTTCTTCCGTTTCGTACAAAATGCTGAAAAGACTTTCTTTTCCCTGCATTTTCGAGTGAATCGATTCCGGCGTAGTTGTCGTTACGCCATCAATTTCAGTCCGGATTTCCGGGGACAGCGGCTTGATCGATGATCGATCTCGCGCACTATCGCATTGTTGCCGTGGATTCCAATGCTTGTCCGATACGGTGTTTTGGTTCACGTCGTTCCAATAGGCAATATCGTCCAAGTGTTTCATTCGGACAAGGGAATTGACCGGCGCGGGGATCATTTTACCGCCGGCAAGATTGTCCGCGGATTTGAACTTTATGTCGGGCGTGTTGCAGAAGAGCGAGGATCCTTGATCGGGTAGCGAGGCGCATTCGCTGAGCGGGCTGCCGAGGAAATTGAACGACTTCCGTGGTTTACGGCCACGCCTCAGGTGTTTTAGCTTGCGATTGCGAACGGTGCGACGCACGATGCTGTTTCTCGTTCGCCGCTTGCTAACTATGACGCGTCGTTGCTTAACAGGGGTCAGCCTCATGGCTTCACCCATCAGAACAGTCTTGTACAAGGAGGGCGAGTTCAGATTGTTGCAGCGAGGATGGTACAACCGTCTGCCCGACACGTTTGGTCGTCTCTTAAGTTCGTCTACCACGAACCGATAGCTAGCAGCGCTTTCATTCTTACAGTAATGCAATGATCTCGCAGGGAAAAGCCGTCTGATAGAGCCGATAGGCGACTCGACGTCCGGCGAGAACGGCAGGATTTCGTCAAGACTTTCAGACATCTTCGAGATTACGTCCCTCCTAGGAGTCTGCTCGTTCATCTGTTCCGACCGACTATCGTAACAGATTCGCTTGTTGACGATCTCATTCTGCTTATTTCGTTTGAACGAGTTCATCCTAGAGAGGAAGTTTTGGCGCCTAGGCGCTCTCGCGGCGACCTCGAGCAATGCCTGTCTGAAAAGCTCTTGGTTCTCGTCGGGCGTGGCGTAGACCACCTTGCACGGCTCTAGTATCTCGCAGTTACGGACGCGAGTTGGGTCGGCGGACACGGTGGTACGCGCAGATGAATTGTTCGAGTTCTGTAACGGTTCGCGATGCAGCTTCGCCTCTTTCGAATCGTGCAACGCGGCGAGCAACGCTAATCTCCGTTGCCGCGCGGACTCCTTCCTCGAAGCGTACGTAGTCCTATAGAACTTACCACCAGCGGCGCGTGCTTGACGTTTGCGGCGTTGATCCGGTCTACTGAACGCGGAACCAGTTTGAAGAGCCTCCATCAAGCTATCCATGACGCCCTCCTGCGTCTCGTGCGCGTTCATGTCGACGAGGGCGCGTTTGCGGGCCGCTCGGGCCGCTTTCTCGGCTTCCGCTTTTTCCCGCGCCTCCCGCGCCCTCCTCTGCTTCTCCTCCCCCTCCCGCAACTTTATTATCTCCCGTTGCGCTTGCTGAAAACCGAGCAACAAACACCGGTCAGGCTTTTCCCGTCTAATCTCTCGAGTCCCCTATCCCCTCCACATTCTCGAGTACAGCGAGAACACGTGAAAAGATAGGCGGACGATGGAATGCGGATCCGATTGGCAATCGGTACGGTTTCCTGATCTTACGTACTCACCATGAAGTCGTCTTTAAACGTTTTGATATCACCGAAGAACTCCTCTATCGTGTACTTCTGCTTGTCGAACGAAAAGAATTCGGAGATCTCGGTGTATAGGCTGTCCATGTTCTTGAACATATTCTGCATGACCTCGTAGGACTCGCGCGCCTTCTTTGCGAACGGCTGTAGCATAGTGTGGTCAAGGAAAAATTTCACTTACTTGTACTTGCCATAAATGAACGATGGTAGCTATTAATAGCGAAAAGGATACGCCCATGACTTCGATAAACCTGTCCTCGTCCGATTGGGGCACTTTAGCATTCGACAAATCCTGCTCGAGATTACGGATATTGGAATCCATCTGTCGCAGTGTCCTTTGAACGTTCTCCAGCGATACTCGACTCGCCCTATCCACATGTGCCAATTCCTCGGGGAAGCTAATGCACTCGGGGAACTTCTTTTCTATCGTATCGACCAAATAGTGCATTAAAGTTTGTTTATTGTCGATGTCCTTCGTGCTGGTCAACTAAAACGTTTGAAATGTCAATTTTTTGCAACAACAATTCTGCTTTTCCTCGGATGTAAACGTACCTTGGTTAGGAAACTTATCTCGAAACCAAAAGCTTGGCCGTTCTTGGACCCAGAGTTCATATAATTACCGAGCAACAAAATTAACTCGAGAATCCTGGCAAACTTTTTACTATCCTTCACCTCCTCGCAGGCCGCCGTGCCGGCCACGATGTCCGGTTTCACGTCTTGCACCAATTCCTCGTACCGTAGCATAAAACTTAACGACCTCAATCTTGGTAACAATCTCTTGATCGTCGATATCTGTCGAATCGACAACGTCCTATCATGGTTTTGTGACTCAAGAGGATCGACGAATATCGACACGGTAACTTACGGTAACGCAAAATTGCTCCGCTTCCGTCAGTTCGTCATACTGATCCTTGAAAGCTTGTAACTTTGATAGCTGGTCGGGTGGCGGTAAATACTGTATCAACCCCTGAAGTATGTTGTCCGATACAACCGGACCCTCACACTTGAGCAAACAGGATTTCACTTGGTCGTATGACATGTGCTTCAAAGTGCCACCGAGAAGAATCAAGATATTCTGCGCGGCTTTACTGTCAAGAACCTTTAAGTCCTTCGTTTTCTTCGCCGGTACTGATCTGTATAAAGGCAACAAAGTATGGTGACGTGCACAGCAAAGAATACGGCAGCTGGAAGAAGATTAAATTTCTTACTTGTCTACCACGTCATCGATCTTCTTCCCGCTGGGCTTCGACGCGAACTTCTGGGAAAGACCATCCAGAATTTCAGGACTTGCCAGTCGGTCCTCTTGCACTTTTGTCCAAAACGATTTCTCGGTAAGCTTGTGCGGTAGAATCTAGAAGATGATAAGCGTTTAAGTTAAAGACTCCATTTCTTTATGTTCAGTGCCTCACCGCTTTCCAGTTTGCTCTCTTTAACGGTGCCTCCACCTCCCACTTCTTCTTTGGCTTTAGACCTAAGGGCAGCGACTGCGCAGTGTTTACAATTGGTCCTGCACCAAAGCCAGGCATCATGGGAGGTGGAATCGGACCCATTCCGGGCAGGGGAGGAGGAGGCGGTCCCATTCCAGGCATGGGAGGTGGTGGTGGCCCCATACTTCCTGGCATAGCCGGTGGTCGCGGAGGTTGTGGAATTCCCATACCAGAAAGTGGAGGAGGTGGAGGCGGTGGTGGAGGCGCACATCCGCCCGGAAATGGAGGTGGCATAGGTGGTGCCTGGGGTGGTACTAGACCTGTTCCACGTATCTGTGAAAGAACCATCAGAATTAGAAGCAATTCTAATTATAATAATAAGTAACCATGATCGCTCACCATGCTGCCACCGGTAGGTTTCCCTCCGGTTTGCTCTAGTTCTCGAATCTTGTTCTCCGCATGCTGGAGCTTCGCTTCGGCCTCCTGTTTACTGGCTATAGCTTCTTCCAGTTTCTGCGATACCTCGATCAACCGCCTTTCTTCTTCTGCTCTTGACTTCTCGACCAGCGTGTCAATCAACGGCTGCACGTCGATTTGAAACCGCTTGGTCGCACTAAAGTCCGGGTCGCAGCCTGAACGATGCAGAACTATTTGCGACACGCATTCCTCTATTAGTTTGTAGTACGCGGGCCTGTCGGATCGAGAACACGGGGCCGCGCAAACATGAAAAAAAAGAAAAAGAAATGTGCAAATCGCTGGATCGCAACACAATTGATACCGCATTAAGCATCCTTGGGATGTTCCTACCTGACCAACGCATCGTCCCTAACAAAAAGCAGGTGCTGGAGTATCGACAAGAAATACGGTTCTGCCGACGACTCCATTACCATATTTTTTATCACTTCGAAGCAGTCGTTCACGTCGTCGAGTTCGAGTCGCACGTGGTCGAACCTCTGCACGAATTCCTCATAGTCCTCCTCCTTATGGTCATTGAAGATCTTTAAGTGCCTGGCCAGGTCTTCGGACTCGTCCCTGTCTAGCGTCTCCAGAATGTCTGCCAAGCCGACTCGCATAATCTCATTCCGAAGATGCAGTCTGAAGTCCAGTTCTTCAGTAGAAGAAATGATAGAGTTGATGAGTTGGAGGCACTCGACCTGTTTTGACAACGGCATGCTTTAACAATTGACCTTGAAAAGAAGAGTATAGTAAGAAAGGCGGTAGCATACCCTCAGGTTCTCGTTTTTCTTATTCATCAATCCCTGAACGATCGGTAGAAATCTTTCTCTGCCCTTGAACTCTCCATTCATGGTGATCGCATCCAATACCTTCTTATGGCTATCGCTGGAAATCAGGCAAACGGCGCCGAGAAGTTTCACGGCTTCAGACATGACGGACGGCTTGGTCGGTTCCAATGATCTTGCGACGATCGTCAATGCCTCGTGATGGGCCAGCATTTCCTTTATGCCAACGGTGTTGTTCATGATAGCCTTTAAGCATCGGATGCATTCGTATTGTATGCGCTCGTATCGATTGTCGCTGCGAAGAGATACAAAGAAAACGTTGTCTCAGAAACGCAAGAACCGCAGCAGATATACCAGCGAAAATCAATTTTTCTTCGCGACAAAACTGTGTGTCGCACAGTCGACGGGCAGAGGACATCGTGCAAGGAATCGGTAAACGAAAACTATACGGTCTGCTGAACTAAGGGTAGCCAAGAAAAGGATCGAGCATCGAGTGAGATTCGACGCTCTACTAGTTTTCTTAACATTGTTTGTTCGACATCTCGTGATCTATCGATCATTTTTCTGGCGTACCTCGCATCGACAACTAGCAGCTTAAAAGAAGAACGAAAGGTCGCAAAACTTTCTATCGCTAAAGAAAATAAAAACTAAAGCGTATAGTATGTTTGCATGAATTACCTATCATAATATATGAAGGCACTGGAATAGAACAACACGGTGATTAGAAATTCTTAGTCTGGCAACGTCGAATACCAATGCCATGATGTAACGCAACGATTCGCCGTATTAGGAATGGAAATACTTACTTCCGGTAGCACTCGTTGAGCGTTGCTAAAACCTGTTTCAATCCCTTCGTGCCGAATTCTTGGACCCAACTGAGAGGATTGTTGGTCAACGCGATTCTCAAGGACTCGATGCAGCTGTAGATCTTGTTCACGCTAAGATCAGGCTGCGCAAGATATGTTATGTAGTCCGCAGGCTTGTCGAACTTAGACCTGTTCTCCTGGATGCTGCCCTTGTAATGCAGAACCAGCATCTCTTTCTTCTTGGTCTCCGACTGCTGTCGCAGAGGTTCCTTCTTCTCCTCAGTCAGGTTCATGTTCGCCTAAAAGACAAAGGTTTTTGACTACTGATCAGATCGCATCATCTTCCTCTCTGCTTACCAACATCTCCTCGAACTTGTCGTTCACAGCCTCCTCGTCCATCCTCTCGATGATGCACCGATGCTGCTCGATCTCGTTGAAATCATCGCCGGAATGGGGTCGGGGCATTGTGTGGTTTCCCGAACCACTTCTGACCCCACCTCCACGCCCGGATTTTTTTGGTCGGCCGAACCATGTGTCCAGCTGAAACATCATCAACGGTCAAACATATCTTCTTCATCTCGATTAACAGATATCAAGGAAATTACTCAAAGAAGCTGGTCTCTGCAAAAGTCGTGAAATAAACGCAGTAGAAAAACGAATCTTACCCATTCCGTGATCATAGATTACGCGTCTGTGGTTACGGGCGTTGTGGTAAGGACCGCAAGGACGTGCACCTACCTCGCGCGCTTTGAACGTGCCGCGTCTGACTCCGTTAATTAACAATCACAAGCTTCGCGACCTGATTTCCTTTTACTCCATTCGATTTTCCACTTGTCCACTTATTGATTCTATTCTATTCTTCACCCTATACCACGGATCAACAGAAGTAAAGGTCACTGGAATTCTTATACTCCTCCGAATCTAGATCCTGTCGATTACTCTGCGCGCGCTACGCGCTACACGCTACCGCGACACCTCGTCGTCGACGATCCACAGGTGTTTATCGAAAGGATTCGCGCTGCTGCCTCGGATTTCAGGTCTCACCGTTTCAGGCGACGACAACACGCTCCCGATAACCATCGAGTAACTAACTTTAGGATAACGGCACCGCCGATGGCGAGTCATCGAACGGACCAAAAGGAGAGAAGATCGAGATCGAGCTCAGCCGAACGGTGGAAGGACGCGCGTGCGTATTCGCTGGATCTACCCACGACCACGACCACGATCATAGGCCCTCCTCTTCTTACTGCAGACATTCGTGTCTGCGCTTTTCGATGCTCATCGCCGGAACGAGAATCCGTTCTCTTTGTACGCCGTCTGATTACCATTATTCTTATTATTTCGTCGACTTGAACGCTAAGTAATTCGACGCGAGAAGGGCGCGTGGGTGCGATAAGTGGCTGCAATTAGGGGCTGCTTTAACCCCGCGCCATTTTAAAACTTTTCTGACCCACTATACATCTTTCTAGATGTCGTGTTTTATCCGGGGAAAAACAGAAAAAATTTCAACATCAATAAAACGATTAAAATTACAGATTTTTAAAGTTTGAAGTGTTTTCTTCCTTTTTTCTTATTTTTGCCGTATTTCGACGCATTCCAATATACCGAACAATAGGATCGTTTTATCGAACTTTTGAAGTCGTTACGCGCAGCTATTTAAAGCGTTCGGTTGGGAGCTCGCGTTAACTTTTCTGCTAATTAATGGTCAGCGACGAAAAGTACTTTTCCAAAGGCGCGAATTATCGCGAGTTATACTGTACAAGCCTGATAGGGTCTACGTCATGCCTGTGAATAGCTCAAGGTTTCAGCATTCGGCAATTCGTGTGCACTCGACATTCCGGCAATTTTGTCGTAGTTTACAGTCGACATTTTATCCTGGTTAACATTGACGATATGTTTTTCAAAAACGTCAAGAGCAATTCTCGGGAACTGCTCGCGCGAATTCCTATTTGTCGAGAACACCGACGAAAGAAGGGAAGCGAGGAAAAATTAGGAACAGTGGATGAGATCACTCGAACGAACAGTCGATGATGTAACAGACTGTGACCAGTATCCGCGTGCTTTCCACTCGAATCCTTCTCTCCTTTTGTTTCTCTTTTTAGCATTTTATTCGTTTCACCTGCACCCCAACGAAGAAACCGTGAAACCAACCGGTTTTTAGCCGATATTTTTTAATTCCTCTGATTGCCGGAATTCGCAACATCCCTCCGAAAAACAAGTTGCACTTTCGATGTTTTTCTAGCAAATGCCTTCGTCAAGGCCGAAGCAGTTCTTTAAAAATTGATCGTTCGTCGCTGAACAAAGAACTGTGTCACCTATGTACACCGATGGGTGAATCTATATCCTAATATATGTATGTTCTCATGATCGTACTCAGTCGCCTAGTTATAACGATACGAGAACCAGATTGCATACTGTGCATGCTTGTATGCATTCTCTGCATGCCGGTTACCGGTGACCGACGCGGCAGTAAACGTATGAAATTGTCATAGCCCTGATCGGCGAGTCTTGTCACCTTGTCCTAATAATGTGTATCACGCGGTGCTTCGAGTATCTAGGCTTTTTCTGTATGCGGAATGGTTCGCCTTGAGCATTATTACCGTCTAGCGAGTCTCGCGATTACCATCTTGGATAATTCGATGAACTCAATGTCAATCATGTACGATTTTATGCGACTTTATCCTCGGCCCTGTACCAGCGTCGAAGACGCAGTCAGATAATTAAAATTGATCTGAATAATGAATATCGGGACAAATTTGTTCGCATAAGATCGAAAACAAACACCTATTCCGTTATCACATTACTACAAGCGTAGCCGATAAACGTACAGCAGGAAATGCGACATCGTGCCTACATATTGCGTGCGTATCGCTTTCCAGAACGGATTTCAACATGCGCTATCACGCTTCCCGATATTGTACGAATTCCCGACTGAATTCGAAGATTCTTATGATTTCAAATTGCTTGAGTAACCTAACCGAATAAAATTCCGTTCATTCTAGCCCGATGATTCGTCGCAGCAGATAGTCCAGAGTATGTAATTTTGACCACACCCGGGCACTACAAATGTTATTTGAAAATATAAAATATAAACAGTATAATAAACACCTGTCAATTAATGACAATCCAGGCTAGTTTTGAGAACTATATGAGTGTATTAGCCATGACTGCTTTCAGGAAATATTTCTTTCAAAACTTCAAGTCTGCTGGATTATCGGAACTCTATTATACCTCAAAACTGTTATCATTTACCAGCTCCTTTGGTAATTTTCATTTCTTATCTCACATACGTGTATGCATTTTAATGCAAGCAAATTGCAGCAAGTACTTACAAAACCTGCCGACGATTTGTCCTTTCTATTGGCCATAGTTTAATCTTCCACAATCATTACCTTCGATTGCACATTCTTTTCTGCAACAGATAAACAAATTAAGATTTTATTTTCATTAAAATAATATGTCTCTGTACATCTTGTTTCTCCTTCAAAAATAATTCTCTTTGACTTGAGCAATACTTATGAACATGACTAAAGAGATTTTATTAGTTGCACGAGTATGGGTTCAATAATTTTGTATTTGCTCCAATTACGACACAGCACTCCAATAAAATACAACACTAAATGCCTCGCACCTTGTGACCAGGCTAAAAAAAAACTGCTACCAAAGATTACTCAATTTGTGCAATAATGAAGCAGACAATGGTGTTTATATTTTGTTAAAAGTTGAACAAAAGAGAGTAATTACCGCTAAAAGAAACAAGGCGTGAACAGAAAAGTAATTGATACCGTGTGCGATTCGATTTGGAGGATACTTACTTGATACGATTCAAAATACGCTTCGGCGAAAGTCAGTTTTGATGATTTGAAATCCGTTATTCGCACAAGTTTTGAAATTGTGTTCTATCGGCCGGCAGTTATACATTAACGAACAGTTTCCCTTGGATAGGTAAAAGGCAATGAGCACTGGCAGTTTGTCGGACGAGGTAAAATGACCTTTCCAGAGAAAAATATTCGTTTCATCCGTTATGACAATGAAACACCTGCCAATACAAAGCAACCTATTCAGAATATTGGGAAACAATGGGTTACACCACGGTGTTGTTGTTGTTTCAATGGGAGCGAGGAATTCACTAGAAAAACACCGATATCACAAATAATTGCAAAATTCACACGGTAAAATGATCGCATCGGTTAATATTCGTCAAAGGAACACTCGGGTTAGAAGCAACAACACGCGAAATGCTGCGAGAGAACATTAGCGCCGCGAATGTCATTTCTACGACCACAAATGCTAATTACTCTGTTGGTAATGCAGAAAATTTACAGATCTGCAATGCCACCAATTAATGGTATTGTTAAATTGAGTTTTATTGTATACGCAATATTGTTTAAAATCAATGTGAAGATTGGGTAACGGTGTTACGTGAATTCACAACATTTATTCGAGACTTCAATTTCCATTTAAAATTCGTTTACTGCATACACGTTCGCAGACGTTCCACGACCTAATTTCAAAATACGCGAATTCGTTTTGCAGACACGCCCAATTGTTCAAAATCTTTGTTTCACATTTAAAGATTTCTCAAATTTTTCAATTACAATAACAATTTTACGAATCGACAAGATACCTTCGTTAACGTAATCTAATTATTTCATGCGGAGAGATTGCTTAAAAAGAAATTTTTATGTTTCTTTTTGATATAGCACAATTCTAGGCAATCCTGTTATAATAGAAGGGTAAAGCGTTAAATTGCATGGTAAACTGAGTTTTTAAATGCAAATACAAAAACGAAATGTTTGCAGTTACGATAAAACGATATGGCAGAATTAACGACGCCGCAAATGATTAACGCCGATTAAACTTTATGGTACAGTTTACTTTCAAAGATTAAAAAATTTGTACAGGCTCAACAAATATCTTTCGTCCGATAGTACGGAATCGAAACGTGCTTGTTTCAGCTCGGTCACCGTTCGATTGGCATTTTACAAAACAGTAAGTATAATCAACTTCCCTCAAAATTCAAAACCGATCTCGGTTACCGGTTTTAGTAGGAAATAGAAATCGTCGAGACTGATCTTGCGCTTGCGTACATCACACTGAATTCGAACAGTTGAACTGAGAAGTGACCTCGTCGGAATCCATTGAGAAACTTAAGAACGACTCGGTTAGATACAGTGATACATATGTTCTAAAACGAAACGGGAAAAGAGGAGCTCGCAAAACTTATAATTAGTGTCTTACGTTACAAGAGAAGAGTACAAGTACTGGACCGCGACATAACGCACCGCTCAGTTTAACGAATACTTTTAATATACACTATGCGAGTTTGAGAATGCCGAGTCAATTTCATCGATTTTATATAATTCACTACAGAGATTAAAAAATAACGCGATCGATAATTCTCATCATTTCTTTTATAATCTTTTCCTTTTTTCCATTTTTTCTTTTTTGCAAAAATGACGTAGTGCTATGCCTCGTGGAAGCAAAAAATAAATTTTCTTTTGCATTCCAATTACAAAATATTTGAAGTTATTCATTCATCGGAATCGCTGTTATGTACATACAAGCTAAATGTACATATAAGACTTGTTCAATGTGTTCTGCGATAAAAAGTAACCACTTACACTGTATACTAAAGGCCATGTCGTCGTATATTTGAAATCGCTGTTCGCGCATTTGCTACAGGGCTGCAACAATTTATCCGACTTGATCTTTCCTAGTTTCTTTTGCATATTACAATGAGCAGGAAGCAACTGCGCGAACTGTTCACCTAAACACTGATCGGTGTTTTAAAAATGCACACGAAACGATCGCCAATATTTCCAAAAATCATTTACTAATACCACGAAAGCGTTGCAATTGCCCGCCTTTGGAGTCCGGACAAGAACGACAATCACATCGGTTTTCTTTGAAATTTTTTTCACTCCTGAATGCGTTAATCACGTTATATAAAAACGTTGTAATACTCCGGACCTTGGCGTGGAAACTTATACACAATTCTTGCGATTACGCAATACCCGGGACCTCCATTAAGGCTCGATACATCAAGAGGCATCAAACGATGCGTTTCACAGAATTTATCTTCCGCAAAGATAACGTAATTAACTTGTACGATACATCTTTTTAGAGGAAAGCCGGCTCTCATCGACAAGTGATTACAATAACATGCTGTTACTTTTGATGTATTAAATGAAGTGAAAAACCTACACACCCTATGGCGGCCTAGTTATTTCAAGGTTCACACGTGCAAATCATCACTTTGAGCATAGAAGAGCAAGAAAACTTTCATCGAATGTTTTAATATAATAAAAGGTAGAACAATTGATAAATGTTCCTTTCTTGACATCGAATAAATTCTCGCAAACTGTCAGCAGAATCGAGTGACACGATGCTAAATCTTTTACGATTCAATGATACTGCGCTTATATCATAATGAAAGAGTATTACAACTAATCAGCAAACGAACATAGGATGTGTAGTTTGCGTAAAGGAAATCGAAATCGATGACCAATTTTACACAGTAGACTCGCGGACAGAGATTATACGAAATGTTAGGCGATACGTCGGCTAAATAAATCGATCGAGTTAAATATAAATGGGAAACAATCGAATAATAGACGTCACATTCAAAATACGAGGCGAAAAGCATGGATCTACTGTGAGAGCATGGTGATCAATCGTACTAAAATATATATTTAATATTGTAGCAGTATTAATGTGTCTGCAGTTCTCCTTCAACCCGATTCTGTTTTCGACAAAAATGAAAATTACTGGAAACAGTTACAGCGAAAATCGTTTGATCGACTTCCGACTATCGGGATGGGTTGGCATCTGTTAGCAAAAGTTCCAGGTTCGCGTACCCCTCAGTTTTCACGCGAGATAATCGGTTTAAATGCTGACTGAGCGTGTTTGCGGCCACTGGCTGACAAGGTGCGACGCAGGGTGACGATTCGCCGGTTATTTCAATGATGTTCGCTATAAAAGATGACCACTCCGAGGACGAATCGTCCGTAGGATATAGATCCTCCGCTCGTTCCAACATCGATGCTATTACAGACACACCGAACTAAAAAAACAAACGGTCACACGTGTAGCTGCTGAAAGAAGAGGAGAAACGAGCTGGGACATTTTTACGAACCTTGTTCGTAAGAGCGAACGATAAACTGTTGTTCCTGACTGACTGGCCAACGGAATCAGATAAGGATCGAACTAGCCGTAGTATTGCACCAAAGTCTTGTACGACGGCTATCCAACGTTGAAACTCCAAATAAAGCGTTATCAATAAATGAGAATCTCTACGACCAATTATAGCTAATCCTCGGAATATTGCGTTCCACAGGTCTTCCAACTGTGCACGATACTCTGATACATCCAAGAATGGTAAGAACCTCAACAACAGTGTCTGTAACACGATTCAATGACAGCGATAATCGAAGAAAACCTAACTAATTCTCGAGTCGTTCGAGATTACTCACTTTTCCTTTGCGGATGCTCAGCATGCTTGTCAATTTATCGTCTTGGTTCAATTGATGTAAAGAGGATAACATTGTGCTTATTAGCTCTGGTTTCGTTTTCTTAACGGTGTTCGCTTCATTTTCTCTTTCCTGATTCTGCTGTTCACCGAGTAGAGCTAATGGATTATGCAAATCTTCCAGCTTCAGTTGGATTACGTACAACTGAAAATGTTATCTTCCATATTATTCAGAAAAAATTCAAATACTAACATTCCCTAAATGGAGCAGGTGAATGAAAAATATCTATACCCTTTCGATTTCGAGTAACAATTGTCTCGTTCTCCTCGTATCCCTCTGCTGTATTTGTGTAGCTGACTGAGGATCGCTGTTTGGAACAACGTCCATATCGATAACTTTACGCGGTGCTATCACGCTGGCAAATTGTAGCTTCCCTAGTGAATTTTCGAATTGTGCAGGTATGTAGTTTTTTTTTAAAAGGGTATGATGCTGATTTTGTTCTCGGTCCCTAAAAAACGTAGAGCTTCAGCTAACATTAGAAATCATATCGAAAAAAGCAAACACTAAGAAAAAAAAATTTACCTTGAATCCCTGTGGTAACCATTATTGTTATTGTTGTTGTGAAACTTTTTGTCTTTTTGGTCTTGACTTGCGTTCTGTTTGTTCTTCTTGTCGCAGAAAACGGTGTAATAGTAGTCGTCGACGTATGACTCGTTTGTGTTTAGTTGTAACAATTGTATGTTAATCAACCACTGTTTTTCCCGACTGCTCATCAGACCAGCATATTCATCGTACTCTCCTGTATTGGTCATCCCATTTATTGCATGATTATGATGATGGTAATGGTATGGCCGTTGCTGGTAATTCCACTCATGATTACGATGATACTGATTAGTTTTAAAAAATGGTTGATGATTCCCTTGTTGTTCCGGATGATGGAAAGACCTGTTCTGATTTCGTTGGTTTCCAGAATGAGGAAAAGAATGTTGCTGATGCGGACCTATCTGATTGCTAGAAAAAGGAGGCACCATGCTGTGATCCTTTCGCATAAACGACGGAGGCCCTAAATTCGAGTGTGGAGGTTGCTGAAAAAAATGTTCTCTTAATTATAATCAGTTAAACTGGATAGATATACTAGATAGCGTTAGTCACAGTAACTTACAGGAAAATTATTGCAAAATGAACCATGAATTGGTTGTCTTTGCGCACCATGTGGCACCATTAAATGCCCAGCGTGTGGCACCATCAAATGCGCTGGAATTTGATACCTCAATACGTTTCCAGTTTGATCTGTAAAAACGATTATACAACAATTAATAGGGCGCTGGTTGCTTGGCCAGTGTTATCACATAAAATATACGTACTAGGTAATTGCCTAAGGTGTGGTATAAATTGCATGTGTGGGAATCTCGGATTTGGGGGTAGAATAACAGGATGTGCGGACGGTATGCCTAATCCTGGTGGAAAGCGTGGCGATGTTGAGAGGGATTCGAACAGATGCGATCCATCAGATTTCTGTTGTTGCTGCTGCTGTTGCGGAGGTTGCTGTTGTTGTAGTAATTGAACAGTCTTTGCCAATCCTGGAGGTGGTCTACTACCAACAATACTTTTTTCTAATTCTGTGACGGTACGTGCGGTCGTCAGGGCCAATGGTAATGTGAGAGATGGCCTAGGTTTAGGTAAGGACAAATTTGACGGACTATCCCAAACTCCTGGCCTGGGAACAATCCCTTCCTTTTCGTCTAACACTAGATGCGATAAATTATCTTCAATATCCGCAGGTACTCCATTCTGAAACGTAATTTTCGTCAGTATACAAATGCAATATGATTTGTGGAATCAACTTAATAATTACTTTCTTATTCGATGCGTTCTCGTTTTTCGGTCTGCTCCGACTCGATTCCGCGATCTCTGAGAGTTTTTCGTGATCTTTCTCCCAATCGCCGGTAGCGGCGTCGGAGCCAAAGGTTTCATTGTTGAATGCATCGTACTCCTCTTCTCTAAAATCGTCGTCCTCCAAAGGGCCATCCAACCCATCTTCTAAACTGCTATTCTGTAGAAAAAGTACAAATTTTACACAAAAATTCAATGTCTCAAAAAATTTGGATAATCCTTGAGTAGGCTAAAGAGACTGTTGCGATTTTATTCAAATTTCCACCAATAATTATTTAACTTGTATCAATATGTTTATTTGAGAATTTATATCTACTTTTATTATGGCATTGCAAAAATCAGTTCTAAATATATTAATTAAGTTGTCGCATTTTTTAAGTCTGTTTTCAAGACCTACTTAGAGATTAAACAATTTTAAACAAATGCAAAATGAACCGAACAATACAAAGGGTACAGGAAGTGTTCGGATGTTGTTTCGGCGGCGAATATTGAAGTAAGAACACGACGAAAAAGAAAAACGAGACTGCGTACACGAGGTTTAAAAAATGATAACGATAACAATTACCACCGAGATAGAAGTGTTAACGACCTTTACGGAAAAGAGAAGAGGTTATGCGACGTACCTCCATCGCAACTTGCGGAGGAAATAAAACGGACAATGCTTATTCGGAAAACTATTTGTTCTGGAGAGATGGCGAAACGTTACATATCGTCGATTCGTTCGATAAATTCAAAGATTTTGCAAGACGTTGTTGTTTGTCAAGCGTTAAACTGTTCGATGAACAATTTTAATTCTTTGTAGGCGGATAAAAGGCGACGCGACCGTTCGTCAAAAACGAATCGAGGTTGTGCTTTGGTCGGTCTGTTTTCAACCTTCTCAGAAGAGAACTGCGAGCAGAGGATTAATTCGTTGAGGGCGAGTCTACTTACTGCGAGCGATGTATCAAAACCGAAAAAGAAGTCTGCCATTTGTCGAAATTAAATGTGCAAAATGTCATGTTCTGATCAAACGTCACGCGATACGAAAAGCATAAGCTGTCATGGCGGTTACATGGAACATCGACGACCACGTTCCAGATGTCGCTCGCGTTCCCGAGAAATCGTGCCACGTAATAGTCTTTCGTAGAAACTACTGTTGGTTTGTAAACTTAAATCGACTGACCTTGAAATACCACCTCGAGCCAGCATCGTCTCTTCTTTACCGGCAATGACTCCATCTTCTTCTACATTTCTGTGGGTAGAAGAGGAGGATACTGTTTGCGCAGGATGAAAACACTCGAAAGTACACCATTATATCGTAGAAAATTGATTTGAGAAGCATATATGGATTTGTAAGCTCTTTTGTGCATGAAATATTATTTTCACTGTACGCGATTGAATAATCTTCCATTTGTAAAATCGTTTGTGTTCGTATTTGCATAGATAAAAAAAACGTATACAACCAAAAATTTGTGATTGTGTTCACGCAGCGTTACTTCCCTGCGCAGGCGTAGTAACAGTTGATTCTTAAAAAGGCCGGGAGTTTCGCCTCTACAAGAAAGGTTCATGCTTATAGGTCGAAGGAGGATTTGGTCGATTTGGCATGGTACGAAAAGTAGCAACGCGTGACCGAAAAACAAAAATATTATTGTAGATAACTGATACAAATTAACATTATCGAAGTACGTACGCATTATCATTGCGTATCCGCAGAAATATACGAACGCAGTCCTCGCAGTAGATTGCCAATGAGATCTTCTAAATCAGCCAGAACTGCGTTCGTCGTTTTCAATTACGTACAAATGAAACATATACATATAAAATAATCTATGTATGTATAATATGTACATCTTTCTAGCGGTATAAACATAAGCACGTGTATAGTTTATCCCTGTTTGAATTCCCAAGGTTTCGCAAGGGTGTCCTAAAACGATAGGGGATGTTTAAGGGAAATAATCATCGAGAACGACGAACAATGTGAACGTGCATTTTTATTGCCATTAAGTCTTTTCCAATCGTGCTAGGTTTCTTTCAACTTTGGTTTCCTAATTCATCAGTAATGTTATCGATAAACGATATTTAAGATTTAAGAATCTAGTGGCTTTTAATTAGCGGCGAATCGCGGGAATTTCAACTCGTTGAAGCGAGGTCATGTAAATGCGGTCGCCGCGTTCTTGTACCGTTTCGTATCGTATCGTATCGTATCGTCTCGCGTCGCGTCGCGTCGGCCATGATGCGACCATGCGAGTTCGTTCAACTTTCGATCTCTAACACTCGCCCTTCGATTATTGACTTTGATGATAATGGATTCTCTCGCAAGGAAATTTCAATTGTTCGAATCGGATAACGAATACTGCACTTGTTCAAGTGTTAAGGTGAGATTAAACTTACCAGTGTCAACTTAGGAAGCGTCAACTTATATACAAAGTACTTTATACATAAGATCACGACTTGCAATGAGTTTTTGAGTATCGATTCTGTTCAAACAAGAGACTTCTATTATAGGATGACCAAAAAATAAGAAGCAAAAGCGTAAACGACTCACGCCAGGTAAACTGTTCAAAAGTAATTTAATCTTATGTATAATTTTCTTAATGGAACAGGTCCCAGTACTGACCTATAAAGCGTTTTTATCTCGAAAAACAAGATTTCTTACAAGTTTCTCGGAACGCGCCGAAGATTGAACGAGCTCGCCCGAACGAATAACAGCGCATGGAGGAGGCGCGTGTACGCAGAGAGCAGGTGAAAATATCAGCAGGTGAGTAGCTTAGACGCTACTCGTGGCGTGACAATCGTCCAGTGTAGCCAGACTGCTTGCTCTCAACGGCGCCAGACTCAAGGAACTGTGATTCAAAGTATTCATGCCGTGAGGATCCTCGCAATGCAGGTACAATCGTGAACTAACCGACTTGTGACAGTCGGGGCACAGACGCTTCTTTTTCTTATCGCGCCGCTTCAATATCTCATAGGCGCACCTGTAAACGACGCGTGGTTCGATGAACAGTCGGGGACTGGCTAGCCGGTCGTGTCTACGTTTTACCTGGCGTGCAATATGTGGGAGCACGGTAGCGCCTCCAAGGAGTCCGGCTCAAGACCGAACGGCTCGTTGCAGCCGCCGCATCGCAACTCCAAATCCTCTTCCATCGCAGCAGCTAATCTCTCATGATGAGCCTTGTGTTCCTCGTCGCCAAGGGACCCGTAAATCCGTGACAATCTTGACCTTACGGTTCGCACCAGGAACTGAAGATGGAGCGGTCAGCGAGACGGCGGACAAAGGACCCGTTAACGATCAACAAGAGTCGCATCAAGAAGAGAGAGAAACGCGGAGAGGCAGACAAAGAGGATTACCTTAGCACCGACTGATCCAGCGACTTCGAGCAGTCTTGTATTGAACTCGAGCGGACGACAGTTGCATATCTTGTGCTGCAGTCGAAGAGCTTCGAGGCACCTCGCTGCACCATCCATCGCTTCCATTTGACAGAGACGGTCGCCGGTTGCTGCCGCGGACCCCATCGCGCTCTCGTATTGCCGAAACGCTTTCTACGGTAGATGTTTATGAAATTCGCCACTCGCCTAAGTACTGCGATGGCTGTATACATTATGGCCAGAAGAGGTAGGGGAAGATAGATTACTGGGTAAAACAGTAGTCAAAAGGGACTAATACCTTTAAACACACCCACAACATCCTCATCGTTCGATCTGATCCTACTTACGTTTATGTCGGCCTTCTTCCTGTAAATGTCTCCCATGATTCGTATACTTCTCGCGTAACTTGCTTGATCTCCGGATACGAGCGACAGACGCGTTGCTTCCTGCGCGAAATTACGAATCAACAATGGCAACACAATAGAACTTATGTTGCCGGTCAAACGTACCGAACAATAGTCGTGCGCATCGCCGAGTTCTCCTTTCTTCCGAAGCGCCGCGGCCATTTGCAGAAGGGCTGCTCTGTGGTGCCGCGAGTTTAGATCACCGAGCTGCAAGCTCCTCGAGAGATCGTACGCCCTAGCAGCGTATCTCGCGCTTTTATCGGCGTCGTGTAGTCTGCAGAAGAGCTCCGACAAGCCGACGTACACCTACGAATGCGAATCGCATCGAGTTGCTGTAATACTCGTTTCACACGAAGATACCTACATCGTGATATGCGTATGCGATACAGCGTTCAAAACGAGAAAAAGTATCGCTGTACTGTATTACCGTCTGAACGCTCCCATTGAATTATATTGTATACGGTGAGTATTCATCATACATGCATCCCGATACAAGCATCCTCGTGTGAAACGAGTTTAAGCTAAACGCGCCGAGCGTGAGCCTTACTTGCAACTCCAGTGACGGATCCTGAATGGAGTGGGCGATTTTGTGGGCTCTCTGAAAGGCTTCCAAAGCCTTGCAAAATCCCGCTAGCTCCAAATGCACTCTGCCTACGGTCAGATGGACCAATCCGGCTGTCGCACATTGGTCGCATTCGTTGTATAAACTAGGAAATCATAGGATTGAATCGGTTTATCTCAGACTCGGGTGCCTAGAAGAAGTACCTGTGTCTCGCATAGTCCAACGCCCTGTCCAACGCGCCTAATCGTTCGTGAGCCCTTGCCAGGTTTAAGTACGCCTCCGCTCGCATGTTGGGTGAATCGAGCTCCTCCGAGATGCATAATTGCTTGTGACCGAAATCTATGCTGTCCCTGAAATCACGCGATTCCTCCTGACTATGTTAATTCTTGCGGAGGGGTCAAGAAAGGGGAAGAGGTAGAAACGCAGTAGCACTATAGACCACTCCTCGGGAGGGAAATGCCTCGTTACCGTGTCAAGGATTGCGAGTTTTTTTTCTCTCCGACTTTCGCGTTCCGCGCACAAGTAAATACTATCTCTTGGTCACAATCTCTCTATTAAGCTCTTTTCTCTTCCTGGTCCACGTACTTTAAGCTAGGAGGCTCGTAGTGCTCTCCATGGCGGTTAAGTGGGTTGAGCAGTCCGGCCGACCACTGTGCCCGTGCCTTTCGGCGAAACGAAACGACGGCGAAGCTCTCGCGGGTTTTCGCTTAGATTTGCCGACCTCTGTTTTCCCAACGTGAGTCGCGTTCACTCACATCTGATCAGGACTTGTGCGATCCAACTCTTATTACTCGACAATGCAATGCTAAGAAAGACGTGAACGTAGAAGAGAAACATGATCGTTCAAAAAATCTCTATGGCGATCAACGGGAGAAGCGAATCGTTTACATTCGAAAATCGATCGAGACTGTCGCGTGACGAATACCTATACTTTCCCCAGTCCATGTAGGCTTGGTATAAATAACCGAGGAGCGCGAACTTGTCCTCGCGTTGTCTGATATTCTTCAGCGCGCCCCACCATTTCCGCACGGCGGCCTGTTGTTTGTGGGCGCGGTACAGCTTCAAGCCTTGCTGCACCTAGGACAAATAGATTCCGAAAGGGTGATTCGCGAACAACGAGGCCATGAACGAGAAATATACGCGGCCGCCGCGTTATAAATGCCGCGATGGCGGCGGCGCGCGTGGTTAAACGTTGGAGAAAACGGATTCTATCGATTCGACCTTGAACTTTCTCCGTCGATGATTTCAGATCCAACGATCCCGTGTAACGTAAATATAGCGGCCGACCTCGACCGATAGCAGCGACGACGGCGGATAGCGATCCAGCAGGAAAAAACGAAGGTAACGAGTACGGTAGCTAGCTGCGTCCGAGGTCGCAGTGATTTCGCGATCAACCGGAAATACTACCGCCTTTTCCCGATCGTCCCCGAACCGCGACCTTCCGATACGCTACATTTTACGCGCGCGCCTACCCTCGTGACGAGGTTCGAGGGCCACCGATACCACTGATAGAAACGTTTTGCCCAACTTTCAGATACTACTTCTCAACGGATATTGTGATCCCTTTCTGGCGTTAAACTTCCTTAGGGATTCCAGATTTTGACGATCTTTAGAACGTGCCTTGGTCTACAATGCCTCCCGTAGGGTATTCATTACCTTAACCTACTTACATCGAAAGGAAAAATAAATCGTAATGACCTCAGCATGCTGTTTTGTATAACATTATTTAAACTGGTTAGTATATAAAGCTGCTTTGGGCATAACGCTCTGGCAAATTGTTTCTCGTCTTCTCTTTTGTAATAAATAAACAACGTTTCTGAGCTTTCCTGGGTAAAGTTGTTTGAACCAAGAAAAGCTTAGCTTGACATTTACCTTATAAGAAATACAGCTGGTTACAATGCATATTATATTCATGCTAGAACTGAGACCGTTTTACCGGAAAGTACAGATTCCACCCCACATAATATCCGAGAGAAATACGACGAGGATAAAAAACAACAAACCTGTTGGGCACCGTGGCATTTGACATTTTTACGCTTGTACACATAGGCAGGACATGTTTTTATTTGCTCTCCAGTGGTTATTCTAGGAGGTCGCCGTGTCAGCCTCGAGGACTGGAGAGGTCGCAAAGGGATGGAGAGGAGAGGTTACCAGGACTTGGAATTAGGAGGTAGCGTGACCGCAAGGTATCGCGTGCGTATCTCCTGCCTTACAGCGGTCTCGACAATGACCGAGAAAAAGCGTTTGTCGAGGTTACAATCGGTTAAAACGGCGAAAACTGAAGGAAGCGGTATCGAGCGGAAAAGGATCGAGCAACTCACCCGCCTCCGAGCAAAGTGTTGGTCCAGTCGTTGTCTGCAGCCTACCAGACATTCCCAGAAACCAGCTCCGGATCGACCATTCTGATAGTGCCCATTCCCGTTCGAGTTCTGATGGTGGTAGTCCTCCTCGGTGAACTCGCAGACGTCAAGAGGATGTCGCGACCCGTCCGGACTACCCAGCAGCGCGGTCGCTGACAACTGATGACTAGCTGGACCGCTGTGAATTCAACACAATCATTCGTAGGGTACGCGGGAACCATTCGTGAAGAAACTTTGGGACGGCTGCCCTCGCGACTGCGTGGCTTCGTTTAGGTCTGAGACTCAGAACATTAGGTTGAATTTCGCGTGCGAGATCCGAGATGAGTTCGCGGGGCAAAGACCGCTTGGCGCCGTCCCAGCCAGCGTTCCACACGACCACCGTTCCCATCTAACAGCGTGCCGCATTGCGACCGTGCGTTTCTTTCAATCTTTGTCCTCGCGTCGTTTATCGCGATTGAAAGAAACGTACCGCCGTTTAAGAGGAATCCTGAGACTTCCTATAAACTTAAATGTAGCGTCCCGCAGGCTGATCGCGGGTCGTTTCCATTAGTTATCATATATTGTAGTCTATCGTATAAAAAGATTGTGTGTAGGAAAATCGATGATATGTTATGCTTGTATAGGAAATCCCAGGTTTAAGGCAACCGTGTCCGCGTTTCATCAGCCGATGCGCGCATCGTGGCTCGGCATAGCGTTCGCGCAATTTCGGTTCCCGTCACCAAACCAGTGGCTGCTAGCCACGGTGGGCGAGGCACCTGTGACCTCTTTTCCTGACCTATATACCGGAGCGAAGGTTGCCGAGTTACGCCGCGGCACCGGTAAACTCGCGACAGACTTATACCACCCCCGCCTCCATACCGAAACACTCGAGTCTCTGGGTTCTCGAGCGGAGGAATACGCGTTCGAGAAAGGGATGCGATCGGATTTTAGGAGGGAACTCTTCTCCGAAGGCTCTCAGATACTTGCCCAAGGTAGTCTCTCGAGGAAATGGATTCCCATGACATGACTGCGCGTGCCTTTCTTCGTTACTTTTTCCTCGAAATACGTGCTTCGAGATCTTCGCTCGCATATCGATTGTCCGTCCTTCTCCGAATGCTTTTGATCGTCGGCGACATTATTATTTTAACGATGTCTGCGAGACATTGCATCGCTCCGCGTACGGTTTCCGTAACGGATGTGTACCACACGATTATGCGGTCCTCGGCACGAACGATAATATGTTAAAGTACGTGTGTGAGGTTGAGGTAGCTCCCCTTCACGAGTGTTTCACCGCGGATCACGGTTGTTCAAACGAGTCGAGTATGGACAGAGTTTAGTCGGAATTTGACGGAGTTGTATATCGGATTCGCGCGATTAGGAGAAAATAGACTTTGCTCTCGCGGATCTTTGTACTTGCGTGTAATTGAGCATCGAGAGAAACAACACCTATACGTGTACTTTCGAAAGGATCGTCGAGGTGCAACGTTCGATATTACCGTTGAAGGAACAAGTCGGAGCAACGGGGACGGGTACGGGTGTTTGAACGGTGCGACGGTAACAGGAATTAGTATGAAACTTGGGCAAAAGAACGTTTGTCCGACGACGGAGATAAATTCACGGTTTTCTCGGGCAGTCTGTTTTTGTCTTTTAGGTTTGGTTCGCGACGCCTCCCGACGTCTGTTCGACCGGTAATTACGAAGATCGTGGCTCTCGAGTTTCCTTTTTGCTTAATCTACAGCTTTTCTAGCGACCGGCGCTTCCTTTCTTTCTAAATTTGATTATCTTCGAACGCGTAACGCGATTACGAGATCCTTTGAAAACACTCGAACGAGTGCACATAAATATTCATATATTCAATAACATGTGTATGTATACACATCTGTATATATATACATATATATTTATTTATTTATATATATCTATATATATATATATCTATATATAGGTAGAGCTGTGTGAGGATTATTTAGCATCGAACACAATGGTAGCGACCAGAGGGATCGCGAGGCCGGAACGGCAAAACGCGAGGCGTCGTTAACTCGTCCGTTGCATCGTAGCAGCTCGCGCCGTTTTCTCGATCGCGATCGACGACGCGAGTGCGTTTCGACGCGGCAAACGATCGATACCCGTCTCTGTTATCGGTCCTCCCGTTCCATCTCGGCGTTTTCCGCTGGCAATCGCGCTCAAGGTCAGCAGATCACGCAATGATATTGTCGAACGGTTCGCCGCGGGATCGAGGATCGCGAGGATAGTCACGTTGAAATCCGAAGTCGAAGCGAACAGCGTGGGGAGCATCGAAACTCGCTCGTCCCCTAAGCACGCCCCGATTCTAGACGAATCACGTCGACTGGTCTCGGAACGGAAGCGATTCCTGGGTTTGGCACTGGGTGGAGGACTCAGTGTTCGAATCTGGCGCCCATCTCGTATCGCAGGTTCGAGGACGTTTGGAGTTTAAACGCGAGATAGTCATTATCGCGCGCGCGGAGAATCAAGCAACGATCCGGTCCGCTGCGGGACATCTTCGCATGCCGTAAGGACGACGAGTCCAACGTTGACGGATCCTGCTACTCGTCTTGTTATCTCCGAACTTCTGGCCTCTCGTTGATCTGCATACGGTCCGCGCTCATCCGCATCAGACACGCGATCTCCTATGCGATCCGACATGCGTTGTTTACCGCATATCGACGGCCCCCCTTGCGAATCGTCCCGCGAGCGATCGCGCAGAAAAACGGGTAACGCGTCGACCTCGAACGGAACTCGCGGGAGGGTCGCTCGGGTCCGGGTAACTCGCGAAAGTCAGCCGGCAATGGTTGGGGTAGAACTGTCGCGCCCGAGCCGCAGCAGCCCGCAACACACGACCCGACCGATTCTCTCTCCTCTTCACTCCTCTCTCGTCTTTCCTCTCCTCTCCACTCCTCTCCACTGCTAGCCGTCGCCGCTTCTCTCTCACCCAGTCTCTCCTCTCCTCTCCTCTCCTCTCCTCTCCTCTCCTCTCCTCTCCTCGGGCTACCACCGACGTCCTCCGTTCTCGCTTTTCTCCACACCCCCTCCCGAGCTTTTACCTTGCCTCTCGCTGCCTCCACCCCTCTATCCTTTCCACCGATCATTGCTATTCGCCCCGACCCCCTCGTTCGCGTTCCTGGGGTGGTGGCAGCAGATAGGGAGAGGGCGAGCTTAGGCAAGAGAGAGAGAGAGAGAGAGAGGGGGGGAAAAGCGCTCGCGCGCTTCAATCCATTCCGTATTCGGCGACAATTCGTCCTTTCGCGTATCCGCTACCCCTGTCCAAGTTGCTGGCGATTCCGATCCAATTCTCTGCCTCTGTTCCGTTCTTTTTTCTCTGTTCGCGGTGCCAATTTCCATTCAACTACTGTCGATAAAGTGGAATCGATCGAGCAAAAGGAGATAGCTCGAGGACAGGAACGAAGCGCCGTTTTCCCTCTTTGACAAGAAAAAGCGAAAGTTCTCCGGAAAGTCGAGGGCTCGTTTCGATCCGATCGCTGATTATCCGTGGAATCGAGAAGACGAGCGGTGTGTATCGGAGAGCGGGGGTGACGCGACCGCGGCCTCAGCCGGATGGTCCATCAACGGCCTGTGGCCCGTGGCCCGTAGAAAAATGGGCGAGGCATTGCCCTTTCGTGAACTTTCAGCTTTGGCGGATGTAGGTGTCCCAGCCGACCGAATCCTGAAAGGAGGAGAGCGTGACCCGTTTTTCGTCTCGCTTCTCGAATCCAGACCGTTCGTCTTGCGCGATTCGCCTTCCTCGTTCGCAACACGATCGGATCCGAGCTGCCCCGAGATTTCACGAGGACCGTACCGCTCACGGGGGTGGATCGCAGAGTTACCCCTGCATACGGAACTCTGCTCCCACACCAGCACCTGCTTCCGACGATATACGCGTATTTTCCGCAGACGCGTTCACGCGAGCTGCCTGCCGATCATCCGCTTCTGTATACGGCTCTCGATGCTTCCGATCGGCCGTCGTTCCTATAAAACTAAGCGACTCGTTTTAGTTTAGACTTCTCAGCGTTGACCCGGAAAATTTCCGACCGAATTTTTATCAGGTTTCCGAGGAAATTCTAAGCCCTACTTTGCGAGCGATATCCAGTACTTGCAAAGTAACGTCGATGTTCGAAAAATGATTGAAGATCGGCCAACGTCGAGGCGGCCCGCTCTATTGATTTATATTTGAAAACTTTCCCGACAATCTGTTCGACTATATTTAGACTTTGCTCGTCGATTCTTTACGATCCATCGTAGTTTCGCGGTTCTATTTTACGCTGGATGATTGACTAAAAGCTGCTTATACGAGCTAATGCTTCGCGGTCGAATTAGTTTGGAGCGCTCACGTTTTGTTAGTTATAATTACTTTTTTGTCCCTCGTGGACGTATTTTGAATCAATTATTATTTAAAATACCCCCAGGTATGGTTAAACCACATGTATTTATTAAGTAAACGTAACGGTGTCGGGAATATCCTGGATTTCGACCAGAAAGAGTTAAATGTTGGTAGAATTTTTAACGTATGTATTTTAAAATCCAACCGTCGTGTCAGCCATTTTAAGGATATCATCGTTTAGCGTCTGTTCCTGCCGCGAAAAGCAACTTTCGCTACTGCCAGCACCGATCGCCGAAGCGTAACTCCCCGCTTGTAAACGTGGAAAAGTCGAAACCACACCCTGACACTAGATTTCGCCAGCCACTAGAACGGCCCAGGGTGTCTCGGAGGCGGATCGACGACGGGTCCGAGAGGATTCCGATGAGTCCTAATTGGTCGGGCTCTTGTCGAAAATAATCCGACTGGGTGTAACCAGCGGCTAAACGTTACTCGTAAAGCGTTCGAACGGCGTGGACTACGCGTGCGTTTCGGCGAACGAGCGATCGTCGGTGACGAGCGAGTAGCTACGAGAGTCGACGAGCGTGTACGAGCTTGCGGCTCGCACTCGCGCACGCTTTCGTATCGCGCGCGCCGGCTCTTAGAAAGTCCGCAGTTTCAATCTCCCGCGAGACTTTGCTTCGGTCCACGATTCTCTTTATCCATCGCGGTCATCCTGATCCAAGTTTTCGGAATTTATCTCGTTCGTAGATCAGAAGTTTCGCGATGCGCGCCGCGTTGTTCTCGGCATGATCGACCGAACCTTCGATCGTGGATCGCTTATCGAACGAAGTTCAAAGCAGTTTCGAGGAGTCTTTTTCCACTCTTCCCATTCGTTTCTCGGAGACCGAATCGGTAAGAAACTTGTGCGGAAAAGACAAAAGTTGTCAAGATGACGCTCGTAACGAACGCGGTGTCTTACGCGTGTCAAGCTGCTGGCAGACCGTCCTACGACGCTTTTCGACACCATCAGCTGCAGCTAAGACAACAGCCCAACCACGGGCACCGCTACCATGACCGATTCCACCAACACCGACATCATCACCGCTACCATCATCACCGGCGCCGACGTGTTTACGCCTCCGACGAGAGTCCGACGATCGACTACCTGCAGGAATACATGTCCGAGAGAACCCTAGGCCAGGGGGATGGTAGAAGCATCGTCGAGACGGCGGAGAACGTCTCGACACTAGAGTCAACGAGCTCGCAGCGCTACCGATACGAGCATCGTCTCGGGTAAGCGCCTCCGCGTTCTATAGAGCATGTTTTCTTCGTTAAAATCTGCGCAAAGAAAGTAGCAAAGCCTGCGCTCGACAGTTTTCCAGCAGATTTTTCAGCCAGGGGATCCTATGGAACAACGTGCATGCTTCATCCAACTGTGCGTCGCGTCGTGGATTCTCGTTGCCGAGTGCTGTCGTTATTCCAACGAGAAACGCGCGGATGGATTTACAGCACATTAAGCCATTTTCGCGTTGTACCTAACGTTCGTTTTCTCCCTGTCTCTCGTCGCAACGATCAAGGTAGACGACGGGGATCGTGTTCTTCCGACCACCTGGAACTAGTCCAATCGCGTCAGATACGTTCACCAAACTCCTGTTACGCGAGTCTCTTTTCGCATTCTCTTCTCTTTTTCACCTATCCCATTTCCGGCTTATCATTTTTCCAGCTACTTGCCGACAAATATGAAACTTTATAATCTATTATATATCCTAAGATTGTCCTTTTCTCCAAAGCGGTCGACTCTACTAAAGTTGTCATCTCTTTTAAAGTTGTTCCGCTTCATGATATTCGTGCTGCGATTGAGAGAATATTGTCAGATTGACAAGACTAACAGAAATCGACGACTATTGTCCATACCTTAGCAAGATGATATCGAAGAGAGTAGAGCATGATCGTAGAGAGCAGAGAATGATGTTGAACATTTGGTTCACACAGGTCGCAGTCGTCTCCGTATGCCTTGGACTCTGACGACGGATCGTCGGTGGCGTCCGCAGATGCTTCCGCCGATTTCGAGTCGGTCTCGATCGAGGCAGAGGAGAGCAACGAAGCGAACGAATCGAACGAGCCGAAACGATCCGGCGAAGCGACACAGAGGGGCCACGAAACGAATGAGAAGAATGAGAAGAACGAGAGGAACGAGACCGAGCACGTGCCGCATCCCCACGCTGCGTTAGACGCCGCAACCTCGAGCCACGGACCTCGCAGATGCCTCCTCTGGGCCTGCAAAGCTTGCAAAAAGAAAACCGTCACCGTGGATCGTAGAAAAGCGGCTACTCTGCGGGAAAGAAGGCGTTTGAGGAAGGTTAGTGTGCGAGTTACACGAGTTGCTCGTTTACCGGACTCGTTAGGTACTGTGGAAGGTTCGCGAACAAACATCGAATCGCTTATGATATCGCCCAAGCGAAAGGTAACGACGAAAGTTCGTTTAGTTTGTAGCGACCGAACGTATTACATGTGAGAATCAAACAAATATAATGTGTCAGCTGACGAGAAAAATTGTCGCCTCGGTTGGCGTAAGCAAAGCCAAATTGAGCCCTAAACTAGGGTAACGAACCGAGCCGGGCGATGTCCCCGTCGTTAAAACAACGCGCACTACTCGTTACAGTAGTCATCAGTTAACTCTCGACATGTAAAAACGCGTATAGGATTTGACGACGTATTGTAGGTCAATTACATTCTAATAAAGAATTTGACGCGCTCCGAGTTATTCACCTCTACCAAGCGACACCACAAATTCATTTGCATCGATGCTCCATTGCCTGTGCGTTTTGTAGGTGACGGGAGACGAGATATGAACGAAAGTGTTTCGAGTTTAAATGTATTTCATTGGTGAGGTGGAGGTACCAGATGAACAAGACGTTTAATCGTTGCGAGACAGGTTGATATCGGGAAGTTCGCTGTATCCAATGAAGCTGCAACTACTCCTACATGATTAACTCGCTATGTTCTTAAAGTCGTAGTGTTTACCGATCAATAAACCGCGAATTTATGAAACGGTATTAAAAGCAACACTCGTATCGACGGAAGAAGATAATTCCCGTTCGATGTTTGGATTCTCAGGAACGTTTTCCGGTCCCGTTTCTCCAGTTGGCATTTACAGCGAGCTAACTATAGGGTTTGCAGGTGAACGAGGCGTTCGAGGTTCTGAAGAGGAGGACCAGCAACAATCCGAATCAGCGGCTGCCGAAGGTGGAGATCCTGCGGAACGCGATCGAGTACATCGAGGGACTGGAAGCGTTGCTACAGGCGAACGGAAGCTCGGGAACGCAGGATCACCACGGGTTCGCCGAGAACGCGGTACGTAAACGCGGCCGACCTCTTTACGGCTGCGGAAAATGCGGGACGATCCACGATATCCTGCATCGACGCGCGCCAAGGCTAGACGGCAGAGCGCGCGAACCAAGAGGAGGTCGTTCCTGTCGGCGGAGTAGCTACTCGTGTCGCTGGGCGACCAGTTGATATCGGTTTTCGATACCGTATTCCCACGCGTGTCAGAAATCTCGAAACTATGACGAGCGAGTGGTTTGTTATCGTTCTGGATGCTCTCTCTATCCGTCTGTACGCGTTCCGCTTCTGTACCGCGCGGGCCGCAGTTACGGCGCGTTCCGTTCCCCGTCGCTCGCTGACCGTCGAAAAACCGACGGGTCGTATTAATTCCGTGGGATTGTTCGAGGTCGGTCGAACACGTGTCCAACACGTGCATCGACAGAGGAGCATGTATCGTACAGTTTTTGCGAGACTTTTAAGCGAATCCGCTCCGGAAACGCAATCTCGAAATCTCGGAATCTCCACGCGCCGCCACGAAAGCCTCGGCTCAGGACTAGGAGAGACGCTTCTCTCGAGGGGATTATACAATGAAATATATTTGCCTGGCCTTTCGCGTAAACCAGTCGGATTGTGGTCCGTTCTCTAAATATACGCCCCACGACGAACATCGATTCGGGCCGGCGCGATACGCCGTCCTTTCGATCGTTTTGAAACAACATCGGTCCACGATCAAGCTTCCTCGTTGCTCTTCGTTCACGATCGAATATTCTTTTCCCAAGGAAGTATTACTTGGACGAATATCTTTGCATCGTGGAACGCGGTGGCCGCGCTATAATCCAGCTCGAGAAGACCAGACCGATATCGAGGGCACCGAGCCATCTTCCAGAGCAAACATCGCGCTCGTTTAAACCGGAGTCTTAGCATGACTCGTCGACGGTATCCTACTTAACGATAAAAGCTTCTCGGGCCTCGCCGAACCAAGGTGCCTTTTCCCTGGTTCTCGAAATCGTTTCAGTGGAAAATTTCTGTCAACCCTCGGTCAGCGAACTGGGAAGCGTCTATTCTGACCAAGCGTGATGCTACTTTTTCAGAGATGTTATGAGTTCCCTATTATTCATTGACACGAGTTTAGATCACGCTACGTATATATTTTTAATATGTTTCTGATATGTCCAAGCTTATGCCATGAGCCTGCTTTCGTAGGTGATGCTATTTATCTTTCGGACGCAAATAGATCCTCGCGTTTGTCAAGGATGTACTAAAGTTTTATCTGCAAGTTTCTCTTGTTTAGAGTCTAAGCAACTAGCTTCCTTCAGTCTTTAAGCTCGATTATCGCACACTCTCTTGATCGAAATGTATCTTCTCTCGCGATACCGGTAGTCCCGTAAGTTGCACGCGTGGATGTGCATGTACCTTGCCACTGCCTTGCCGCTGCCTCGCCGCTGCCAGGCCGCGGTAAGTGCCGCGAGGAACTGCTTTCACTCCGAGAATAGTTGGCCACGACACCGCATATAGATGCGCCGCGACAAATAAAGGAACTCGACTCGGATAAAATGTGTACGCAGTGTTTAGTGGCCTGCAGAGTGGAGGAATGAATGAGGGAAAGAAGGCGAAAGGGATCAGAGAACTCGACGCCGATCGGCATTCCGGCGACTGGGGGATCGCGGAGATCCTCCGGCCTCTGATCGCACCCTTGGTTCTCCGGGAGCGCGGATTCCGCGTTCAGACGGCTGCTCGCCCCTGATTTTTCCAAATTTCCGCGCTAGGAGCGGAGGAGCCGCGCGCACTTTCTATGCGTTCGTTCCATCCCCTACCAAGCTTCTGTCCCGTTCCACGGGCTCTCCAACCACTCCTCGGCGGACGAGGATTGCGCGAGTCCCTTGCCGAACGCCACGATTGACCTACATTTAGCGAGCGATCGAAACGAACGAGCCGCGACACCGCGCGTGTCCCTCGTTTCCCGTTTCCCATCTCTCCCATCTCCCATCCCTACTCTCTCCTGGTTCCGTCTCCCGATCTTCCAGCGTTTCGCAAATCAAAACAAGATTGCTTTCGTTTGCAGGGCGCGGACTCGCCGCGTTATGTCACGGAGAGGCTCAGGCAGTTCTCAGATCCCCTGGCAAGATTTCAGCCTATCAACGGTGAGTGAACGAGAGGCCATCGGTGGAATCTAAACTAACGTTCGCGAAATAACGCGTGCTCGAGGCAAGGCGAGGTGGCGCGAGGTGAAGCGAGCCGAGCCGAGGCGAGGCAAGACGAGACGGATAGACAAGATCGTCTATTAAGGAGGCAGCGACGGACGCATCGACCGGCCCTTCTTCGTCAGCGTTTCCAAAACACCGGATTGCTCTTGATACTGATATTTTTAAGTAGATTAATGCCAGACACGAGACGCAGCATTAAGCAGATCGGTATTAATGAGTTTTGTCACCCTTGAGTGACACTCGGCTTCTATTCGGTTACACTCGCTGCTATAGATAGCCCACCCGTGAGCTTCCGAGATGCAACGATCTCATCTCCACGGAGGAGTGGCTGCTTCTACCCGCGTCACCCTCTCGGCCCCTCGGCGTCGGGACGCTAGAAGCGAGATGGGGAGACGCGAGACGAGCTTACCGCCGCGGCGGCACGCGTCACGAGTCACGAGTCACGAGTCGCGACCAGTCAGGCGTCAAGCGGATAGCGAGCGATGCTACCACCTTCGGTGAAACACGAAGAGTTCTTCTTCTCGCGAGGAACACGAGAGAGACCCGTCGGGACCGGAACGTCCATGTATCTTCGCCGTTATATTGTATCTTCTCGTTGAACAGCGTAGACCATGGCTCGTCGCGCCGGCTGCCGTCGATTCAGCTTCTTGTTTCTTGCTATTTTCGCGCGACATTCGTAAAATTTCTCGTTTTTCCGAGCTGTACCGAAAATGCGGCGGAATTAATTGGCCTACATTCTGAAAATAGACGAGCAGCCGTGTCCGTTCGCCCATCCGGATAGCACGCAGACTCGCGCGGGATGATCGGGAGCCGGCCGAATGCTCAAACGAGCAGCATCGATGACACCGATCGGACAAAGACCATCGGACGTACACGAGTTACAATGCCGCTGCTCGCCTCGGGTCCCCTCGGCCGGTCTTGGCTTCGGAATCGCGGAATCCCAGCCGTTAAAATAACTCGGGATTCGTTAACGTTAATGAATACCTAGTGATCGGCGAGCGTGGCACATAATTCAGAGGGGAGAAAAGGAAACTGCGATAGGGAGCTAGCGGCGCGTGCCGTCTTCGCCGTGTTCACCACCCTAACATATCGCCACCTATCCGCGCCGCGACGACCGAAACGCGACGATCCTGGATGCGGGTAGACAAGAGCGGATCGTGGGAGCAGACCCGAGCACTGATAAATAGATGCCCGAGGTACTGGTCTATAATTCACAATCGCACCGCTACGCCTCCGCCACGGCGAGTCGGAAGCAGAGTCTGCGAGAGGAAAAAGGCAACGCTAGCTTCTCCGTAGGAATAGACGCGGCCGCGGCAACGAGGAGCAAGCTCCTCCGGTGTCGCGACGGTGCCAAGCGGTTTACCGAACCGTAACCCCACTAACGTAGACTCTGATCGTTTTAATTAATGCGCCGCGGTTGCGTCCCATTTAGTCGGCGATGTCTCAAAAGGACGCGTTCTATGATCCTGCAACGGGAAACGTGCGATCGGGGTTACAATAACAGTTACGAAGAATCAGATTTCTGACTGTAAGATCGCCGCTCTTTTCCTCCTCGATCAATTCCGGTATCGAAATTACCGAACGAGAGTTTTAACCGAGTGTACGGGGCGGACATTTGTAGCAACGCGAATCAGAGGATCGTTGAAAGACGAGAAAACTCGAACCGCTCGAAAGTGCCATATATTGCCACGGTACATTAGTATGACGCATCGTCGCCGGATCATCCTTTTGCCGACGGAGCGCAATGCGCGTTTAAATGCAACCGAAGTCGCGGCCAAAATACATACTTTACTGCATCCAGATATTCGTAAATGTCTCTCGAAAATCCCGTCCGCTTCGTCGCTTGGCTGATTTTCCTCCTGAGGTCTACCCCCTCCGTCTCTCTCCATCTCTTTCTCTTCAGCCTCGTCTAAATCCGCGTGTCCACTATTACCTGTATTTTTCGATTTTCTCGGCCTCCCGCGTCCGGAGTGCAACGAGACGCTTGCATACGCGATCAGCTAAGCAACCTCCTAGGGAGGCTGACAACTTGTAGCCAGCAGGGCCGACGGGGGTCCGGGTTTCCCGTTGGTGCTGCAAGATCGGGACGTCGTCGTCGTCGCGCGTCCGCCTCTCGCTAATGAGACCGAATCAAAGGTTCTTTGTGCTCCGAGGGGACAGATCCGGTACCGACGAATCGCAATACACCGCGTTCTTTGAAGACAGAGCAGCGCAATTAAGTCGCCTCGATTTACCCTCGCCAGAGATTTCGGTCGCGATTTAAACTCTCCGGTGTTCCGACGAGACCGTGTTCCGCCGATTCTCCAGTAATTACTAAGCATCTGCGTTTGAATCTGTAAGGACCTCTGAATTTCGATGAACGTGTGCATCTCGATTTTCGGGATAGCAAGCTCCATTGCAATGTGTATACGTTCGAAACATCGATTTTTGCTCGATATCCCAGTTCGAAAATTGCACGGGTTTGGCAGCTGGCCGCGCGTGTAGCTTTTCCTGGACACGTCACGGCCGGAGAAATATCGTGTCGGAGATGCGATTCGTAAATCAGAGGCAACCGTGATTCGTTGGTACGCGCTGACGGTCGTTCTACCACGGATCGATAGTTTGGATGATTTCCAAAAGAGCAACGAGGAATCGGGAACGATTTCTGGTCGAATCTGGATGATAAAAGTTCGCGCGCGTCTGTTCACAGGATTCGAGCAATCGGACCTACATCCCGCCCAGGTCACCGGAAGCAGCTTGGACCGTCTGAATATGATCGTGCAGAGCATCAACGATCCGTCGCGTCCGATCGCCGAGGCGCACCAACATTCTTGCCACCACTGAGAAACCAGGGAGACAGTATCAAGATCCATCGAAGAACTGTTCTGGATCTCACCGCTGGATTCGCCGACTGGATATCAAGTTCCTAGACCTGAGCCCCGATGAATTCTCTTTGACGTTCAATTCGTACGAGTCTCGTTACCTCGCTGAACTACTTCCGGTCCCTCTGGAGACCTAGTCCGGTTCCCTCGAGAGAAACGTCGTGGGTCAAAGCGCGCGTTACGAGCGAGAAAATCTCCCGCGAACGAGCGGGAAGATCCCACCATCGCATTTTATGATTCGATCGCGTATTATGTGCACACTGCCAGCCAATAGTACGGATCCCGCGTTCGTGATTAATGAAGTGGGAGAATAAGCTTTGTCTCATCTTTCTGGAGCAATATCTGCCTTGGAGAAATCTGGCCCATATTTTTGGCCGGTGGTGGACACGTGCACGTATACATATTAACGAATATGTCTCATTGCGCTATGCGACAATAAAGAATACTAAAGCTCACCGAGATTCGCTTATTTTCTGTGTCAGTTTCACTCGACTGTTGCTGTCTTGAAACCTATCCAAACAGCTGTTTAGACGGATTGCCTGGGGCTGAAGGAAATTGTAAAGTCAATGAAATCAATGTATGGGTGGCAAGCCCTCCGTATCGAAAAATTTCCAAGTTAGGCCATCGAGAACGTGCGCCTACCCCGCCAGGGTTAAATGGAGAAGACTCCCCAAATAGTATGTTCGTAGATTGCTTGCTAAGTAGCTTGTTCTGCCCCCGTTTTCTCAGTCCCTAATGGCTAAACGGTTCGATCGTGGAGACAGCTGGAGAGCCAGTCGATTTATGGTCACTATCTCAAAACAGTCGACACCGCCTCAAGACGTGCGGCGAAGCGGCACGACCAAAAGACCAATACAGGAAGCTACAGACTTTTTCTGGGCCTATAAATTTGACAGTTGGTAAAGTTGATACAGCAACGCCACGATCCCATCTTTGGGACATCGGCACGTCTTCGAGACAACTACATACTTGACGCGGTGTCCCACGGCCTATGGTGTCCCATGGGACACGCATCCGTGCATCTGCCTCTGCCCTCTTATTTCCGAAACGAGACACCCTCCGAGCTTTATCCAACTCCCTTTTCCAGAAGTCACTTCTGTTTCTCTGTTTTTGGGGATCGCGGAGGAAACGATTGTGTCACGTACCGGACCATCTGAAGGGGCGAGCACCACTCGAGGGGATGTATTTGAACGGTTTAACTATTAAGAGACGTGTTCTCGATCGTCGATCGTGCAAACGGCATCTTGATCGTCTTCTTCTCTTTTCGCGGTGTTTACTAGCCGGCTGTCTCTTTGAAGGCAGATCGCAGCAATTAAAGGAAAAGCTTGAAAACAGTTTGGTGTTCGGCAGCCAGGGTTGCTCGACATTAGCCGAAAATATCCATGTCGCGGGAGTAAGAATAGTAGGGGACGACATAAATATTTTCGGAGTTACTGACCCGTCAAAATTCTCGGCACTTTGAGTCGACGAACGTCTCTAGAACGGGCCGCCACGCGACATGCTTCGACGCCACCGGTGTATATTTTGCAGCTACCCCTCTAAACGCGTGACTTTAAATCGCGATTCCAGCGAACAACAAATCTTTCATTTTATTGTCCCGGTCACACTTTCCATTCTACATTTAACTTGCGACACTGAGACGCGATCCTAAAAAGGCATAAAGTATCAGGCGATATCGGAAACTTTGAGCAATGATTTCTTAGGCTGCAACCGATACCCGACGCCGGGTAGTCTTCTGATGAAAGCAATCGACACCCAATTAACGAGCTTGTTCTGCCATCTACTGTTTTCTCGAAGAGCTTGTAAATAACATGAAAAACTCCGCGAATCTCGTTATCTCCTCTACACCTCCTGTATCATGTTCCCCTCACTTAAATACAACAGGAAAACGTAAATATATCTGCCACTAATACCTGAACATTAATTCAGGTCTAAAAATAGTTGAAAATAGAGATTAAAAAATAATTTTAGGATACAGAAATCTAAAGAATTCTTCTAGAATTCAGAAGAATCTCCTGCATCTGTATCATGTAAAGAGAATGTGTTTATTATTGTAAATATCGATAACAGGTGTTTCTGGCCGCTTTCGCAGTAAGAAATAACGTAAAATCTGACAATCAATTTCTGTGGAGGCGATAACGGCGCCTCTTCTGACGAATCCAAAAAACTCTGTTCAGGGTCCGTACAGCGCCAATTAGTCCCGTGGAGAAACACTCAAATTGTAAGCCGAATTTATCGACAGATTAGTTCACTTGGAAAATACAAGTGGTGGTACATATCTACTGAATGAAAGTAGAAATTATTTGGCAACAAACTTGGTCGTTTTGCCACTACGAGGAATGGCACTATTTTGACATTTCTGTAGGAATATAGGGTCAGTGCTATCTATATTATACCGTTAGAACTAATCCATTTAGTATTTGGTGTTCAATGTCAGATGACGCGCGATACATGTTTATCAGAGGAAAACTTCCAGTGCACAGGCATCTGCTGCATGTAGTATTCATCCTTGTGAGTGACTAACCTATACTTATAGGGTATGTTTATAAATAGCTCTGCCTGCAGAGATGTCACAGGCATCTGTACATCAAAGTATGTAACCTGTACGATTCCTCGTACGACTGTTGTATCTATCATCCTCAGCTAATTTCGGATTTTCCAATTTGATCTAGTGACGATTCGTTATACGTGATCGAGTACAATTAACTACACGACCAGTGAGAAACGTATGGCTCAGCGAAGCAAGTCGAATGTGCTACGGAAACCAACGGATGCAGAATTTATAACACGATAGCTGAAGAACATAACACAGTGAAATTAAATTTTTCGATAAACTGCGCGTATGACGAACGCGGGCGCAGAATACTGCGCCGAAGGTCGTTCTTTTAGATCACGTTTTTGAATTTGAAAAAGAGTAGGATAACGAGCTTCTCGAAGTGTTTCTCGATTTTGGCCGTATCAAGTCGACAACCATGTCGAAGCTCGACGCGCCGAAGTTCGTGACCGCACTTTATTCCTTTAAAGGAAAAAACAATGACGAGGTGGGTCTCCAATGATTCATCTTCCAAGGGTGATTACTTCACGATATTAATCATTTTTGTCACTTTGTTTGCAGCTTTGTTTTAAAAAAGGAGATACGATAATGATAACACAAACAGATGATGAAGGTTGGTGGGAAGGTACATTGAACGACAAAACAGGATGGTTTCCATCAAATTATGTAAAGGAATGTAGAGCGTCAGGTATCATCTTAATGACTAGCATCAAATGTTTCTTTGTTGCAACTTGTTGTCATGATTTTATGTTCTTAAGACAGTGGACCCACTTCTCTCTCAAAAATGTCTCCTGAAAAAACAGTGCAAGAGTCACCCGTACATCAAAAGCTCAACCGTGACATTGTATTAAAGGATATATTGGACTCTGAAAGAGTGAATGTGGTTGAACTGCAAGGCCTGACCAATAATTTTTTACTTCCCTTAGAATCAGCTAACATGTAGGTATAATTAATGTAATAATCAAAATTTTTAACTAAAATTTTTAACAATTGGAAGCACAGATTGACCAAAGAGGAGTACAAGCAACTTTTAAGCAATGTGCATGAAATTTTGGATGCCCATCAAAGACTACTCATCAGCCTAGAAACAGCTATAGCACAGGGCTCTTCGAGAGTCGGTAATCTCTTCTTAACCCTAGCACCTAAACTGAAGTCCATTCACGCTACTTATTGCGCGAATCATCCAAGAGCTGTCTGCATTTTAGATCGCTACAGGTACGCGTGACTCCGGTCCTTCCATTATACTCACTTTTATAATGAAATAATTACTTTGCACTGTTTTAGAGATGAATTGAACGAATTTATGGAGCACAGCGGAGCGATATCGCCCGGAATTCTAGTATTAACTACTGGCCTAAGTAAACCTTTCCGGAGATTGGACAAATATTCTGCCATGCTTCAAGAACTGGAAAGGTACATGGAGAAAAACCATCCTGATAGAGGTGACACCCAGCGCGCTATATCTGTATATAGGGAAATTGCGGTACGTTGGCTACATTACAGCCTGCGAATTAGATCCTTATTACTTTACTTGTGAAATTATTATACAGGAACGATGCGCGTCCATTCGAAAACAACGTGAACTAGCCCTTCAAGTATTAACCAGCGGTATTAAGGGATGGGAGGGAGAAGAGCTAAGCTCCCTAGGAGAAATCCTCTATGTTGGAGCTGTAACTTTAGCTAGCGGAACGACCGGCTTGGATCGTCGGGACAGATACTTTGTCCTTTTCCCTACTACCTTGTTGGTGCTTAGCGCAAGTCCAAGAATGAGTTCTTTCGTTTACGAGGTATGTTCGGAGAATCTACTGTTGCATCTGCTGTTACATATAAACTGTACTTGTTTTTAGGGAAAGCTTCCCCTAACTGGCATTAATATCATTCCAACGGAAGATAGCGAAGAAATTAGAAACGCTTTTGAAATTACAGGTAGGATGAACTCTAGGAGAAGTCTCTTCCAAACGATGTTTTTCTCGTTTGTGTTTTTTCGTAGGACCGATGATCGAAAGTATCCACGTGCTCTGCACGACCAAAGAAGACCGGCAACGATGGATCGAATTTTTGGTGCAAGAACAAACGACCAGCAACCTTGTAAAATCCCCGTCAACAGCGTCACGCGTGAGTTGTAATCTGCCTCCATACACGCGCCTCTCGAGGTATTTCGCGAAGCTGGTAAAGAAAAAATTGATCCGCGCCGAACTACTGAAGAAGTTGTTGTACGTGCAGTACGTTTTGACACCAGATTTAAGTAGTGTGAAATTGCGAAGGATTAATATAACGACCTACGCGCTGCATCCGCTTCAAAGCAGTGACGAATGTCCATCGAGAGATTCGGATACGGCTTCTTTAGAAGCAAAAGAAATTGATGAACCAATGACGTTGCGTAAATCTACCTTGACCCTCGAGGTGAAGTATGCGTTGGGCGACTTGGACCTTAGCACCGTAGGCATAACGAACAGCTCGACTTTGACAGAATTTGCGACGGATCGTAACAGTCCTAGTGAATACAGTAAAAGTTTGCCAGTTAGCGCAGTTGCTAATGGTACAGAAAACTTTGCCAACTGCGAAACGCGTCCTCTATTGTCCTTATTGAGCATTCGTGACCTTCATCGAAAGCGACCCGGCATTGCGGGAAAACACCTGTTGGATGCTACATTTTCAACGGGCAATGCTCTCGTCCAAGAGGAATCCGATGGAACGAATAGTCAGGACCATGAGCATCGTTGCGATCCTGCGCGCGAAATTCGCGGTAGATCTAGCGTTCATTCTTCAGACTCGGGAATGGTAGAATGTTACCGTCTGAACTCATCCGAGGTGAATTCTTGTAAATCTTGTATCGTTAACAAGTACCACGCCAGTGTACCTGAGAGACAAACTTTCTACGAAAGCGAGAACGATGAGAATAAATTCGAACATCAGTGCATTTGCACATCACCGTTCGACTCGACGCCTAGAGACAGCGCACACCTGTCCGACTTGTCGAGAAACGCGGACCACGCCTCGAGCTCTTCGATCTGCAAAGTCTCCAAACCAGTTAACAACGTAAACGAAATACAAATAGAGGAGGGCGCGGCCAATACGCGTCAGGACAAGCCAGAGCATCCAACGCAAAAAAGGTTTACGCAACCGATACCGTACGCACATCAGACCATTGTTAAAAAAGTCGGAAGAAAGCCGATCCAACCGAACGCGAAACACGACTACGGAGAACCTGGTCAAGTCTATACGTCGGGGCTGTACGCTCATTGGTGGTTGAAGAAGTCAATACCGTTTTCTGGATGCACGAATCAAGGCAAGCTTCCATGGCATGGCTGTTTTCTCTTCTTCTTTTTTTTTATTCGTTCAGTTAACATCTTCACCCGTTTTTTGACTTACTAATTCTAGATACTGTACTCTTCTGTAACGAGCGTATGCTTCCGTTTCACCACAGCCATGTTGTGTGAAGCAAGCTTTCGCTTTTCTAATACGTTGTATCATTTCAAAACAGCGACTCATCTTGTGTAGTCGAGTCAGTCGATCGATTTGCGATTTTGTGTATATTTGTGGAGAGTATTGACGCAACGAAGCTTAGGAGTTTGTAATATCATGTTAGTCATGTACCATGTCTCATTTGTGTAACGCTTATTGCCTATGATACAATAGGTGAGTCAGCAGAATGGGAAACAACAACCGCAACCACAACCGCAACAACAACGATCGATTGCGGAACAGTGTCCACCTTTAGGAATTAGAACGGCTTGGTGCATCGCTTCGTTACGTCCAGCTCCTCCACTCTACGCTTTCAGGGCATTTGGTAAAACCGATCCGAGTTTGGATTTATCACGTGCACCACGACCGTGCAGTACGAATCCAAGATTTCAAATCTCTAAAACGGCCTACAGTATTCCCTCCCTGTACAGGAATATTTTTGAACAATTTGGTTTGCACAAGATATCCAAATATTTCACATAACGACATCAGATGTGAGGAGAGAATACTGTTAACTGCTGGCAGGAATAGTAAATATGCCTTCTGGTTTTAGATGAACGACAATTTGAAGAAGACGCGATTATACTGAAGGTTATCGAGGCATATTGCCTTACCGTGAACGCTAGGTTCACTGTGCACTCTGGAGAATCAACTTGTAGGTCCATCGGTCGCATTGATTGTTTTTTAAGACAAGTCGATTTCGAATGAGCAATAATGACGTATCGTTTATTGTGTCTGCGTTCCAGCGGTGTTAGATTACGGATCGCAGAAAACACGTGACAGAACATCTCTGACGCACAACAAAGGAGACTGGGATTTTTGTAGCAACAGGTAAAACTTCTTCAGTTAAATCATGAACTTGTAACTGCCCGCCCTATAACTATCAGTCGCAAGCGTTTACTTCACTTTCAGGACATTATCGGAAACAGTGAAAACACTGAAAAGTCAAATGACCGATTTGCAATCGCAAATGTCACTATTGACGAAACAACTGGACGAAGAAAGGAAGTCCCGGCTTTCTTTAGCCGCCACGGTGAAGCGAAGCATGGGTGTTGTGGATGGATCGATGCCCTGACACTCTCTCCAAACCGAATGGAATATCTTTCATATCTTTTGTAGCCACATACAAACCTTGGTCACAGATTTGCGCTCTTTACTGCCATCTTGATTTACGCGTTTGCAACCGGAATGTTCCTTAGATCGCAAATTTCCAACAGTAGGCATGGATTCATATGTAAATAAACATTTTAAAAAATTTTATACCTTTCTTTAGATATTAAAAATTAAATATTAAGCTTAAAATTAGAACTAACAAAAGGTAGTTTATGTCGAAGAGAGACATCGTTCCGAGTTTTCATCTCGGTTTGTTTTTTATACGTTCCAGTTCGTTCACTCGGCTTCGCGCGTGTTCTAACCTATGCCACGCCATTTGCAGAACCTTCTGACTCGCATACCCGGAACCTTCGTGCGGTTGTCCTGATAAATATAACACGAATTAGAATCTGTCGAAATAACGTTAGTCTTTCGCGAGTTGTCCTTACCTGTCGAAACTTGAGTTAAATAATTGATTTGCTCGCTCAACTTCGATTCGACGTGACCCAACGTTTTCAAAAACTGTTGCGTTTGTGCCTCCGCTTGCTTTAAACTAGATTTTTCTTTGCTAAGCTCCACAAATGCTTGTCCTATGTAACGAAATGTTAATATCACTTTTAACTTCACATCGTTAAATTTGGAATCTAAAGAGAGTTGCTTACCTGCGCTTTGCAGACACACGATAATATCCTTCTCAATAGTTTCCAAGATCTGTATTCTTTCCATCGGTGGCGTCATAATGCAAGGCACTTTCTTGTATCCTTTTTGACTGAATAATTTCAACCGTTAATAAATCAGAACAGAAAATAGTGAATACGTATTTTGTGGACGCAAATAGTCTAACCAAGTCAAAGAAGCAAACCGGTGTGATTCGTTGCGATGGTCAACAAGTTTCTCCAACTCTTCTCTTCGGAAATGATTCAATAATATAAACAGTCTTTTGAAAACTACAGTAAAGCTACGTGAACCAAGCTAAAAATATTTCTGCGATATAAAAAATGCTTGTGATATTATTGAACAACGCATTTATGATTAATATGCAGTTTTATTAATAATAGATGTACTGTACCAACCAAAGATGGCGCCACGAAGCACTTTCAAGAGCGCCACGGCGCGATTCGAGAAACTATTTTTTCCACGATGCGGGTTGCGTTGAACGTCGAGGACGAATTGTTCGCGCCTGTACTTAACGAGAATTAAACGGAAAACGAGGAAAGGAGGAGCGATGGGAAAGCGACAGGTAAGCAGCAAATGATAATTGGCACAGGAATGACGTTGTTTCAACCAACAAGGATGGCGTTATTGTCGAGAAACTTGTATTCGGGTATTTCCATGTTGGTGGGGGCTGGTCCCTGACGTATGCGGCCAGAACCGTCGAAGTGCGAGCCATGACATGGACAATAGAACCCTCCAGGGATATTGCCAGCATTAGGGATCGGAATGCATCCGAGATGTGTGCAGATTCCAATTATGATCAACCACTCGGGCCTTACAGCCCTTTCCTCGTCGGTCTCTGGATGTCTTAGCTCCGAGAGTGGTACTTTTCGTTCTTGGTCTATGATGGACTGCGGACTGAAACGACGGGTACAGGAAAATCAGGAAAACTTCAAGAAACTCGTCAGTTTCCCGGAAATCTTACCGGTGATAGATGAAAACCGGTTTTCCTCGCCACTTGGCGACCAACGTTTTCCCCTCGGGTATATTATCCAAACTAATTTCTGCCTGTGCCTCTGCTAGAACGTCCCGCGATGGTGCCATGAATAAGATGTAATGTAACAAGTGGCACTTCACAGCGTACATGTTTGCAACGCTGAACACTGTCCATAATAAAGTTGTCCGTTACATCATCTACGCTTTCTCTGTCATCGAATAGAGCTACTTTCCCTCGTTAACGTCATTTGACCAGAGGTAAAAGAGGGTCGTTATAATGTATTTAATATGGAATGCTCCATGACTAGTGAGGGTGCATTACTAACTAGGGAAGGTTATTAGGTGAGCAAAATAGATTATTTCTTCAAAATTTAACTTTTTTTAATTTCAACATAACTTATCAATATCCAACAATGATATTCAGTTTCCGAAACTTTGATGTCGAAGATAATTTATTTTCTCGAAGGTGGCGCTGAGAAATACTTAACCTACCATAATGTATACTCATTACATACTTCATCAATTTCAAAATACCATACGCGATAAAAAGTTTACAGTTTATCGTTAAAAAGGAGGCAGTGTTCCGAAGGCACGAAAATTATCACCTAAGAGAATTCACCCACCGAAAGATGATAGGGTAGCTTTAACTCTTCGTTCGTCTGCGGACCTTGCAGCAGACACGTTAGGATGTGTGAGAGATTTCTTGCGGTACTCTTGAAAGCTAACTTTCGGCAAATCCGAGTGAGCGTATCTGCTTGTCAGCCAGGGACCTAATATTCGAATCGAAGCAGAGAGATTGGTCGGCGGTATTCTAAGGCACGCCATTTTTGCCATTTATCACAGTTGTCGTGTGTGATCTGCGATTTCTATCGCGGTGAACATTCGGCAGTCTGGGAAACAGTCGAAAGTAACCGTGAAGTTACCGAATATTACTCCAACGTTGATAAAGTTGGCACGGAGATTAGAATTTTTGTTGTTGTTGGATATCACCGTCGTGAAACTGTTCTATCACGGACTGCATCTAATTTCATACACGCACCCAAATAAATCCCGCTCCCTACTGTCGTTGTACGACGATGACACGACATGTACGCACAGTGTACACGGCATACGATAACAATTATGTACATACATGCAATCTGGTCCCACGATTCGTAGGAACGAATCAATTAGAAACAAAGCCGAACAGTCAGAGTGGGTTTCCGACCAGGTAGAGGCAGGACACTATGCTCAGGACAATGATCATACTCGGTTCGAACAATCTAGGGGCTCCATTGAATTTGTTGAACTGTCGCATGTATAGTCCGAAAGTAGACACGTCGCTGGTCGGTTTATTGAGAGCTACCATAAATCGGGTTCCGTTTTTGACAGGCTCTTTGTACATGCTCCAACTTGTGAACGGAAGCAACGAGGAATTCAACGCGTTGGGCATCACCAACATTTTGGAATAGTTATTGATTGTCGTGGTGATTTTAATATCGTTGAACATCACATCTGTCTGTTTAATAATTCCGCAAGAAGCGACGGAATCGTTAGAACATTGCGTCAAGGCGCATGTTCGAATATCGCCTTCTGCCTCGCTACCATAACGACGACAGCCATTGAACACCACAGCCCGATAAATGGTTTTCATTTCTGGTCCGTGGACTTTGCTGCCTTGAAATTCACAACAGAAGCCATTGTGGCATAAGGTTTGATTGAACGAAGATTCGTTCAAGAGAGCGGTCGTGTACGGCACAAGGTTGTCCTTCATAATGTAAACATTATTGACAATTTCCCCCGCGAAATCCAGCGTGTAGCACTTATCCGTTCTTTGTTCCAAATCGTCTTTCTCTGGGAAAGTCGTGATGTTATGCAAATGCTTCTTTGGTACTTTGTGGACTAGTAACCGGCTCTCCCTATATACAGTCATAGTCGCGTTAGCTATCCCATCAGTTCCTGGAAAATCGTGGAAAAAAGCAAGGATAATTCACTGATGTGCACTCCTTTTCATGGAAAATGGAGCGATCTCAATAACATCTAGACACTCGAAACTTAAATGTATCGTATGCCTGATTATATCAAGGAATGAAAGCATTTATGGATGGTTACCCAAATAGATGCCGCTTCCGGCGCTCCCGGCACTCGGATTGTTGTATCCGGCCGCCAGCAGATTCACATTCTCGCCATAGGACCATCCGAATTGCGTTTGAACAGCTGAAAGAGAATTAGAGCTCAAATTTGCCATCGGTGTTTACGTAGCCGAAGAAATTACCTGTGAGGAACGGTCCTTCGGAGAACCAGGCAGTGCTGTACACAATGTCCGTGACACCCTTCAACCTCGTTAGATTGAGCGCTGGAGTCTCGAATAGTATGTCGAAGCATATGAATGTGCCGAACGTGACGCCGAAATCGGTGTCAAAGGTGACGACTTCCGGAGGATCGACCACCGAGAATTGTTTCTCGCCGTAGAGATTCACTTTACGATACCTGTACACAGCCCGAATGGTTCAGTTAACGCAGGCTACGACCCTCTAGCCTTAACCGGACTCAATCTCCGAATAGCTTATGCTTTCGACAGTGATATAGCTTTTAGACTGTAAGACTTAGACCAAGAGTAGTAAAAGCGATTTGAGTTATTTCTTGCAAGAAAAGAGTCACCTGGCGATAATTTTGCCGTGTCGGTCGAACGCTACGTTGGTGTTGTGATAGACCGTCCCATTCTGGAGAGCTTCCTTTTCGGCGATGTTTACTACCAGATAAATGCTATAATTCTTCGCCGCGCACGATAGATCCTTTAATGCCTGCACAAACATCAACAAACGTCTCGACTAGAGTACATACAACTTATGGGAGAGAATAAAAGACTTACTTGGCTGACGCCGATTCGATCCTGCGTGCACGGAACATAGTTGTCCTCGGGAGAAGGTATAGCTGTCGTCCAGGAATCCATCTCGGATTTCCCCGGCATACTGTACGACGTTAATCCATCCTCCGGGAACACTATAATGTCAGCGTTCTGAAAAAAATGACCGATAGAAAATGCGGAATAAGAAATCATCTCCGAGAGATGGGGGGTGTTGTTTCTCTCACCTGTTCTTTTGCCATCTTCATGAACTCGGCGTACTTCGCCGCGTTAGTCTGCACGGTTACAGGACCGTCTTTCAACTTGACGAACGGCGCGAATTCCACTACCGCCCCGACATAGTAGTCCTTTGAGTCCTGCACCGGCAACTGCGAATTGGAACAAGTGATGCGTGTTGCACGATTTCTAATTTCTAAGAAAATTGCAATGAGCTTTTACCTGTTGCGAAAGCTGCACGGTCAGCAACACTCCCAAAAGACTCAGAGCTGCACGCATGGTTGCTGCACGTTATGATACACGTTTCAGCGGTCACTGATAGAATTCGCCGATCTGAGTTGGCCGAGCACAATGCAATCCAACGCGCCGTTTCTATCGAAGCGATTGATTACTAAAAGAATTTCCGATAACGAAGGAGTTGACGCGGTTCTATATGGAAACCTCGGAAGACGAGGCCGACGAACAAAGGCAGGCTCGCTCGCGACGGGACTCGTTGTTAAACTTCGTTCCAAAGTTCTCGGATAGCGGTTCTGAATCTTTTTGTCACGTGCCGATGAAGTTCGGACAACGCAATTCGCTATCCACGTTCCACTTTCTGTCACCCAACGTTACTCAATCATAATCGCTATCAGCGCGCCATGTCATATCTTTCTGCGCTGGCAATGCTAATCAGCTATCTCGAGTGCTTCTCCGCGCTGTAAATAGAGCCTGTGTACGACAGGAACACGAAACTAACGAGACGTAGATAAACAAATGATTCTTGGTACTCCTCGATCCGTATGGCGTGTTCCACCTGTAGCGGTTCTAAGAAATTAGAGTTTTTGGCCTATAAAAGATAGAGGAGAGGAAAAGAAAGTGAGAATAGGAAGGGAGAGGCCTCGTCAGCAAGGCTAACTAGTGGACCTTGCCTTAGACGCAGAGATATCCAAGGGACGGTTCAAGACCATATATGTATATATGAATTGGAACGGATCAGGTGTCTCGCGGGAAAGGAATCCATCTGCTGGCGAGCAGCGGAGGTAGTCGTCACACACCGTAATTTCGATTTTCGGTGAAATCATACGCGGCACGAAATTGACGTGTACGTATTTGGGTCAACCCAGACGCGCCTTATGCGAAACATTACGTTCCTTCTGTTCTTATAAAATCTAAAATGAACCGATACGTATTTCGCGGTGTTCCGTGCTCCGATGAACTGTTTTCGCTTGTGTATTTCACGGACCGCGTTTAGAGCTCTGAATGCAAGAAAAAAAGAAAAAGTAAACGACACGTGGCATGCTGGAAATTGAAAGAGGCTCGTCGACGATGAATAAAACTGGAGCAGCATTTTTCTGCATCCCGACTCGTCCCTCGCGCCGATATATCCCGCCCCTACTCGACCGCACACAGAACACCGATGATTCTCTCGTTACTCGGCGTACAACATCAGATCTTTCCGATGATCGATAGCGCTTGTTTTTCACCGTCGCCGATTATCACGAGTCTGTCCACGTGCTATCCAAAAGGCTGCCAACAAATTTCCGAATCGGAAACGGATGGCTGTTAGGACCGGTACAGAGACTGTGCCGTACCGTACTGTACTGTACCACATCGTACCGTACGGTAGATAGATACATTTTACAAGACCCTTCTGCCCGTTAAAATTTCAAAGGAACGCGCCCGACTTGGAACGAGTGTTCCGGTCGATTAGACGGCTCAAGCTTTCACAGGGGATAAAGTCTCGGCTGAGGGAAAAATTATTTTTTGCTGAAGATCGTTAATTGGGGCTAAGAAATATTGACTACTTTTCAGACCGTTCACGGGGTTGATTTCATCACCGTTACAATATCGCGAAATCCTGTGTGAATTCGAAGTTGAAAACAGCGGAATTGTATTTACTCGGACGTTACGCGATCTTGATTACAATGCCTGACTTGCAAGTCACTGTTTTAATCACTACAGAAAATCTGCAAATACTATGATCTTTGGACTACTTTGTATAGAGATAAACAAGTGTCGAGCAATTAATGAAATTCCGTATCAGATAAATCGAACCACTTCACTTTATTAATTAGTAGAAATGTCAATGAGGATGCGACATAAAAATAACCATATTGATAAACGATAAGGGGTAAAGGATTTCCTCGGTCGGGGAATTTGCGAAATTTCTTCGAGTCGCGCTAAAGGGGATGAAATTCGGTGGGGTCGGCGAGGAGGGTGGGGTGGGAAAGAAACTCGTACGTTCGAGATTTGGGGAAGGATTCGCAAGGTGTGCCATAGTGGGCTAGGTGGGGATCCGTGGTGAAAGAGCGAGAGAGGGCGAACGAGGATGAAAGAGAGAGAAAGAGAGCCGGTACACGGGTGGAAAGCTACCGGGGTTGCGACGGTGGGGGTTCACGGCGTCGAAGCAGCAGTGCGTCGCGACGCTGTCTGTCACACGGTTGCCGTTCCTCTCTTATCTCAATCCTTTCTTCATTTTTCGACTCTTTTTCCACGACTACGCGTTTGCATCGCTGTCGCTGGGACACTGTCGTGTGGTCGACTACTATCTGGTTCATCTCCTGCGCTCTCTCTCCGCTTATCTATCTATCTGTCTATCTCAGGCTTCTCGCTATTCTTCATTCTGTGTTTCCCGCCCCTCATTCTCTCTCTCTCTCTCTCTCTCGCTCTCCTTGTTCTCGGCAAGCCTGCACTGAATATCACGCAACCGTTTTCCTTTCTCCGCCGTTCTCTCTCGCAGCACTCTTTCTCGGCACACACTTTTCTCTCGTTCTGCTGCACGCTCTACAGCAAAACTCTATCCACGGTACTCCGTTTGGTTTGCTCATTCGTTACTCCCCCTCGATATTCCTCCGATCTACCGCTCGGTGAAGTTCTATTAGAATCGTTTGATCGGTTGTTCACCGGCTCCTCGTGTTCCCGCTCGACGCTGAGGAGAGAAGGGAAGTGTCTTGGGAACACGGTGGTTTTGAACGCACAGGGACACTCCTGGGTCGCATAAATGTCGTTTGTCGCGGTAATCGTTGTTTGAAATTCGGCACGAGTCACAGAGGATTGTTCCTCTGCTTCGTGGTGAGTACGACCCTGCAAGATTCCGATTCGCCTTTCGCTCTGCCGTTCCTTTCGTTTTTCTCTCACCTCGAGAACTTGCTAATTTGACAGCTCTGCTTTTTTTCGGAGGTTACGCGGTGTCCACGTTAGAGCACCGTTTACGCTAGCCTAGCCGCAACGTTCACGCTAGTAACTGGAAGAGGAACTGGGAGCGATTATCTCGTTTCCTGTTTCTCATTTCCCGTTTCCGATTGGTTCGCGGCTACGCTGAGGCGTACTCGAAACCCACGGACGGTCAACGGTAACTGCAACGGTAACTGCAACTGCAACTGCACCTGCAACTGCAACAACTGCAACGGCAACGTCGACACCGAAACCTTTCTTCCGACACCTATCGTTTCTCATTTGCTTCTTATTGAATATAAATGTTGCATCGGATTCTCGAGAGAAGCGAGAACGGATAAGCAGTGAAGAAGTAGCAGCATCGATCGACGGCGTGCTGCGAGTTGAGTTAAGCTTGGAACCAAGCTATATCTCATACCGATGACGCGTCGCATCAGACGCTTTTAGATTGCTGAACGAGTCTGTTCGATTCCCATCGATTCCACGACAGATCTAGCCTAATTAAGCCAGCGAACGGTTAATGTCTTGCCGCAGACTCTACTGCAGGTTCCGTCGCCAGAAATCGCGACTAGAGTACCAAACGTTGCGTCCACGAAAATGGTGCATGCGTGGGATCCTCGAAAGTTTGCATGCGCCTAGACATCTGTTCTTAGAAAAGCGATCTTGGTCTCGGAGCATCGTCTTTGTGAACTCGATTCAAAAATTTCGTACAAATCATGACGCTGATGATTAAATTCGAAGAACCCTCGATCCTACTTTTCGCGCTTTTAGTGATATGCGACATCTACGGCAGATGTTCAAAGAATTCGATTCAACGATCCACAAAAACAGCCTAAGACAAGTTCGAGAAATGTTCTATCGATCGCGACCAGTCTGTCTCTCGAAATTCCGAAACGGTTCTCGTCGAGCCATGGTCAAGGTCATCGGTAATGAAGTCATTGGTCGTTGGTAATGCGAAGCCGAGCCATGAAGTACAGAACTCTCCGAACAGAGTTTTCTCACCCGTGTTACGACAAATTAGAAAGATTCATTTAGTCCTCTTTTCTCGATCTCTCTGTCATCCTTTTTTTTCGAAAAAAAATGAACCAATCTGTGCCAGATTGGAGTCCTTTTTTCGAAAAATAGTCATTTACTCCTAAACATATGACAAGGAAATTTTTGTTCATTTATGGGACAGCCGTTTGATACTTTGTAGCTGCTTCCTGCGCGTTCAAACGTTTGTTTACGCGCGGAACGCGGTGCGTCTACACCACTGTACGAAGGTTGCAACCTATCGTGCGCTGGAATCGTTCCCTCTCGGTTAGCGAACTGGTTTCGAATGGGGAATAGAACACTTTCATCACGCTTTTAGGAAATTCACTATAGAACACGACTTACTGTGGATGAACGATTCTTTCCAACTAAGAAGAAATATAATTATCGCTAGTGATCTCTGTACCATACAGAAACAACTAATGCGATGTAAACAAATAATTACGAGTCACGATAGCCGAAGATCACTGGCAGCCAACGACACACATATGCGGCAACCGTGAAAGTGTTGAATGGTATCGAGAGTGCGTGTGCGTGCGAGTATCTACCGTAGTTTGTACCGTATTCGTATGTCATTCTACACATCCAGCTAGGTCTTAAAGGAAGAACACGTCAAAACAACAAGTCGAAACAACACGGCAAAACAACATGTAGCGGCGTCGAGGAAGCACGCTTCGTATCCGATGACGTTGTCGACCTCACCTGACCCGACGCGACCCGACATCAACCGAACTGACCCGACACGTTCCGAGTACGCAACCAGATGGGTACGCTAACCGAGTTACGAAAACTATCATGGTACCGCTGAGTCGATGCTGTCGATCATCATTGTCTCCGACAATGGCCCCTTTGATGAATAGGAATCAAATTGAGGATATTGGAAAGTCGGCCTCGCTAATTGATCTGATGGCGCATAGAAGAGTTATTCTTCTTCGTCGGCGAACGTTCACCTTTGAATAGCCTGGGCCTGCTCCGACCCAACACAGTTCCGTTCGATTGCCTCTCTGCATGCTGGATAATTAATCCGTTCCAAAGAAACGCGTCCTCGATAAGTGTGTCGAATTGAAAAGTTTCAAAATGAATTGTTTAAAAGCTTAAGTAGATTTCGCGATTCTCGCGGTCGTTAAAACTAGGTGAAAACTAAGGATTAAGCGAGAAACGATTAAACATTGAAAGTTACTTTCATTTTCGCCGAGCTAATTTAACTAGTTGCTTGTTTCATATTGATTTCCATGCATGCGGTTTACATGGAAATACACAGCAAATGTTTCCGTTAGAAGTATTTTTCGAATTCGTCGAACGTCACGTAGAATCCTCGTAATTAAGCGTTGGTCCGCCCGAACTGAAAACAAAGGACGACACAAATGTGCACGTTAACGGGGAAGCAGCTTGACGATCTAATCGTGGAACACATTCGTTTCCGATTCGGGAAAAGTTAACTCGTGTACGCATCCCTGCCTCGCTCAAACTTTTTTCCTTTCTCCGATATCGTCGATTCGAGAACCATTGTCGCGTGTGTCTCGTCGTTCACAAGTTTTTTCCCTTGCCAATGAAAATCGTAAACACGCGTCCGAGCTTTTCAAAGTTTGCCGACAGACGGAAAGAGAGGAGGCGAGCCGGAGAAGAGCTTGTCGTATCACCACAGCGGATGATTGTTATTAATATAATGGTCGATTATTAGCCGGATCATCGGGTTTTGCGTGTGCTTCGCAACTCGGAGGAAAGGGTGAACGATGAACGGCGAACAAGATCCATAGGAGACGTGTCTTTAATTAGATGAAAGTAACGCGGCTGAAGCAATTCCGGGGAAGGAAGTACGAGAAAAAACCGAGTGGAGGAGTCATCATCATCGTCGTCGATGCTTCCCTTTAGTCGATTTGCTTTGCTCCTCGTCCGAGAGAAGTTTAAAGGCCGTCGCCCACTCGACGGCGTTGCATATAAATGATGGAGCACCAAATCTAATCACGTACTTTATGTACATATAGGGTGGTTCGTAACTGACGTTACAACCGCGAGAGGAATGATTCTACATAAAAAAATAGTAACAAAGTTGTTTTCTTTAAGGTTTCGAATTCAAAAAAGATATTGAATAGGAATCGACTGTCGCGTCTGACCATGACATGTCAATTTTACTTCTCGACCTACTAAAACGCAGTCAAACCTGGCAGACTTTCTAACTCATCCTTTTACTCAACTTATTTCTGCATGTGGGATCTCTCTTCTCAAGGTTGTATTCACCACTAAGTACTGACCACCCTGTATAATCGAATAGAGGATTTGCTGAAACATGTATGCCACCACCTGCTCTTCAAAGCGCCAACGCCAGTCGAATGTTTGCGCAGACAATGCGTTATTTGCCAGACCATCGATCAGAAGAATTCGATCGCGTCATTGTATTTTATTTAATGGAACAAGAAGCAACGATTGACGAGATATCTTGCGAATTAAACAGTTTCACGTGGCGAAGGGTCTCGAATATCTACCGGTTCATTAAAAATAGTCCACGGGAAGGGTCGAATTTGTTTGCTATTGCGGATGATTGATTCGAGCAATCGACCTACTGGTTTTGCGTTCTAGAATCGCGGAGGAATGGTCCGCGTCCTATTGGAAATAGCTTTAAAGGCATAGGGGTCGCGCAGAGTCTTAGAAGTTGCTCGAACAAGGCCGCGAACTCTTCAATTCTATATTTTTCATCGTTAAAGTGGCACTTACATGCTCCGCCAGGCCCACGGGTGGAAAGAAAATAAGGAAGGGCAGAGGACGGTGAAATAAAAGAAATTGGCTTACGAAAATGGCTTATTTGTTGCCCTTCCCCCCTTCGTTACCAGAATCGGCAGGAGCTTTTTGTGAAATTCGACGCTCCATCGCGAAGAAATCGATAGACGCCGCCTTGTCCCTTTATTTTCGCTCGTCCTCGACGAACCGAATCCTTTCTTCTTAAACAAGCGAGAAACACGAGAACGAGGGACGCGAAATCGGGATAATGGCGCATTGAGCGGCCGAGATTATTTTTAACGTTGTCCAGCTTCTCTTGGTTAGGCTCGAATCTTGAAACGCGAGAGCTATACAGAAAGCACCGATCTCGGATTACTGTGCTTACTCGTTAACGGCTGGAACTACCGAGCGCTAAAACTGATTATGTAGTTTGTATTACCTTTTAAAAGAAACTGTACCGCACTTTTCAAATCGTTACGTGGTTTTTATTACAAGATATATCTGAACAAATTGATATGTTTGATATTTATTCATTTACGGGAGGTAAATTTGCAGTAGATGTTAACATTCCCAAAAATCCTATTTAAATTGTTTTTGTCATCGTACAATGTAATATGATTCTCTTGTTTTACAATAGTATGGTGTGTAATGGATGTTCACCATGAGATAAAATAAGGGCGGTGTAGTAATAGCGGTCAAGAGATGGACTCATTGGTGGCTTTAAATGCAAATAGAAGATCAAATGAAGTATGACCTGTTTGAAGAGGACAAAGATTAAATTTGAGCCTAGGATAGTTATAATTATGATCATCAAAAGACATTCGACAACCCGTACGGAAGGCACTTAATCGCAATAATCGGTGTTGAATAATTTCGATCTGCTTAAATAGATTAACCGTATTAGTATGATGATCGGAGTATTATTCTAAATGAGACCGAACTCGAATACTCTGTTAATAAAACCATGTACATGGTACGTGTATCCAGTAATTGTCCAGAGAAGCGTCATTACAATCCCAATAATCGTAAATTGAAGAACCTAGAGCCCGCCATTTTGTCGGGTTTGGTAATTCGAGTAATATGAAGCAATATGTTGCGAAGAAAATACCTCGATCAGATTCACCAACACTTTATCCAATAATTGATAGATACATTCATCCACGAAAGCATCATTACGATCCCAATGATCGTAAAATAAAGATACTAGAGCTTGCTATTTTATTGGGTTTTGTAGTCCCAGTAATGTCGAACAATAAGTATTGAAGAGAATATCTAGATCACATTTATCAAGACGATATCCAGTAATTGCCCACAAAAACGTCATTATGACTCCAATAATCGTAAAATAAAGATCCTGGATTCCGCCATTTTGATGGGTTTGGTAATTCCTGTAATATGAAGCAATAAGTTTTGAAAAACGAGACCGGATATTTGACCACCGCATACCCATATAGATCGGCGCTGGGATATCGTAAAATCGAGTGGAAATTATTTCGCTAAATAAAACAGCGTTTCAGTAAAAGTTCCGAGGAAACTTTCGCAGTTGGTTAATGCGTTCGCATCGCTCTCGACGAAAACGTTTTGGTCGCGCGGCAAGGCTACGGTCGTGGTTGTTGGTCAGAGGAATGAAAGCGAGACGGGGGCGATCGATAACAGCCGAATTAATTGGCGTGTTTACTTGACGGTGCGTTTCTCTCTTGAAGGTTCGCATGGCGGAGACGACGGGGGTGATGTTGACAGCAATCTTCGGGACGGTCGGAGGCCTGGTGGTGCTCGTGTTTCTCGGCCTGGCAGCCTGGCTCTATCTCCGCACGAGAAAGTTGAAACAGAGGAATGAGGACTTCGTGGCCGTGAACGGGGATGATTTTTCGGACGAGCGGCACGGCGCGTTGGCGGACCGAAAGAACGGTTTCTTGACTCTGACGACCCCGCTAATTAGCACGAAGGTGTTCGGGTAAGCAAAGGACATGAATCGAGCTTCTCGCGAGCATCGTCATCAGTCCACGTGTCTCTCGCAGGGATTGAATGCAGTCGTATCGGTTTCGGATCGTCAAATAGTTACAAGGACCGAATTAATGTTATAACTGTTATACATATATATCGGTTCTGAGTTATATCAGTTTCGATTTTATGGCTATTATACAGAAAACGTAAGCCTGATGAAAATATCTTTTCTCTTTTGACAATTTTAATAAAATGTACACAATATGCAAATAGTCTGAAATTCATCTAATGTCTCTGAAACTTTGTATTTGTCATTGTATCATAAATCCTTAAAATCGGCAGTCCAATTATGAGTTATGCACACTGATAATAGGCAAAAAGGTGATAGCAAGACTGCGAGTAGACCATCCGGGAACTATATCATTATTAGAAGCGACGCAGAATAGGTCAAAGAATATAAATATTAAATACAAATATGTTTATATTTAACCTTGTTAATTTACACCTTGATAAAAAAAGGAAAATGGCAGAAACTTTAATTGTTGCCGCGTATGTTCCTCTTTATATCGAAAAACTTTTTGTTCGAAAGTTTTTTTTATAAAACATGTAGTTTATAAGAACACTTAAGGTGGCAGAGGGCTCAATCTGTATGTGCTATAATAATAGATAATACAACAGTTTACAATATGTATTTATGCGAGCGATAAAAGCGACAATATTATTCCTATTATAAGTGAAAATATAGCCGGTCATAAGATTGTGAATAATCTATAACATTAACTATTTTAGATACTGCAAAAGCGAATATTAATTTGATAACAATTTTGAAACCGATACGAAGGACCGATAAACAACAGTTTGAAACAGTTAATTTCGGGAACATTTCAGCCCCTAGTCTCTCGCACCCACCGCTACCCTCTCGAATCGCGTGGTCTGATAGTATCCCGATGGTGGCTCGATAGTGGCTCGATGGTAGCTCGATGGTGGCCCGTTGGTGGACAAGGGGGTGGAAAGCCTCACCGTCGCGTCAAGTTGAGTCGAGTCGAGTCGGTAAATTTGTTCGTAACTCGTCGTCTGCTCGCCACGGGTTGCGAGTATTATCGATCGAAGTGGCAACGGGGTCGAGGAAATTTCACGCAAAAATAATAAGCGCAATTACGTAAGCGGCTACGACGCGACGTGTCGCAGCGTTTCCAGTTGGAAAATTGGTCGGCGACGTTCTCGATTCCGCCGGCGTGACGGGAGGGTCGCGAAACGCGGTCGCGTGTCGTCGAAAGGCACAATGGACGGCTGCCTCGTAATTGCCGGTAATTACTTCCCTGTTATCATCTACCGACAACCAGGAACGCCGCGAAAGCGCTCGAAAGGGCGTCTTTCTCGCTCTCTCTCTCTCTCTCTTTCACTTTTTCCCCTTATCCGTCTCAAACATTCTTGTTTTCGAGGAGCGCGTCAACGGAAAAATAGCCGGCCAATTGGGGGATGTAACGGAGATAAACGATCTCGAATGACTCGTCGAGGGTCGTCCGTCCTCTCGAGAAATGGAAAACGTCGTTTGACTTCGCTCGGATCGATACGCGTTCTTCCGAAGCGGAGGACCGCGATCTCGGACCGAATGTTGGTCAGCGGCGATTCCAACGAACGTTGCGCTCCCCAGTTTCACAGCGCTCGAAAGTCGTTCTTTTACGGGAGCAAAGGGCAGGGCTTCTGACACGCGATTCGCGCGGAAATATTGCGTGTCTCAAAAAAACTGCGATACTGGTGCGCTTCCGAACTTCCGTTGTTCCCGACAAGGTGCCAATTGGAAGAGTGCCAAGTAGTCGAGTGTTTCGTAGTACTTAAATCGACGACACGCAACAGATGCCACTTGTTACGTTGTACACTATACCTGGCTGATTTTACGGTATTCGCTTCGATCGGTCGTTCGGTTGTTCGTTCGGACATACAGTCGATCGTGTTTGCTTCGTGGCAGCCGCGAAATAGCAACTCGATCGAGAACAGGAGGATCGAAGGGATTCGTTTCGTCGGCTTTAGAAGTCGGAAAAATCGAATCTCTTCGGAATAAAAATACCTATTTTAAAAAGGGAGAAAAAGTAGTATAGCTGGAATTACAGAATATTAAATCTCGAAGATAGTCCGTGATCCTTGAAAGGCTTGCTCGAAGGATTAACCCTTAACCGGACTGGCAATTGCTGTCAATTATTGTTTCAGTAATTATTACGTATTTCCAAATTAGTAAGTGCAAGTAAAATTACATTGAAACATTGTGAACTTGATGAGGTAACAGAGAATTGAATGAATTTTTAAATAAATTAATTGCCTGATGTTTTCGTAGTATTTGTGTAATTTGTTAATCTCCCCTAACCTAGTATATATTCTTCTTTTCATGTACTAAAGGATTTCCCCCCCTCCCCCGTATAAATAAAATAAATAAATAAATCATGACTTATTTAAAGTTACGTGGGGCCGCCACTGCCGCCATAATCCGGTTAAGGGTTAAGCTCTCTCTAGAGGATCGATATCGAAAGAAAAGCATTTGAAACCGGCCGATTTAACAGATCCGATAGTTCCAGCGCGAGCTTGATGGACGGCTCTTCGCCATTGTTCTCCGAACGTGTAACTTTCGCAGCTTCCGGTCAAAGAGCTCCAAAAGGTTTAAACTTTCCCGACAGCGGAATACACAGCGTGAAATCGATTTTGTTGTGCCTCGGGCACCGAGAATTGTAGGTGTAGAGCATTAGGATCGCTAGCGGCCATTACGCTTAGACCGTACGACAACCGGACGTATCATGCTCGATCGAGGAACGAAGCAAAAAGGGAACTGGTCTGGGAACACGCTCGAAATTGATAGACTGTTTGACAGATGACCCGCTGATAACCAATAATCGGGGGGAGAGAACGTCGGGGCCAAGCCGATTAATTCGCCGCGAGGAAAAACTGAAAGCTATTACCGCGTGATGGTTGGTGTACATACACACATACAGATCCATGCAAAACTTTCGGGACCGAGATTTTTCGGAAAAGCAACGTCCATAAGAATTCGGCCGAACTCAAGGATGCGCCGGCCAGAACAATGCCGGACAAACAAGTTGTTTACCATTTATCTCGGTTAAAAATGTTTTGCTTCCACAACGGAGAAGAAAAAGTCTGTTCGTCCGTAGACTTTTGCGCGCCACTGTATATCGTTAGTCGGGATAATTCGGAGGGGACGTAAGGTGAAAAGGCGGGGGTCGAATAAAAGAGCCTGTGATAAAGAAAGAAAGCGAAGGATACAGGATGTGGAATATTGAAGATACCGAGAACAAGGCGACGAGTAGGAATAGAGGGCTAAAACGAGGCGACGACGGAGACGGACGCGGAGAAAGCGAGAGAAAGAGAGAGAGAGAAGGGGTGAGAGCAAGAGAGAGGGAGAGAGAAAGAGTGAGAGAGAGAGAAAGGATGAGAGGGAGGGAAAAAAGCAGGGTCTACGAAGCAGAACGAAAGGGGGAAACGGGAATGAGGAAAAGCGGAAAATGGTGGATATCGAGAGGAGGACAAGGGCGTACGGTGGTTGTAATGTTGAATTGGTCGGCAAAGGATAGCTGGACAAGAGGACGCTGACGATGGAGGTGATGGTGGTGGTGGTGGTGGCGGTGGTGGTGGTGGCGGCGGCGGTGGCGGCGGTAGCGGTGGCTGTGGCAGTTGGCAGTGGGGGTGGCAGAGGTGGTAGAGAGAGAGAGGGAGGTGGTGGAGGTAGTCGATGGTGGTGGTAGGTAGCGAAAGGTGGTGGTGGACGGGGTCGAAAAGGGAGGGGAATAGATGTCTTGGTTGTAGCTCGTAGCTCGTAGCAGGAGCAGGAGCAGAAGGGGGTCGAAAGGTATTCTCTGCCGAGGTACGGGAAGAGAAGGCTCCGCCGAGTGGAGCGGAATGGAGCGGAGTGGAGTGGAGCAGCGCGGAGCGGCGCAGCATGGCACGGGGATGGAACAGGATGGTTAGGACCAGTTACGGCTAGGTAGAAGCGAGGGTAAAAGCATCAGGCGGAAGAGGAGGCGTAGGAGAAGTCGAGCGGCCGTAGGGTGGGGGCTGGCACGCAGGGGTAGCGGTGAATTCTGGGGGTTGGAAGCAGCTGAGTACAGTACGCGAGTAGGTCACACCACGGCGAAGAGCGATAGTTCGCGGTTAGCAAACGGTTCGTTCGTTGGTTCGCTGGATCGTCCGTTCGTCCGTTTTCGTTCGGTTGGACAAGAGAACCCATTGCGCTCGTTCGCACCGGCTCTGCGTTCTCTTCGACCACCTTGTTCTGGTTCTCGCGGCATCGCATCGGTCGCGTGGTCGTTTTGCCTTCGCAGACGAGAGAGAAAAAATGGGTGATCGCGCGTTCACAGCCGCGTAACCGACGACCGTCGTCGTCGACCGTCGACCGTCGATTCGGATCGCGAATCTCGCACACGACAAGTAAATTCCCCATCGATTCTCCACTCGGAGACAGCCATCGTTCGAACAGCAATCCGAAATCGTTTGAATTGTTCGGTTGTTGTCAACAGCCTTTTCCGCGACCGAAAGACTGCCGCAGCGTCGTAACTCCGGAAAAGATATTCCGTATCTTCGGCATAGGTAAACGATTCGGGCTCGCCAGCTGCGTCCCGAACAGACCGTTTCCCCATCGATCGAAGACACGAACGATCTTTTCTGTGTCCCCGGTTTTTCTTTCCTCGCGCCTCCGGTTTCTCGCTGGCTCGCACGCGTGCATCCGGTTCACCCTCGCCTCGCGCATTGCTCTACAATACTACTACTACCGATATTTCCTCCTGTTGTTCGGCACGACTTGGCGCGACGGTCCGCGATCCTCGCGCGATCGACGCACCGCCGTTCCCCCTTTGATTCACGAGGCAGCGATCGCGAATTCAAGCGTGAATTCAAGCGTGAATTCGAGCGTGTATTCGAGCGCAGAAGGAAGAGTAACCGGGGGATCGAAGGTGGACAAGAGGGCAGGAGAGACGCGCAAATTTCCACGCTCGCTCCGATGAGTTTCATGCTTTCGGGGACGGAGCACGGCGAGCATTCTTGACGTTCGAAAACGCTTTCAAGCTTAAATATATAGTTCGTCTTCGGTGCGGAGACGAGAGAGGAGAGAGGAGAGAGGGCGGGCGAGCGAGAGAAGAGGACAGAAAGGCAGACCGTGGAAAAGAGGCTAAACGTCGTCGCGTCGCGTCCGAGAGATCCGAGAATTCGATTCCTTTCAACGAACGCAAGCTTCTTCCTTAGAACAACGAACATGCACGGTGATCACGCACTCGGCGTGCTAACGTTTGCGAAACAGGAGGCACATTGTTACCGTTGATCCATCGATTTTCCCCACGTATAAAATCCCGTTGTTGAAACTACCACCGTTATTTTTCTATCGATTTTCTTCGAGCGGAAGAGAGAAGCATCTCGAGGGACGCCAGATAGTTTCACGCGCCTTGTCGAGAGAAAAAGAGGAAGAGAGAGAGAGGGAAAGAGAGAGGCGAGAGAAAGAGAGAGAGAAAAGAGATAGAGAGATAGAGAGACGAAATATTGGAGAACCAAAGACGAAAGATCAGAGATGAAATTGGATTTCAGCTGAAAAGGATCGAGAACCCGGTGGAACGCTACTATCTTTCGCATCGACCGGCCGGATTAATTCGAACCGTTTCTCCGCTCTCGTGAGGAGAAACGAAGACGAAGACGCGGCGCAGGTGGAAGGGATAGAAAGAGAGAAAGAAAGCCACGAGGAGAAAGGAAGGGGGGTCTCGCGAAAGAAGAGAAGCGGAACAGAGCGGGTGAATTACCTGTTTGTACGCGCAAGAGCATCGAACTTATTAACGATTCGAGCGTCTCTCGTTGCGAGTCGGTGGCCGAGTGTGCAGCACGAGAGGAAACGAACGGAACAACGAGATATCACCGGTCGCAGGAGCAACGATTCCTTGGTCGATCCTTGGCGAGCCTTGTCAGGAAACACGAGGGACAAGAGCGAATCATGCGATACAACCTGTCGACGAATGCGTTAGCGGCGGTACGACGCATCGAAATCACATAAACGAATAAAAGAGAGAGAGAGAGACGAAAAGGCTGCTGATTTGAGGCTCGGCGAACCGATTCGAAGAGATAGAGAGACAGAGGAACGGAGAAATTCGTATCGAAACGAGAGAGAACTGTAGTCGGCGAGTGGCTCGACGCACGATATATCGATTAAAGGAATTGGAATTGTAGCAGAGGACGTGGGTTTGATCGAACGACTCGGGAATAGCAGTCCGACCGCGACAGGACTCGTCTCTCGATCCATCGGATCGAACGCAGGCTCGCACGATTCGCTCCCCGTATCTGTCTAGCTCGGTTCTCGAGGAGAACACGATCGAATATGGAAATCGCAGCCTCTGCAATGTTGGATGGCCTGAAAAATAATCGAATCAGCAAGTTGGCACTGTCGCGGTTCTTGTCGCAGAGTCTGTGAGTAAATTAACCCGGTCGTTGGTCACGAGCACGTAATCGATTCGACGCGATACGAAGTAAAGAGGGTGCTCGCAGGCACCGGCACGTAGCGCGCACTAATTGATTGCTTGGCTTGGTTACTATGCTTCTGCCGACGAATTTGCGTATCATCGTCATTCGTAGACAGTCTCTCGCATATCCGGTTCGCAAAAAGTCCGACTCGTTCGATCGCTTGCCCCCTCCCCCCCTCCCAAGCCTCCCAGCCCGCTCTCTGGCCCTGCGACCCTTGCCTCCCTTTGCGACCCTGCACCCATCATCCTTCACGCATTGATCTCGCCGCGGCCCGTTTCTTTCGATCGGACGCCCTCGGATCGCGCGCGCGTCTTCTTATCGATCCACGGCTGAGAACGGACGAGGAATCGGAAAGCTGTTCGATTCCGGTCTCGGCGGCTTCGATCCGTCAGAAGGAGACAGAAAGAAACGAGTCACGAGCGATCCCCGTACCGGAGATTAATCTGTTCTCCGACCCATTAGATTGGGGAAGCTTCGATCCTCGATTAAAACGATCGACTGATCCTCATCTTGTTTGAATGACACTCATGCATATATAGAGCTTTCGTTGACAAATGCAAGCGCGTAGACTTTTGTTCCGTTGAACCGTGTACTCGCGGCCCGTAGTCGTAGAAGGTAGAGTATTTAGTGGTAGCTAACTCCAGTTATTTCCGTTGGAAAGATGTATGGTGGGAGATGAACCAGGGAAGGGAGAGAGGAAGGAAGGGAGAGAGAGGGAGAGAGAGAGTATGTGTGCGAGAGCGAGAGAGACGGGCGGGAACTCGGTCCCGGAGAAATGAGAAATTCGTCGACGAAAGTTTCTATTAATCGGCGTCAGGCCGTTAATACGCTCGCTCTAGCGGATTCGATAACCGGCGGATAACCACCGTGGGTGGGAAGATCCGTCAGGCTGTCGTTTATCCGGAGAACCCGACAGAGTACCTCGTTGACCGCCAAGAGAGATATTCCGATATACGTAGGCGGCCGACGCGCTGGGTCCGCGCCGGTTTTCAAAGAGAGGAGAGAGACGCGACTCCCTCTCGCGCGCTTTGAAAAAACTCTAACTGGAAACGACAGATGGGGCGTCCCTTTAGAAAACCGCGACGAGCAGAGTCGACATTTTTAATCAAGGCCTCGCGATCTCGAGGAAGAAAGAGACAAAGGACTCGTTCGCGGCTACACCGTCGATAAAAGCCCGAATCGAGACGTGCTTGTCTGCTTGTCAGTTGGTCGACGGTCGGCCCGTCTTGTCGGGTGACGCGTGATCGCGCCTGCGCGGCCTCGCGTATACCCGTTTCCCATCCCTTATATTTTTTCATTTTTTTTCCTGTTCTCTCTTTCGCCCTCCCTCGTGTTTCCCACAGTACCGGCGAAGAAGATACGAGTAATTGAAAGGACACCGGGCGGCGTCGATGGCCCAGTTCGTATCCCGCTCGGTGCCCCCGGGCTCTTTTGGAGATCGCGTTGGGAAAAACGAGACCAGCCGAGGCTGTGGCTAAGCAATTCTGTGAGAGAGTTCGCCTATATCTCTACCAGGTTCTGCCTTGATCGGCACTCGGCCTATTGCGTACACGGAGAGGGTCCGGTCTGACCTCGTTCGATTAAACGACGGCGCCGTCGAAACGGTAACTACCCCTTGCTCGCGATCTCTCGTGCACAGGGGGTACGAACGCAGAGCAGCTTGATATCGATCGCCGGGACAAGCACCGGTATAAAACGTAATCCGATAATCCGTTCGGGATGAAGAGTCGCCGAGGATAAGGAGTTCGATTCGCGATAAGGCAAAGATTTTCACGGAGACCGATAACCAATAACCGATCGAAGAGGGCGCAAAGGGTGGGTGTGCTTCCACAGAGCGGAACAAGAAATACCACGGTCGGTCGTGAGAGGGTCGGTAGGGAGAGAAGACGGCGAGAAGTCGGTGCACAAGGGAAACGATGATGGAGCGGGTGCAAGGGCTGGACGCGAAGTCGGGGGATGTGGCCGGGTCGAGGGCGCCGCGAGGTAGGGGGTGGTTGCCCGGTGCGTAGGAGAGCCTGCTGTGCTATGGTGCCGAGAACTCCTTTGTCGGGCGACGAGGTGGCGCCAATGTATCGAAAGCACCGATGTGTATGCAACACCTCCTGCTTTTTCCATCGAAACTTCAGTCGCTTACGTGGAACGGTTGCGGTTGCTTGAGAACGCAAGTCCTCCTGCGGAATATAACGTAACAGGACGCGGTGCGTTTCTTCTCATCCTCGTTCTCACTCTGTCCGATCAAAACTATCTTCTTAAACGACCTCCGTAAACGATTCCCGTAAACGAATCCCGTAAACGATCTTCGCAAGCGATCTTCGCGAACTATCTCCGCAAACGATTTTCATAAACGATCTTCACAAATACTTCGCCTTCCAGTTTTCCAACGAATCGGATCGCTCGCGTTTCGCCAGTCTGTGCAGATGTCGTCGTGAATTTCAAAATCATCGTAATCTTTCTATCAGACATCAGTTTCTCCAGTTTCCCATGACGAGCATCGCCGTTCGCGTAAACATCCGCAGTCTATTCTTCGCCGATCGGCTTCCCCATCCCCGACTCTTCTCCCTTCTTGTCTCTCATGCGAGCACCCCTTTGGAAAAGAGGTAGGACACCGCCAGAGAAAAGCCATAATGCGTGCATCGCCGGCGATCGTTAGCGTCCGGTGCAACTATGCGATGCGCACACAGGGTACGCGAGAGTAACAGGTGGCTCGGGGATCGAGTGCCGTGTCGCGATTACCGTGATACGCGTCCCCTTTTGATCGGTAGTTCGCTTTGTTCGAGAACGCTCTCGAACATAAATACGAGAAAAAAAAACGTATGCATCCTATTCCCTTGTGAACTGCTCGTTTGGTATCAACAACGTTCGTGGGCTTCAAGGTCCTTGATTGAAGGCTCGATCGAAGATGAAGATTACTTGAAACTGGTAATGTCCCCAGCAATCTTCACGAACCTAGGAAACGCATTTGTAAGGACGGTTAATATGTTTGACTCGTGCGATATTTTTGCGGCCATTGCTCGTACCGAAGGTGTGAAAACGAATTACGAGACGTTACGACGTAAAACGAGGAGCTATTCTCACCTGGAGGATACGCACGATGGCCACTAAGGTGGAACCAGCGTCGAATATCTGCCCGGGCCGCGCGTTCTATGCAAATTTTATGAAAATCGGAGGGGGTGGTCTGGAATAACAATCCTCGCGAGTGCAGTGGAGAGCATTGGAATATCGACGACGCGTTCGCGAAACAGTAGAGATGTTGCTTTGGTCGGTACACGTTTTCTCAGCGGAGAATCTTCGGTTTTCCGTGACCTACGAACCGTGGCACTCACCGCGCGTCGCACGCATCGATTCGCCGGGGCCGAAAACACAATAGCCCGGTAACGACGTCTGAACCCCGAAAATCCTAATGCAAATCCCGGCCTAAAACAAAGTAGGATTTTATGAGTTTTCGTGGAAGTTATGCCGCGCGCGTACCCCGACCAAGAACCTGTTGCTTAGACGTTCTTCGGCATTGACCGAGCCGCTCCACGGCCAGGAACTCGTTCCTTGTGTCGTGCGCGTGCGTTCCGATCGATCGTCCCCGCGATAGGTACGTAATTTCCTTTGGCCCGAGAACTTTTCACTTTTTACTGGCGCAAAGTCGAAGCCGACGCCAGTATTCGTATGTCGTTTCGTTGTGGAGGCTCGCGAGTTCTTTGGGGAAGCTTCGCTTGATAATCGCGAAGAGGAGGAGGGGTTGTTCGATATTGTTATTCGAATTCGGACCTGAATAGGTGTAAAATTGGTATTTCGAATATAGAACCGATGGCGGAATCGTTTCGGCAACTCGCTTGGTATCTCTGTTGATAGGACGATTCGGAGGAAGGGTTCGCGTGTCCAGCGGGATGCGCGCGCCGTGTCTATCGACCTTCGCGAACGTCGTTGCCACGTGCGCGACCCAATGCGTCCCTGACTCGATTTCGGATGTGTCGTTCATTTTTCGACTATAGGCGATTCCACGGGGCCTAGATCGGCCGTTCAGGAGTCGTCGCTCTTCCTTGCTCTAAACCGTTTCGATTCGGTCGCGAACCCCCAAACTGGCCCCGAGTCGTGCTGGATAGGAACCACTGCAAATGTGCTGGTGCCCGAGGTGCAGCAGTGGTGGAGGCGGCGGTGCTAGTACCGGCGAGTGTAGCTGAGATCGATCCAACAACACCCTTCTTTCGACCGACCGACCGACCGACCGACCGACCGACCGACCGACCGTCCATCCATCCACCAAGCAAGTCCACGAGACAGCGAGACAACAATTTCTCACACCCCCTTAGCTTCGCCTAGAGCGCGACGTACCCTACCCCTGGTCATTGAAATTGCATGAATCCGCTACTGTTCAGACCGTGTTCGTGCTCGAAACGCGCGTGCAAGCGAACAGACAGGAGTCCGGTGCACCTGGGGAAATAGCGCGGATCGGGAATGTGAGCTCGTTCACGCGCTAGTCAAGGCTAAACAGAGACAATTTTCGAACACCCGTAAAACGAACCATGTGGGCTGCAGTCACGAGGTCTTTGGAAATACTGGTCGCTTTCTTCGAGTATTATACCACCAGGTAAGATGTGCGTGTTTCAACGATATCGATTCGGGTAAATTAAAGATCTAAAGTATAATCAACGTACACACCGGAAGCTATTGCTCCCTCGCGCGCAAATCTTAGGAGATGCGAGCGGTTCGGCTCGCTCCATTCGGAAGCGTACTTTCCTTTGTTCTCTCGAGCTTCTTCACGCCTCGTGTCGCTCTATCCATCGATCTATCGGTTTCTTTGTCTCTACGTTTCTTTCTCTGCCTCTTTGTCTGTCTGTCTGTCTGTCTGTCTGTCTAACTATCTGCATTTCTCTCACTCTCTCTCGCTCTCTCTCTCTCTCTCTCTCTCTCTCTCTCTGTCTTTCTCTCTATCTCTCTGTCTGTTTCTCGTACTCTAACTCTATCTCGCAACTCTCTCTCTCTCTCTCTCTCTCTCACTCTGCATCATTCTGTTCCTCTATTTAGCTTCGAATCACTCCGATTTTCCTTTTCGCCGCGTTTCAAAGTGAGAAACTCGATAGCATTCGGTTCGAAGCATCCGTTCGACTCTTCTTTTCCTCGACTCCAGAGGAGCGAACAACACCGCGAACGATCAAAATTGACGGCCAAGGATGATGGTCAAATAGGCGTCCACACGTAGCGCTTCGTGACTACACACGTCTGATCCCGACGAGACGGATATCCTCTCCTTCGTCGGCGTGTTCTCTGGAAGCAGGCTCGTCGAAACTCATTAACTCCTGTCTCATTTTCTTTTGTTTCATGCCTACTTTTCGGCGTGTGTTACCGTTGGAATGCAGAGCCCAGTTGGAGTAAGTATGAACTGGCAAAAAAAAAATAGAGAGAACACCCTTCGGTTGCCTTCGAGAGAACCGATTCTCATGTGATGTATGTTTTCTGTCTTCTTTCCATTCTCCTTCTTAAAATGGGGAACGTTACGTTCCACGGATGGCCGCTGCTTCGTTCCCTACCTCGTAAGTAGCTCTCTCTCTCTGTGTATTCGATCGAATTCTCATCCACCGTAGACCCTCCACAATTCTACACAACACTACACGTGGAGAGAATCGGACTCGCGTTTAATGCCGACGCTCTTCTTCGAACAGATCCACATTTTCCGCCTCGTGCTCGGTTGAGCTGCGACCGAGGCGGTCCAAAAATCCTCTCCGAACGACTCGCGTTTTCGCCGGGTCTTGTTTTGCATCGTAGCGCCATAGAAACCGTGGCAAACGAGAAACCCGCGTTTGCTTCGCAGCTTGCAAGCCTCTGCCAACACTTTACAATAGGACTTGTTCGTACCGGGGTGCTCTTAGCCCGTAGACTTTCGTCCCGGTCGTCGTTGTCGTCCGTTTAATACGCGCGCGTTATTGCGAGAGTTTAACGTGCTCGCAACGTTTTCTGCTTGCGAGAACATGGGACAAGAATAATGCTCGACGAAAATTTGACAAGCCGTCGTGTTTATCTCCGTTTTGGAACACGCTGGAGAGGACTCTCTCTCGAGGGTGAGCGGGAATCAATTTCTCTCGCTCTCCCCAATGAAAATCTGCGTCTGCATAAAGGTCCGCAGTGTACACCTATCGCTTTTCGGGCGAATGATACGACAGCAGCTGGGACGATGCGATCGCATACTTATCGCTGGTAATATGTATCAATTCGCGAATGTTGCACGCCTGCAGCGATCGGCGCGACGTGCTGGACAGTCGTTATGACCACTTGCCTACGTTATCGGACCGTGGCCGTGGTTTGATAACGGCGATACATTTAGGTTTCGAATCAATACTTGCGCATCGATGCGTTGCGGGGTTCGTACCGAAACTGTTTGAAACAGGCAACCGCCGGCGATATCAGTTTATATCGGGCGACAGACATTTTTCTGCAACTCCGGGTTTCACGGAACGACCTACACAATCGGGGATTCGTGCGAGGATTCGCAGTCCGTGAATAACCGTTCCTCGTTAATTATAGAACGAAACAAAATTAGTACCCCGAAGCGTCGAGCCAGCGATCATAACAGCTGTCCAGTCGACTCCTGCCGCTACAGGCTTAAAACGTTCGGGGCGATCGGAGTGGGGTGGACAGCTGTTACGACTAGACTGCGGAACTTTATGCAAATTCGCATTTTCATAGGCAAATTCGATGAGACTCGAATTAAGTAAGATTCTGTTGGGCGTAAGTTTCGAGCCGCATATATCTTCTTTAAATCATTGTGTCAGCCGGAAGACTTTTCCGTAAAGTCGCGAGCTTTCATATAAAAGTTTCGGGTCATATTGGCCCGAGCACTGGGAGGGTTAAGCTAGGCAAACGAGGATTGGACGAGGGTTGAAACTTACCCGACAAGCCAATTGGCTTCCACCGAGGCATAAGCTAAATAAAACGATCCGAGGATTCAACCCTTTCGTTGCCAGATACCCCATCTACACGCGAAGAATGCCACTATTCATACGAGCGATACACCGTTCCGTCGCATTTTTCGCATAAGTACCGAAGCACTGAATGGTTTAAATATAGTCTAATTTTAACCTATTCGAGGTCAGCGACTCTTAGATACAGTAGAACCTCGATTATTATTACAATCATTATTTATGATATGCGGGTGATGTAACCAGTTAGTAAAATCAGAATTACAAATATACTAATACAAAGATAATGAAAAAAAGAAAACTCTATAAAGATGCATATAGTATTCGAAACTTTGAGCTTTGAAGGCTTTATTAGCACGTTAAGTGACGGAAATGAACTTCAGAAATTCCCATAAAAACAATGTAACTCAGTTAATGAAACTGAGATTAGAGGATGGTATTTTATCTCGTTTGCATTTCGAGCATCCCAGTGAAATTCAGTTTGTTCAATGTATTACAATACAAATGAATCGAAAAATCAAATAAAAAAGTACACCATTATTATTATAGACTTATAGTCGATTCATACGAGACACGATGCACTGTTAAAATTAGTAAAGAGTTACTACATCACTCTAACAAAAGATTTGTTTTATTATCCGAACACTCACGTTTCCTTGATTCTTTGATATTGCCGAGGTTCCACTGTCCCCTATCCTCAGAAGGTAACATTTCTCTTTTGTTCATGGTTGTTACCATGTCATTGGTCTTCCAGCATAGGAGATTATTCCAGGCTAGGTGTATCAGTGTAAATCGAATGCTTGCGATCGTAAAGATCCAAGAGCCAGAACACTGTCCCACAATATTATCGTTTCGTTAATCAGAAAACGAGCTCGGTGCTCTCGCGAAAAGCAGACGACAGCGACGAAAAGAGGAAGAGGGTAGCAGTAGCGGTACGGGTGGGGGGTCAGGGTATGAGAGGTCCAGGTAATTGGACATATGACTCTGCTTCAGAACAACCGGCAGTCCGGCGAATAAACCGGCGGCTTCCGGTGGCGGAATTGGAGGCGGAGGCGTCGGAGGCGGAGGGACAAGTGGAGGTGGAACCGTTCTTGCAGCGACCGGATCGGCTTCAGGAACGGTCTTAGGGTGCAGCGGCAGCGGGTCCACTGCTTCAGGGTCTGGCGCGAGTAGTTCGGGACCGGGTACTGGCAATGCAAACGCTAGCACCAGCGGCATGGCCGGTGGCAACCCGGTTTCCGGTAGCAGCGCCGGCAGCATGGTCGCTGGGGCCGGCGAGCCACGCACACCCACCGCAGGAGCGCAAAACAAACAGCTGCAGAACGTCAAAGGAGATCACCCCTCGGTTTGTTCTAGTTTCTAGCTTCTAGTTTCTAGTTTCTAGTTTCTAGTTTCTAGTTTCTAGTTTATACTGGCTACTGGCACGATTAGACCGCTGGGAAATAAACGACGATCGGCAGTCTCGTGTTTCAACCCGTGGCAAAGTAGGGTCACACGGGATGCTCGATACCAGTTGCCATTTTACGGCATTCGGCAATCGTTGAAAATAAATTGCTTGGTATGGTTACGTTCTCGTAACCCACGAGTTTCCCAATCGAGGGTTCTTGTTTCGATCAGAGAAATTGATTTAACCCTGAACTGGTTGCACGTTTATTCAGTCTATGAGGTACCACTCTCCAGTATTTCTCAAACTTCCAGAAAAATTGACTACTATGCTGTTAAATACTGTATAGTTTAACCCTATGCACTATAATATCGTGTTAAACTTGTTACGAAAGTTTGGAACCCGATGTACTAAATACGGATATTATTCCCACATCGAAATAACTTTCTACCCTCCTATTATCAATGTTTAAACATTGGAGTAAATGTTGGCATACAATAAATGGACGGTCCAGAAGCCAATCAGTGTACGTCCACTATTCTTTGAAAATGATTTATACAGTGTAAATACATATTTATTATATGATACTTCGGTCGATAAATCAATATAGATTACTGTTCTACGCAACAGATAACTGTTAAAAATAATGATAAATGGAAGGAGTTTGGTCTTATCAATCCTGTGATCGTAGACAGAACGGTAAAGGGGTTGTTTGGAAAAAATTACTAACCTCTGCGAAGCTTCTAGAACGTCGTTCGTTTCACCTTGGTGGGCTATGGGTTGATCATAATTTAAACTGTACCATCTGAAATATCCCCCCTGTCTTGGAAAGTTTATTTTAAGTGATTTGAGTCGACGAGCAAGAGATGCTTTCTTAATCGATAGACTTTTAAACGGCGACGTACATACATACATATGTTCACAGTCGTCAAGGTTCGAGTCATCAATCTCCGCGACCTTGATTAGGAGAGATCTAAAATGGGCTTGTCCTATGACCTTGAGACGAATTTTTGCTTGAACAAGCTTTTCGATAACCGACAAGAATGATACACTCGCGAGATTATTCTTTTGTAGAAAATTGAGTTGCGCGACTAACGAAGCGTCGAGAATAAAATGTACACTCGGAACGACCCGCGAGACGTATATTTCCCTCCTCAGGCTGGAAACAAAGGAGTACTTAATCAATGTGGAGGAGACGCCAGAAACAAATGAAGGAGCCTCGTTCGTATTAGACGGGAGATTACAATTCCAGCATGACGCGTAACAGCGACGCGAACTTTTCGAAGGATACCGCGGAGCGTTGCTTCTGTGGCAGAAGTTTTATTGCTCCAGACAATGGTCTCAATGTTTCACCAAGTAGGAAGTTTGATCGAGCAAAGAATACTGTCGGAGATAAATCGGGAGCAGGTTCGCGGTCTAATTTATTTATTGCGTTGTGCCCCAGTTTGAACTCGCGAACCAACGCTATACGTAAGTCATGGTCACTCGAGTTCGGAACAACCTGTGTACGACTTCGAGCGTCTGCGAATAATGAAACAAAATGGCGCGATTAGCCTATACATATTTATCACCGCGTGGATAAGTGAGCAGACGAAGATTGGTTATAGCCTGTCGACCCCGAACAAGCCATTTATTCTCGAACATCCTAATATTATTCTTTCTTGATCGGAGGGTTGACAGGATAACGGAGATTCGCGTGACACCCAAAGCTTATCGTTCGCCAAAGATAAGATGGCGATGAAAAGAAAACAACGATCGATTTCCGTTTTCTTTTTCCAGAAAGCATTCCTGCAGAGCAGATCCATGTCGTTGGTCGACATGTACATCGACAACTCGGAACCCAGCGAGAACGTCGGACAAATACACTTCAGCCTGGAGTACGATTTCCAAAATACAACGCTTATCCTTCGTATCATACAAGTCAGTGTCTTCTCCAACAGCTTTTACTTCTATCGCGTGTACTTGTCGTTCCTGTCGATTCCGACGTAATAATAAAGATGCAAGGAACGAGAGAAGAGAAAGCGAGACGAGCCGAGGGACAAAAGGACGTATAGATTTGTTTGATTCCAGGGCAAAGATTTGCCGGCGAAGGATCTGTCCGGGACGTCCGACCCCTACGTCCGTGTCACACTTCTGCCGGACAAGAAGCATCGACTCGAGACCAAAATAAAGAGGCGCACGCTCAATCCACGTTGGAACGAAACGTTTTACTTCGAAGGTAAACTGAAAACGATCGCGGTCGTCCGACTGATCGAGGCATCACGACCGTTTACGCCGTGTACGCTATTCATTCGCTGTTTATAGGTTTCCCGATTCAGAAATTGCAGAGCAGAGTACTGCACTTACACGTGTTCGACTACGACCGATTCTCGAGGGATGATTCAATCGGCGAGATATTCCTGCCGCTTTGCCAGGTACAATTACCATTACTGCCGGTGTTCGTGTAAATACTTTTCGGAATCCCTCGAATAAGAAGCCCGCAATCTATATTATTTACTGACGATAAACTCTGTCAGTCTGTATAAATTCTCGTTCATAGCGTCCCACTACACTACAGTGTATAAGAAGGTAATTGTGTGTTGTTCGTTTGTTCGCTTTCCACGTATCGAAAGAAATTGTCCGGGATAATTAATTTCGTGGAAATACAGTGTGTCTCTGTTCGCTTAAACATCTTAGTTATTTATCATTTTGAACATCTTTATTGTTTAAAAAATCAAATATTATACATCTCAGAAACAGTGAGTTGAAAAACAAATGCATCACAGTACCTTGAACGTTCCATTGAAAGAAGACAAAGTTGATATTATATTATGTACAGCTAATTATTGGAAAGAGTACTGTATAAAGCTACTACCATCCGATTTTGATGTCCAACGTGACGAAATGATTTCGAAGATTGCAAACGCGCCAGCGACCCTGGAGACTTCTGATTGAATCTTGATCCCGGAAGCCGCAAAATTTATTCGAAGACCCTGGTAGTCCCCGTAGTCCCCAAAGTGCCCAAGAAGTAACCGACACTGTTAGGCAGGGTCAAACAACCCTCGGTCGATTGATAATAACGTTGTGGCGCATTTTAGTCGACTCCTGGCACCCCTACTATTTTCGATATTGGGGTTCGGGCAAAGTGCGCGATATGTGGGTAGCTGTCTAGCCTCAGACTATGCTAAATGTCCGACTGTATAGCTATAGATGACCGCCGATGACCGCCACTGCCCGATGCTGACCGCGTCTGACCGCGCCCGCGTCGTCGCTCGCAAATTCCCTCATCGATTCGATTGCCGTAGGTCGACTTTTCGGAAAAGCCCTCGTTCTGGAAGGCCCTGAAGCCTCCGGCGAAGGACAAGTGCGGGGAACTGTTGTGCTCGTTGTGCTACCATCCGAGCAACTCCGTGCTGACTCTAACGTTGCTGAAGGCGAGGAACCTCAAAGCGAAAGACATCAATGGGAAATCAGGTGAGCACGTGGACGTCGTTACTCGGATCGACTGCATCGGTGACCGTTCCTCTATCCGCAGATCCGTACGTAAAGGTCTGGTTGCAATTCGGCGACAAGAGAATCGAGAAACGGAAGACCCCTATATTTAAGTGTACCTTGGATCCGGTGTTCAACGAGGCGTTCTCTTTCAACGTTCCCTGGGAGAAGATCCGAGAGTGTTCATTGGACGTGATGGTCATGGACTTCGATAATATCGGAAGAAACGAGCTGATTGGCCGGATTCAACTGGCAGGTAAGTCGATTCGGATATCGCCTTTCACCTGGGCTATTTATACGCGAAAGCTGGTCGGAATTATTTTAGCTTTCATTGTGTCTCCTGTGCGAGAGCTGCTTCGTTAAAGCTTATAGATATTTTCTACTTATAGCTCGCTTTTTCCCTTCCGAGACTGAATAAATAGATCGAATGATCTTTTCCAATAAAAACGATGGCGCCTCGATTTTCATTCAGGTTGCACGACCCACGCAATTATTGCAGAGATCGCGATTGGAAATTGAGCTTGCTTGTGGAGAGTCGGGCTGTATAGCTTTTTCTGGAACTTGTCCGATCTTTGGTTACAGGAAAGAACGGCAGTGGGGCGAACGAAACGAAACACTGGCAGGACATGATCACGAAGCCACGGCAGACGATCGTCCAGTGGCACCGGCTCAAGCCGGAGTAAAGGGGCAGAAGTTAAAAACGTAGGCGCACGCGACTCTTGGATTTCGCGGGAGCGAATTCATCGTCATACCTTTGAACCAGTACCTCCCGGTCTCTCGAACCTTGCTAAACTCTGAAATATTCCTTGTCTTCCGACGATGCGATACCGACCGAAATCGTCTCGACTCGCAACGCAACGAGTCGCCTCGGTTTCGGGTCCGAACGTCGACCAAAAAACGTGTACGTTTTCCGTTGTTGCGTTTTCACGGGACGAATAATCGCGTCGTCGGCGATCGGTAAACAAGCAAACACGCGAGGACAGATCGTCTTCTTTCACGGTTAAACTATCCTCGCGGAAGAAACCGGAATGAAATTTCGAGGGACTTCGAATCGGGAGTTCCTCGCAGTCGAGACTCGAGACGAGACGGATCGAATCGGTTCGAATCGGTTTCGCACACAGGATTGGATAGGATCGGAAACAGAACGGTACGGGACCGAGCAGACGGATCAAGATATTCTAGCAAATGGTTTCGAATCGAACGAGAAGAATTCCGTGAGGCGAATTCGATTTCCGTTTGAACCGTGTCGACTCCTTCATTTTGCGATCGACTCGTTCTCGTATCGACGTCAGTACATTTCGTTCGTTCCCGGTCACCAGGATATTTCCGGTCGTTCTGTTCTCAATCATTCTCTCTCTCTCTCTCTCTCTCTCTCTCTCTCTCTCTCACTCTCTCTCTCCCTCTTTCTCTCTGTCTCTCTTTCTCTTTGTCTCTCTCCCTGTCATTTTCTTCTCACTCTTTTTTCGCTCCCCTTTTTCACCACTATCTCACTCTCTCTACCTTTTTTAGTACGCGACAACGATTCTCGGCAAAAGTGTATCGAATTCACCTTTGACTCGTACGTTAACGAGCTCGTTTTCCACGCAAGATTGCGTGCCGCGCGACGTATATGTACGTACATCGAGCGGCCAAGACGCTCGACGAACAGCGACCGATCGATGTTACTTTCGCGACTTTATTGACATTTACATCGAACGTTATTTTTATGGCTGTTTTGCACGCGTAAATACGTACCGAGTACGTAATACCGTTGCTTCGAATACCCGTTGACTCGACGCGACTAAGCATTTTCTATGTCTCGTATTATCCGGTGTCTTTCGATTCCAGCATCGTGAACAGGAGGGAAACCTCGTTTGTGCGGACGCGTCTTTCAAATGAACGAATCTTGTCTTTCGCTCCCTCTCTGCCCGCGGTCGAAGAGTCCGTGGTCGACCTGAAACGAGCTTCGACTACTCATCGATTCGAAGAAATCTACGATCTATTTTCTTTGCTCGATTCTCTTTACCGTCTTCCTTCATCTCGCGACCATCTCGCAAACGTCTCGCGTCCGCTTGCGGATCGTCTGCGCATCGTCGAAAAGTCGAATCTTCTCGTATTGTCGCAGTCGTCCTTCCTGTTCCACCTTTTATTCTATTCTATTCTATTCTATTCTATTCTATTCTATTCTATTCTTACCTACTATGTTCTATTCTATTCTGTCCAGAATTTTCCCCGCCCACATATCGTTCATCTTCGCCAACAATCTCTGTCTATCTCTCTCACACACACACTCTCTCTTTGTCCCCCCCCTCTCTCTCTCTCTCTCTCTCTCTCTCTCTCTCTCTCTCTCTCCTCTCTTTCCTCTCTCGCCATCGAACGTCGCAAACTGAAATTGGACGATCGATCGGAACGGGACACCGGAACACAATGTTGAATTCTTACTAGTAGAAAACGATAAAGCAGCGATATTTTTGACGGAACTTTTGTATCGACAAAGTCGGAGTTTTTTGGAAGCGACGATAAAATTGTGATCGGTGTTATACCCTGAATTAATCTTAAGCGTTACACATCCAAACTAGTTTGCTGTTGTTGACGATAAAACCGTAGTACCGATCAGACAGTGATCGCAAAAAGAAAACCCGTGTTTCCGCGCGCGCGGGCCGAGATCCCGCGTTGCACGCATACAAACTTGAGATGATAAACAGTATAACAGAGAGCAAAGAGAAAAAAAAAGCGAAAAACCAATTAAAAGAAAAAACAAAACATGTTTGCGCTCGGGGAGCATGAGTGTGCGTGTGCAATTTTTGCGTCTGCGTCTTTGCGTTAGTGTTTGCGTTTAGGGGTTTTGCGTTTAGTGTTTGCGTTAGTGTTTGCGTTAGCGTTTGCGTGCGCCGTTCAACAGACACCGCACGACAGAGTCAAACAAAACACACACGAAACAGAAACAAAAAGAAGACACGGCGTCAGAACGAGTATAGCGTGCGAGATCACGAGAGCGACGGCGCTCCGTGAACACGGACAGATGCGTGCACGACTCGAAACATGCACGGTTGCACCGCTACTCCGTCGTAGCGAGCACCGTACACGTTGTCGAGCGTCTTTCGGAGCGAGAAAGATCTGTCGAACGCATCTCTCCGTCGCGAACGCTCGAGCCTCGTCTCCAGACATCTACGATCATTCGACACCAGGCGATTGCATTCAATTTCAAACGATTGCAACTGATTGCAACTTGCAGTCTTGCTGTTTAGGCTCGGAGGCACGACGCGCGCAACGCGACACTCGTTTGCCAGGATTTGGACACATCCGCACGTACACGCATCGCATCTGTGTACACCCAAGTATCCTCTAGCACAAAGGGAAATCGTTAGACTAACGTTTGTATGTCATAGTCCAATGTGTATCGCGACGTTCCCTCTGTAGCGTCGCGCGTCTCGACGTTCAGGAGAATTAGTTCCCGCGCGACGTTGCGGAGGAAACGTCGCGCGTTAAAAATGATGTCGCTCGAGCCGAGGCCCTGGTTCCTGTGAACATTCAAAGTTTGAATGATCGCGTTCGATCTTACACTGCAACATGATCGACAAAGTCGGCGTTCGTCCTCGCGTGACCGAGCTTGCTCGTCAACGACGACGAAAGAAGCGCTCGTACGTCCGCTTCCGATGGTTTGCGACCCATTTCGGTAACGTGCGCGCTGGCACGTCATCGAATCAAGTGCCAAAATCTCTAATCGACGACAAAGGCCAAGTAGAACAAGAGAGAGAGAGAGAGAGAGAGAGAGAGAGAGAGAGAGAGAGAAAGAGAGAAAGGAGTCGAAAGAGAGAGGAAGAAAGAAAGAAAGAGAGGGAGAGAGGAATTGCGAGCGTTCGAGCGCATCGCGAGAATCTCTGTTCAGCGTTTGGGACCGGGCACGGACGGAGGTAGCCCGGAAAGAGCGACAAAATGGCCGCCGACCGTGCCTGTGCCGCACTGGGCGTAAACCAACGACACAGCGACGGCCAGTGGTTTATTATCCAGCGGCGATCATCGAACACACGCCAGGTGATTCGTCGGTCGAGCAATCGGTAGGGAACGTTGCGATTTAATGAGAAAACCAAAAAAACAGAAAACGTAATAAAAGAAAAACACACACTGTTCCGTCGCGATCTTAGAACGCGCGTTAATTCTAAACTGATTTTTAGAGCCAAACGAATCGTCGAGATACGTAGGGTATACAGCTAAGTACGCGTTATAGTTCGAACTGGATGAGAATTGGGCCTTATACCATGGATTACCTCAATCGTAAACAGCTTACGAATCAAGTTCGAGTTTGCGATAACGTTTTAGCGAGCGTTTAATAGGATTTTAATACGCGCGAGAGAAAACGCGTCGTTGCTCGACGTTTACGAGCTTAGCAGCGATGGAATCCCGTTATCGGATCCGAGCGAGATCAAGCGGAGCGGTTCAGCTAGACAAAAATCGGTGACACTGTGTTTCTGCGAGGCGACGCGTGAACCCTAAGTTCGTTCGTAAGGGAGGAGGGTATACGGGAGAAGAAAACGATAACGATCGCTCGGCCTCTCCTCGTTCTTTCGGATTCTCGAGATGCGGTGCGCGCGAGTACCGGTCCGCTCGAGGCTACCGGTCCGCTCGAAGCTACCGGTCCGAAAGCATCGAGATAAAAGCTGACAGAGTTAAGAAAAAAGAAACAAAAGAAAGTAAGAAGGATGATAGGAAGTGACGACTGTGTGCGCGTAGAGAAAGAGAGAGAGCGCAAGGGCGGGAGAGAAAGAGAGAGAGAGAGAGAGAGAGAGAGAGAGAGAGAGAGAGAGAGAGAAAAGGAGAAAGCCAGTTTGACGGAATCGATGCATCGGTCTGTTTTCAGTTGTGCGCGCGCGTGTGCCTGCATGTGCGTGCACACGTGTCTATGCGTGTGTATGCGAGCGTGCATTTCAGTGCGATTGCGATTAGTATGCGTGATGTTTAGCACAAGATTAGAGGGAGAGGGTGGGGAGCAAAGATAGAGAAAACGGTAAGAGCGCACAGGCGTTGATATTTTCGTAAAATGCAACGCTGCTACAGTGTGATAGAAAAATAACCAAACGAGAAAAACAAAAGAAAGAGCAGATAAAAATGTTAAAAAAAAAGAAGAAAGGTACGTGGCGATTTGGAACGCATATCAAACGATCGGGACGAAGGTGGCAAAGAATATAGGGAAACACGTAGTTAGAGAATGTAGCGGATACAAAGTGGTGCAGCCTATGCTCGCTGGACACGCGGAAGAGGCGATCGAAGAATCCAAGGATTAGCCGAACAAGATGGCGTTTGCGCAGCGATGGTCGAAGGTCGAAGGCTGACTGCTCTTCCGCGTGTTCGAGTTAGATCTGGGTTAGCATCACTGTATATTTTTTAGCTTCGTATTGCGTACACATACGTTAAAAAAAAACTCGATCGTATCGAAAGAAACAGATCAAACAATTAATCTATGTACTCGTGGATGTTAAATGGGGAGCAGAAAAAAATGGCGAGGCAAACGTAATTAATATATTAGAACGATGTCGCGTTTCCGGCGGCGGTGGTAGCAACGGGTGGCATTGCCCGTTGCCGCTGACGCCTAGCCATGGCTACGGGGTTCACGATGACGTCAACGACGACCATAACGACAGCAACTACAACGACGACGACTCGAACACTTCCGTATCGTAGTGTTCCCTATTGTTACCTTCCTCCCAGTCCCTCGGACCATCATCCCACCAGAAACCCGTTCCCCATTCCCGCATTCCAATCCCGGTCCCATTTTTCGACACCACCCGTCGAAGCGCATCAATTAACTCTAATTGCCGCTTAGCCGTAATCTCGATATCGCTGTGTGTGTTTCCTTCGAGATATCGTTTTGCGTTCAACTGCAGATCGAACGGAGACGTATATTATTTCCTGAATATCGCTTTATGCTCGAGATACGTCACGTATTCGAATAAAATGGATTTCATTTGGAAAAATGACTCGCATCATGCAATATCGTTAACAAATCCCAGGCCCACCAGGTTCTTCAGGAGGACATGCTGATCACGTTCGTACGTTCGAGAAGTTGTGCAACCGTCGACACCAATTTGAACGAGATTTGCTCGATGAGAATACGAGTCTTGATACCCGCGGTGTTCGTGGCCAGCTGATACAGGTCGGCATAGAACTGTAAGTAACGTAGATTTAAGGATCCGTTCGTTCAAGCCATAGTTCGACGATCTACCTTGTTGTCTTCGTCCTCCATTGGCAGATCGGAGAATTCGGGGCTGACCTCGGTGCAGCGCACGCGCATCGTACGCCACGGTGTCACCAGGAGCGTTAAGTTCGTGCGCTAAGAAGATCGAGACATTGATTGTTCAGTCTATTGCTGTCTACGTTACTTTCTAGCCGCGCATTTCGATTCTAGGCGCATCCTTGTTAGACAGTTAACGTAGTAGCGTCGTTACCTCTTTGGCAACGCAGCCGTGCACCTCTTTGAACTGCACGACGATCTCCCAGAAACTCCTGGTCGCGTTCCAGCGGGACCAAGCGAACACGTAGCCGGTTGATAGTAAGGCTATGCAGTCGCGCAGATGTTTCTCCGCGACCGGATGCTTCATTGGCAAACCTTTCAAGTAGCTGGCCGCGTCCCGTTCGGGAAACAGATCGCAGCCGATTCGCTGCATCCGCTGGGAACAGAGGAAACTCCGTTCGCAACTCAACCGTCGACCCTTTTCGAAAACATTTATACCTCTATCAGTGCGTCCAGCTCGAAGAACTCGCCGAGCATCTGCTTCAAAGGTGTCGACGAGCCGCCCGCGAATGAATTCAGGCAAACTCGATCCTCCTGCGGTCGCAATTCACACGAAACTTCGTTATTTCGCGTCGTCGTAACAATACTGACAATACAACTGACAACCTACTCTGACCACAAATTCGGCTTGAATGGTGGCGGCGGTCACGTTCAAGACAACCCCGCCGAAATTCCGACCGTTTTTTCGCACTTCTGGCTTCAATTCCCAGCTCTGAAACGGCAGATTCGCGAACTTGTTCGCGGCCAAGCCGTGGACGCCCAGTTTCCCGCTTCTGAACGCGATCGTCTGCTTCTCCTCATTGTACTTGATGTCGTGGATGTCTCTCGTCGACCAGATCTTCTTCTCGGGTATCCAATGCGCTACAAGCGGCGGCTCGAACCAGAACACCGTGTCCGGTAACCTAATGATCGATTGCTGAGAGAAACTCGGAGCTGCTCGGGAGGAACTAGAATCCTATCACGATTATCTAATTTCTCATGCATTTCTGTTGTAACTGATGACACGAGGCTGCGCAGCCATGTCAGATCATGAATATCTACTGTACGATGGTGAAACATGCAGATACAATTGATTTCTGTTTTCACCAGCGTATGAAACTAGAATACTAACTGCACCGTGATCAAGAGCAGCGATTCCATCGCGGTCTCGAGAGCCTTCATCTCGGCCTCGATCACCTCCGGTGTTCTTTCAGAGTCCGGCGCTGGCTGCGGAGGCTCGTACCATCTCGAGAACACGGCGAACCGCGGTTCTTTTGGTAATTCCACTGCAAATTGCGTACATCGCACAATAGCACGAGCAGATGTCCTAGAACGTTGTACTCACGGGTAGTCAAACTAGTGTTCTCCCCGAGATCCTTGGGCTGCGGTGGTTGGTGGATCAGATCTACGCGGAACACACCGCCGAGCATAGTGTATTTCCTCAGGTTTACCTCGTTCTTACCGCATCGAGTGAACAGTAACTTGCGCACCTCTTTCCTGTTCTCCTCTGAAACGGGAGAAGCCACTCTTTCAAAGAAAGGTCCAAGAACTCGTGTACAGTTAGAATTCCAGCTAAAGGTAACCGCCGCCGACTGTTACCTTCCCGCTGTCTAACGACCTCGTTGGGCGTTGGTAGGTACGGCAGTAGATCTCCATCGGTGGGCAAGAACCTTTCCAAGGTCTGCTCGAACTCCGACACGTTATTCTTGGCAGACTTTGGTCTCTTAGGCTTCTTGCCACGCTTCCCTCCTCTGCGGGCGCTCGGCAGAGCCGGCGGATTCTCTATCTTCTCCAGTATAGTTTTCTTCTCCTCCAGTCGCAGTCGACGTTCCTCGGTTTGCTCCTCCCAGATCCGAAGCTTCTCGCGATACTCCGTCCTCGCGAACTCGAGAAGATCTGGAGCTCGATACGGACGCGTTTTTATCGGGGTAACCGTTTCTCCATTGAGCTATTTTCCCTGTTAAGCTGTTTCGAGTTGAGAAAAACGTACCGGGGGGGCTTGTCCCAGGGATTTCTGAGCTCCGCTGGGAGTTCCGGCATGCGACGGGACCCGGTCTCAACGGAATAGTGATCGTAAGCCAGCCAGAGCCCACGGATCGCCATACGATGGCAGTCCAAGTCCACCGGCAGCTTGACCGTCAGCTTGATCTCGTTGAACGTCACCTCGATCGCCTTTCTGTGCCGTGGAGATGATAGAACGACGACGCAAAGGTAAAACTCAAATGGCGGAACGTCAAGTACCTGTCCTTATCCGTGATCCGTTTCATGCCGACCGGCAGAACGATCGGCGCCCAGACGCAGCACACCATCAAGATGGACTCGCGCACGTATCTGGACGTTTTCATGTCCTCCCTGGCCATGTTCGCCTCGATATTCCGCAGCAAACGGTAGCAGGCGAGATCGATCCAGCACTGGAGCTTGGTGCGAAGCTCCTTCGCGATCTACGTGTCGGACTATGGTAGCAAACAATTTGTCGGAAAGGACTCTCGGCACTCACCGATTCGTATTCGTTGCCGTGCTCCTTAGAAAAGTTGTCGGAGAATCGGACTATCCTCTGCAGCTTGGCCATCAACTGTAAGTAAACGCAACAGGCATTCGATTTCGCTCGGTTTTCTGGTTCGAGGTCGACCTACGTCGGTGATCACGGTGCAAATTCCCGTGACCGTATCCATGTTCACGTCCTTGTTCTCCATTGTCCAGACGAACAGGAACGTGTTCAGGTCGGACAACGAGCCGGGATCCGGGAGTCCGTCGCAGATCATGTACCTGTCCCACTGAAAGAGTCGTCGAAAATGCAAGCTCCCGATCACACAGTTTCTCGATCGTTTGGAGCAAAGATACCAACGTTTTCTTGCTCCTGCAATTTCCGAGCATCTTCAGCAAATGCTGACCAATGATGGTCGAGAACCTTCCTGGTCTCGGTCAGCTGTATCTCGTACTTCTTCAGTTGCTGCTCCTCCTGCTGTTTGCACTGCATCTGATTGTACTGTTCCGATCGGATCTCCTCTTGCATGTCCTTTATCATCTTTTGTCTGGAAAAGGAAATCGTTTGAAGGACGATCTCTCGGAGTGGATCGAAAATCCATCTACCTGATGTTCTCGACCGGCTCCTCTCCGTCGACCACTCCGTCGCCCTTGCCATCTTCGGCAATAGGGCTAGCTTTCGGCGAGCCTTTTCGCACTTTTCGTGCCATGATTCTAGGTCCTGCCTCCGCAACCGCTTTCTCTAACGACTTCTACGTGGTTCGAGATCAAGCGTGAGTTCGTTTGCCACGGAAGCTGATGTTATTGAAATTAACCTGAATCTCTCGCCACCTATCCAGCTGGAACGCGCAAGTTTTTCCGAAGAGATTAGATGAACGCGCTTAGAAGCGTCGACTTATTCAGTTCCTGTTCTACCAAAGACAGGATTCGCCGTGGTTTCTTTAGCATCTCGCCGAACCCTTTTCCCAAGGTCCTGTACTGCGTCCTCGACTCCATCTCCTCGTACTCTTCTATCTCCTCATCGCCGTACATCATCAAGGAACTCCATTTTCCCGCGGATCGTTCATCGATGGATTCCCTGAAAAAAACCGGAAGTCGGATGCCGATTCCTCTAGGCAGCAAGATATCGTTCGACCTACAAAGCACGTTGCTGATCAGTTATATCCGAGAATGTCAGAGGCGCGAACATCAACTGATCTTTGCTGTCTTCCGAAGCGGTTTGCTCGGGAGATGAAACGAAGGTTTCGCTCGTAGCTTCCATGTTCGTGAATCGGTTCTTAGGAATTCGCTGCGATCAAATGACCGCCATTCGATCAAAACAGACGACAGTGTGCTCCGAACTTGCGGTGACACGTATTTCTGTTGGCAATATTCTCGCCGGTGCTATCGTGCACTTTCTAAATATTTTCTATATGTCCCTGCGTCTCGAGCGAGCTCTACGGCAATGTCGGAAGCACGTACATTGTAATTTCATAAAATTATTCAGCTTTTGCATCGGAAACTTCAGAATAGAAACAATGTATCAATACGAAATCCAAGACCGGAACTCTATCAGGGGGAACAATGAGCGGATGCGTATTCAGATCAGGACCTTTGAACTGTAATCAACGTAATGAAATCACTTAAGGTCATTCATCTACGTTGTCATTTCCGGGAAATTGGTCACAGCAGCATAATCCTACAGTCGTCGCGGCACGAAAACAGAATAGATTCGCGCCGGCAGCGAGACAAAGTAGACTATCGAACGCGAGCAGTGTACAGTAGCGAAGGCGCTATGTCCGTAAGTTTTCGTACAGGTTTCTCCGTTCGTCTTCGATCTCGAATCCCGATTAATAGGAAAGTCTGATTCAGGTGACCTGCGATAACAGCAAAAGGGCAAGGCACTCGATCGCTGCGTTCTTTGCCGGAAGGAGCGTGTTCGTCACCGGAGGCATCGGTTTCCTGGGGAAAGTGTTGGTCGAGAAATTGCTGAGATCATGTCCCGAGATCCGCGAGATATACTTGCTGATACGACCGAAGAAAGGCTATTCTGCCGAGGAAAGATTGAAGAAGACCATTGGGCTGCCGGTAAGTCCGAAACACAGTGACGCGAACGATCATTTCACCCCACATACGGTGACTTGGTACATATAGTACTGTTACATTTTTAATGATGGTTAAACGAAAACTTAACGAATGTTTGTATATTCCTATATTAGAAATAATAAAAAATAGAAATGTCAAATTAAGATATTCCGTTAAGTTTCCGTTTAGATAAGAGTTACATCGAGTCTATAATTACGCACACCACTGTACTGCATTTTTTTCTATTGGCAGCTGTTCGACAAATTGCGGGAGGAGAATCCATCCAGCTTCGCGAAACTGATTCCACTTCATGGGGACTGTAGCGTGGAACACTTTGCCCTATCTTCCGAAGACAGACAAACGCTCATCGATCGCGTTTCGGTGATCTTCCACGTTGCGGCGAACGTCCGGTTCCACCAGAACTTACAGAAGGACGTGTTTTCGAACGTCCGTTCAACCAGAGATATCTGCGACTTAGGACTAGAGATGAAGAACTTGGTGGCAAGTATTGCACAACGACTCGCTTGTCATTTTTCCATTCTAACGATTCTCCAACTTTCCATAGGCTTTGATACACGTCAGCACCGCCTACTCGCAATGTGACAAACCCGTGGTAGACGAGATCCTCTATCCTCCGATCACCGATTGGAAGGACGTCATGAAGATAGCCGAAAACGTGGATGAAAAGCTGATACGAACGTTCAGCGGCAAGTAAGTCGCTCTGGGTAATCCATCCTTCAGAGACGGCTAGATTCCAGAACGAAATAGGCAATCTTTTCTCTTGCAGATATCTCGGCAACATGCCGAACACGTATACGTTCAGCAAACGACTAGCCGAGCAGGTGATCGTCGACTATTCGAAGAAGCTGCCCTGCGTGATAATTCGACCGTCAATAGGTAAAGTCTACCCACAAAAATGAACGAGACAAAGCACCGAAAACCGTACACTATTGTTCAGTGATCTCAACGTTCGACGACCCGATGGGCGGCTGGATGGACAACTTCAACGGACCCGTTGGGATGATGGTGGGTGGCGCGAAGGGGATCCTGAGAGTGGTCCTGATGGATCCGTTAATCAGCAACGATTATATACCCGTCGATGTTACCATCAAGGCTACCCTGATCGCCACGTGGAAGCGAGGACTGGTAACGTACGATCCGAAAACCAAGCTTTCGATCGATCACGGAGCCGAGGTTCGAGCCCAGGGTATCGTTTATTGAACAATGATTTCAGGGTAGACGAAGACCCCGAAGTGCACGTGTACAACTGCACGGGTCATGAAATTGGCCGCATACCGGCCAGGGAGGTCATCGCGATAGGTCTGAGGAGCAACGCGAAGCTGCCCATCGACGGTATCGTCTGGTACCCCCGGACCACGATGACTACCAATCGCTTCGTTTATTATATACTGACCTTGCTGCTTCACCTGCTGCCATCGGTGATCATCGACAACGTTCTGAAGATGACCGGCAAGAAACCGATGTACATAAGTGGAACTGTCTGATCGCGTCTGTTCATCTTTCAGACTCTTAGAAGATTCGGGTATCTGTTGCAGGCTGGCTAATATCCATAAGCAGATCTACTCGGCCTCGCTGCAGCTCAGCCATTTTACCAACAACCAGTGGTCCTTCCGTAATAGGAAGATGCTCGACCTCTTAAACAATCAAGTGCCGCAGGCCGAGAAGAACATCTTCGGCTTCGATTTCCAGTTCTTGGACTTAACGAAGTTCTTCGAGTGAGTACTAGTCCCCGCATCGCGAGGGCACTCTTCGAGAACTTGGCTACCATTGTTTTATCTGTTGCGCAGGTGTTGTCTGGTGGGTGCCAAACGCTACTTACTACACGACGACCTCTCACGAACCGAGGAAAACAAGCGGCGACTCGAAAGGTACGGCAGTTCTCGCAACGATTCTTCATACGTACCGCGATAAGTATTGCGTCCTGATTAGAGATCGCGCAACGGCGAGCTAACTAACTATAAAATACGTAAGACCACAGACGGGGAATCGCCTGCAAGCGTGCCGACAGCTCGGCGCGATCCCGCGGATCTCGCGGAATTCGTGTTTCGTTCCTACCTGCTCGATGTTATTCGGCGCTGTGTTTGGTCGATCGCAGACCTCCCTTCCCTCCAGCCCGCTCGATCACGTAGCTGATATGCGGCTGCAACCCGGTCGGCCTTGATACGAGTCTTCCTGCTTGTTCTCCCGCTCCGAAAAAACTTCTTTACTTCGCGAGACGCGTGAACGAGACGTTTCGAAACGAATGTAAACGTCGGTTTCGCCGATTTTCGCTAGCTTAGCGCCGCGACTCGCTGTTCTTTGCCGATGGAATGGGTGAATAGAGGCGAACTTGCTGGCGCTGGCACCGAGGAGGGCAAAGGGAGGGGAGATACGTGGTACCAGTTGCGGAAAACCCCGGCGAATCGTTTTCTTTTTCTTCGATATTTTTAATGATCCGAGCGTGGCAATTTTCCAGTTTCCTCCGTTCTGCGCAACTAAACTACTAAATAAACGTACGATTACGTTCGCTATATAGAATGAAATGTTGCAGACTGCTGTGGCTCGACAGGATAGTGCAATTGATCGTGATCGGGCTGATAACCCGGTTCCTTTGGAACATTGGCTTCATCTCGGGAGTGCTGAGCCTGATCGGGGTCTGAGACGTTGGGCATTACCGCGAATAACGATCGCTTCGGAGAATGAAACGCTGTGGCGTTAGGTGTCATGAAATAAAACGATATGACCATCGAATGCCATGATTGATTTCCTAGCACGAGACACGCGACTGACTTGCGACAGACTAACTAACGTCTTACAAGATACGTGGAATTTCCAAATTGCATGCGGCTAGCCTGCATTTAACCGTCTAGACGATGCACCGATAGGCCATAGAAATCAAATATTGTTCTATCGACCGCAATCGTTCCGGCTTTTAAACAAACATATCCAGTCGACAATAACAGATAATTCAAGAAACTACAGATAGCCATTTTTTTGCTCTTGCTGGATCGTTCGATCGACTCATTCGACCGCAAGTATTATGCATACGGCCGACTATTGCATATTTTAGTACCATGTTAGCTTTCCGTAAGAGGGGCTTATCTTCATCGTTTTAAATAAAAGATAAAAGTTTGTTATATCTCTTCCCACAATGTTGAACGCTCTATCTCCACTTCGATAATTCCTGTCATACAAATGCAAAGTAATCAAGCAAGGTAGTTCAACTTGTACAAATGGCCTTTCACCGCATTGACTGTCGCGTGGCCCAAATTAAGATATTTCTTAATTAATACAATTATCGTGCTATCGTGTTGAACATGACGAATCGCACGAGTTAGAGAAGTGGAACGCTCATTTATCGTAATTGCAAGCGAATCTCGTTCTCGAAAAATACACCGAAGCATCTGACAATGACCTTGGCCGAGTGAGTCAAGAACAGTGATGCAATCAATTTTTCATTGATACGAACGAGAGGTCCAAAGCGTCGAACCAGTCGAACCAGTCAACGAAATGGTGAGGAAAATGTCGCCAATGCATCTGTAGAGTGTCGTTGCGTCGGGTGGCGTTTTGTAGCATTTGGTAGCGTTTAATAAAATAATCAAGCGCGACAATAATTGTTCGGCTACATTTTCGAAGCGCATCAGTATGCAAATGGCCGTCTGTGAAAGACGTCATTGAGACTCGCGCATGCGTGGCAACTATCGCTGGCGGTATGGTAGCATAATCGTGCAGCGAGTCGCGGGAGACTGGCCCGCGAGTAGATTTCCTACACGACCGATGGAAACGAACGTGCAGGGAGGAGAGGTCGGTTTCCAGAACTCGGCGGGCGAACGCGACGACTGCACGGCTCGCACGGACCGATCGGATCCCTGCAACCCAGCCAGGTAGGTGACGTTCCTCTTTCTATTCGCGTGCAAAATCCGACCAGCGTTTCGGAGAGAGTGCTGTGCATAGCGATCGGTTGCCACATGTCCCCGCGGCCGTCATCGGCGATCGGTATGCGCGTCACCAATCAGCGCGAGTCGAGTTGACGGGAGCCAAGTCCGAGAAAAGGCGAATGCCACGAAGCGACCCCAATTCCGCGGGTTGTGTTTCTCGGTTTACATCGGTTTCCAACCAAAACGGTGACGCATAAGGTAGCCTGCGACGTAAATGCACCGGCTGTGTGCGTACCCGTGTGCGCACGCACACAATCGGATTGCCATAGTTATCAACTCCCAGCTACCAGCTCTCAGCATGCAGCTATATTTGTCGCGATACCCCCGTAATAAAATGATAGCAGCCTGACTCGCGAGCCGATTGCATCCTCTTCGGTTACATCGAATGTTCTCTATTGTTCGAATACCACCGATACCCACACGGTTCTCTCCGGCTTTCGCATCAGATCCGTGGGGTTTAGTGTCGTCTTCCGATGGTGCAACCGCAGCTTCCGGCCGTCCGAGGCGGGAAGTTTGAACAGATTACGACCAGCGAGATGATGCAGCGATCTATTCGCGAGATCATGGTGCTTCTTGGACCGCATGTACGAACGATTGCTCGTTATTAAATAGTATTAGGCAACGGTAACTCGGAATAACATAACTGGCATTGCACGAGGTGTTAGAACGGTTTGGATTAGTGACTCTCGGGGATGGGCGCGAAGACCGCGGCTTCTTCCAGAGCTTCGAGAATGAAGGGGGAGGGGGGGTGTATTCGATTGGCTCCCCAACAGTGTTCTTCTTCCAGGTTGCCAACTAGCTTCCGCTGAATGTAACGCATCCCTCAGAAAGAAATCGTACCGAACATAAAGACACAAACACCGGAGGACCGGAAACAGCGTCGAAGATGGCGAACACGAGCGCGCTGCCGAGGAACTCGGCCGGGCTCTGCCCACCGAACGATTTCGACGGCATCATTGGGAGGATCGACAGCCTCCGGCTCTCGTGCGAGACCAGCCCGAAGATCGGTTCCGTGGATCGTGCCGAGCCTATCGATCGCAAGAAGAAATGGAACATATCGTTGGACAACGAGAACAACGACGATAAAAAGGATTCAGACGATAACGGCAACGAGGAGGACACGGATCGCACAGATCCGTTGATAGCTCGTGGACCGATGAAGTCGCAGTTTCTGTCAGGGATCAGGGATAAACCTTACGACTGGTCGCTGGACAGACAGCCAAATCTGCAAGCTCCGCGATTAAACGAAGCGTACCTTTTCGATTACGAAGAGACTGCCGTGCAGATCCTTCGGGACAAAGAATCTTGCGAGCGGCTGAACGCGTGTCTCGATCAGCTGCAGACCAACGCAAAGACGATACTAGACCACTTGAACGGAGACGGGATCGAGAGATCGCCGGAGATCCAAGACGCGAACGCAGACGTGAGTTGTTAATCCATTTCAATTCCTACGTGTTTATCGACCAGTATCCTTCCTCGTTTATCGATCTTTCATTGGTTTATTCCTCGGTTGTAGTTCGCCTTCGGGTCAACTTGCGAGGAGGACGACGGCGCGTTGCTGGAGAAGCTGTTGCGAGGAGATTTCCAATCGGCACAATGCTATCCCAGTGGTAGCCCAATGACGATGACTAGCGTCGCGACGCCTAGCCAGGACTCTCCTCTGGTCTCGGGCTCGGAGAGTAGGGACTCTAATTGCACATCCAGCACAGAATATCCATGGATACAAAATCGATTGAATCAGGTGCAAAGTCCACTAGGTTCCCCCAGGGTAAGCGATGCATTCGGATGCATTCGCATTCAATTGCAATTGCAATTGCTGCCGCGAGACTGCTGACGTTTACGCGAATTCCTGCGGGCGAACTAGAAAGTCGAGTCGAATTTTTTCCGTATAAAAGAAATGAAAGCCCTGTTAGTCTTCACTCGAAAGGAATTTTGCATAACAGTTCGCAGCTCAGCGATTACGCTTCTATCCTCGATGCCCTCTCACGAGTCACGATACTTCGCAGATCGTTCCCGTTAAGACCTACACGCATTTACAGCTGCCCCAGGATCTACCAAACTCTTGCTGCTCTCTCTCGCCCTGCTCTTCATCCCCCTCATTCTCCTCCTCGTCAAACCAGTCCTACGGAGACCCCTGCAGCCCCATTGGCTATCGGTTTGTCAACGGAATCCTCGGCTCCAGGGTCGAGGAGAGATTTAACGAGGACCTGGACAACTTCTCCTTTTGGAACGACAGCTTCAAGGCTTTCGAGAAGAACGGTAATTGTTCGGAGACCGTCCAACCGGTTGAGGATTCGTCCAACGTCGACACAATCGACAACAACGAGCTTCAGCTTGTCGAGGAAGTCCTGAGGGACCTAGGAGAGAACAAAGAACGGGAAATCGAAGAGCAGCCTATTCACCGTCGCCCAATCAGGCCTGACAAGATCCCTAATGTGTCAACCAACATAAACTTTACCTCCTATCGAAACAACTCGGACGTTTCCAGGATCGCTTGCGAAACGTCTCCAAATTGCAATCCTATGTTCGACTATACAATACCCAACATCGAGAGCTCGATGACCAGAGACTACGATGCCATTGTTCCAAATGTACCTGCTCGCAGCGGCGTTACCAATGGCTATCGATTTACAGAACCAGTGCTTCCGTCTTTTATTACACAGCCTTTGGTTACCGGTTCGTCTGCCACCCGCCCTATAGCGAACGGCTTGAACAACGTCAGTGACATCGAGACGCAACTTGTCCTTCCCGAGCGTCATCGGAAACAAAGCGTCACCAAATTTCAGACACCTGAATACACGAACGATGGGGATGATCTCCAGATACCGAAAACGGTCACCAACTTCGAGAGTACGCCGAGAACTTACGTGCGGCGGTGAGTACCGATCATTTACTGATTACTCTTGGTACATAGGTAGAGTATACACTTACGTCGGCGGATTTCAGAAATTCCGATCGTAACATCATACCCTGGCCGCTACTGAAGCTGCCGTCCGTAAAGGCCAGCGAAAGGCTGAAGAACGCTGTGGATCCAGCGGAAGTGGAACGCGTTATGAAAAATTTGCTCAAGTTCTCCCCGGAGGAGCTCGCGAAACCAGACGAGAACGGCAACACGTAAGTAAACAGTACTACGTTTGTCATATATTTACTATACGTTGTTCTTCTTTCTCGACAGGATGCTGATGCGTCTGGTGGCGAATCCGGTCAAGCTCGCGGAGAATAAAGCTGTCCTGGCGCCGCTGGTCGAGCGCACTCCAAGAAATGTGCTCTCCCACTGCAACAATCGTGGGGAGGACGCGCTTTACCTGGCAGCTTTGAACTGTCCGCAGTACTCCTACGTCGCCGGATACCTGGCCGCCACGATGTTACAGAAGTCCATCGATGTCAGCCAACAATTGTACAACACCCGCGTACGTTCAAATTCTCAACCACTCGAAATCTCTTTCTGTATAGTAGTGTTGTGACGTAATGTGTGCCCTTGCAGGGTAACACGCTGGTTCACTTGGTGGCGGGACAAGGAGACTCCCATGCAGAAATCATGACCGAGCTGCTGGCGTTGAGGACGGTGCAAGGGAACAGGGTGTTCGATCTGTCAAAGCGAAACTACGATGGTTAGCGCTCGGTTCCTAATATTCCTAAGTAGACTGCTACTTCGATAGGGTTCAGCAGATTTCTACTCTTTCTAAAGTAGAGAGATAAACGTCTTGCGTTCCTCTTTCGCAGGGAAGACGGCCCTTCACGTAGCCATCGAGTCGCACGAGCCCGTGACGAAAAAGGTCTCGTCCGTGGCTACGGTGAAGTTGTTGCTCAAATGCGGAGCTGATCCCAGAGTAAAAGAGAGAAAATGCGGCGACAGCGCGTTACACATGGCTATCTCTTTGACCTCGGATCCTGCGTTGGTCAAGGTACCTAGCGAGCAAACGATACTTTCGAGAATACTGGAACGTTATCACCTGTCGCTTTCGGTTCGCAGGTGTTATTGGACGAGTATGCCGCCGATTTAGTGAACGCGGTTAATTATAATCACGACACTCCCCTGCACGCTGCAGCCACAATTTCGAACAACGTTCCCGTGGAGAAGCAAAGGGAGCTGTTCTGGCTGTTGATCCAGGCCGGTGGCCAGACGAACTTATCGAATCGACAAGGAAAAGTGCCGCTGGCGCTGGTGTCACCGGAAAGGAAAAGCCTGATCAAAAAAGTCATTTACAAACGATCGTGATGTCACCTGGTAAATCCTCGGTCATCGCAACTGTATAGTAATGGTACTCGATCCCCACCTGAGTTTTCCGTCGATCGACAGTGTCCGATCGACGGGAATGGAACGAAAGTGCAAATTAGCGACCTGTATCGTCGATCGCGTAATGTAGGATTAAGCAAGATACAATAAATATTTGTTTATAAGTACGAATGACATTACAGTTGATTTGCTTCAACGATTTCCCGACGACTGGAAAATTCCAATAATAGGATTCTAAGCGATATAGGAAGAAGGATGGTGCGCATATATCACGGAAAGTGTGATAAAAAAAAGCGTGCGGTTAGGTTTCTGGTTGTGTGGACTTGTCAGACGCTTCCGATACGGAAGTGGCACGACCGATTTAACAGCAAAAGTAGTTGCCGCCTTGTTGGTGCTAGAACAATCAGGACCGTCAACGTGTTTAGTGTACAGATTTAAATCGTACGTCGAGCACGTCACTCATAGTCAACGTAAAAAAGCGGCGTGAAACAACTGTCCATCTTAATTCCGACGGTCGACCAATTCTGATTCGGTGAGAGAGGCGTTCTGCCGGTCTCGTAGCATCCTCCGGAGCACTTTCCATTCCGCGAGAAACGTCGAACTCGACGGACCTCGCTCGAGAATACCCGGGAAAGACGGTCGTGGAAGGCTTCCTTTAAAGTCTGGTGAAACTAGAAGAGAGTGAACGATGAAGCGGATGATCGGACTGATGAGCTTCGTGATGGCGGTTCTCGGATCTACAATGATCAATGAACAGTGCAAGAAAAACGAGAAATTGGAAGTATCCTGCCGATGTACCGGGAACAAGGTAAAATTCTCTTCGAACAACAACCGACGAATCGTTGCTCTTCGTTTCTCTTTTCAGAGGTTTGAGATTCCCGGTAACTTCCGTGACTACGAGAACGCGACGAGTCTACACGTTCAATATTGCCGCTCCGCGCACCTCTCCGACACGAACCTGGCGTTATCCTCACAACTGACAGAGATCACCGTGGACAACATAGAAGGCCCCCTGAGGTTCGAGCTGGTCGTCAGGTCGAAGAACTTCATGGACCTCAGACTGTCGCACATCCAGTCGATACCGTCTTTGACGAGAGAAATTTTCAGCCACACGGAGCAAATGAACATGGTAACGATGGAGGACGTGAGGATCGGTCATTTGGGGGATCTTTTTTCGAACACCTTGATTAACTATGTTATCCTAACGAATGTAACGGTCGAGTATGCGGATAAATTACACTTCGGGGAGAAGGGTAACTTTTTGCGCATAGTGGACAGCGTGTTCCAAAATATCGCGAACTCGAGTTACTTTGCGGGATTCTTGAAAGTGGAAATCGTGCGCTCGCAGTTCCATTTCTACAATCCGGGTAATTTGGTTATTGAAGCTAACAATGTCCTTGTCGAGGATTGCGTGTTTTTGAACGCGAGCATCAGCATAGCCGCCCATGACTTCGCTAGTACGAAAGGTATCTGCGCGACAGGAAAGAGCTCGATGAGCATCCATTCGAAGAAGATCGTGAGCATGTACAATCATCTGCCAAATCAGATCATCTACCACAGTAAAACAGACCTAAAACCCGAAACTCAAGAGAACATGATTTGCAAAGCGGGCACCTGCAAATGCTTAAAAACCAGTGGTCAGGGTACGTTCTCGACAACGATCGCGTCATCGTTTGCGTACCGGTTCTTGATATCAACCAGTATTTTAATGTCGGCGCGCCTAAGACCATTCTGATCAGCTTTCACTCCTCTACGGAGATTCTTCCGTCTCGGAATAACACGTTTCTAGCAAAAACACCAGTATCGCGAGTACAATACAGATCGCCAAGCTTGGAAATTATGACTTCGAGATGAAACGTGCATTCGAGATGTAACGATCAAATCAAAGCTGTTACAAAGTAATTTTAAGCAGATTCTCTTAAATTAAATATTTAATTACTCATACAAAATAGTTCAAACAGGGACACGTGTAACCACATCTGATTCTTGCTGATGTTTGCTATACGATATACAGTGTTTATCCTCTATGCATCCGCCAATATTTCCATAAGACAATGTTTCAATCTTGTCGCGTCGATTTGCGCACATTTCTTATACTGTACGATTGCGCTTTTAATAAAGGTCAGCGATTTTTGTACCTACAGAAAACTGTTTGCCTTAATTTATCTCAGCGTTTAAAAGGAAAAAAACTACGAATAAAAATTAAAAATAAATACAAAAAATAATTAGAAAATAAATTGCGTGGTGGTGAAGTAATTTGTACCAGAGACTGATACCGATATATTTTTACCTATTCTTAGGGACTCGATTATTATTATAATCAAACCTAGGGTTTATATTTCAGTAATTTTACCGATATAAACGTCTCTGGCAGTTGATAATTTCATCCGACAGCTTCAACGATTTGCCGTTACGTGTAATGGCGCTAAATTAATATTCTACGATTTTATATGGTGTCGCCATCTGTGGAAGAATCAGAGTTATCGTCGGTGTATAATTTTGGCAAACAGTTGGAGATTTCGCTACTAGAGACGCCACTATGCACTTTATTTTTAATTATTTAAATTCACATTTGTAGGTTGAATTATTGATTTCTACGTCTTTTGGGACTGTCGTTAATCTAGCTTGTTATTTGTGAAGGTTAAAACGAACAAAAGCAAACAGTTCTCTGTACAAAAAAAAGGTCGACCTTCATTAAAAATGCAAGCGTATAATATAACAAACGTATGCATACAGGCGCGACAGCAGTCGAGCGCCGTTCGCGCGGTAAAAAAATTGTCCTATAAAAATACTCGTGAAAGCATAAAGGAGAACAAGGAAAAGAAAAGGCGAAACAGAAACGGACACGTTCTGCTGATTCTATACAGTTCCATTCGCGCTGCAGAAGCAAAAGCGAACGCGACACATTCGAATAACCGTGAGCATTCCGCTCGACCGCCTCGTCCTTTCTTTTTATCCTTTTCTTATCCTGTCCCGCGTTAGAGCTATTCAGTGCGTCGATAAAATGGCTACGGGGTGCCATTAGCTTCGCTCGCCAAGAGGCACCGTTTCGCTTCGATAACGTGGATCCTCCCGGCTCTGAATATTTGCGTTCACGCACGCTATCACACAAACACACGCGCAAACACGCACACACACACACACAGACACACATGTGCATAATTGTAGGTAATAGTATTAAAAAGCATATACAACGATGCTAAACGGATTGCTGCCACGCGCATAATCGATATAGATAGTACAACACCAGCCAAGATAATCGGAAAAGCGCGTATGCAAAGATCACTTTCAACGCCTGATGGATCCAATACAATCTGGAAAAGAAAGTCGGTGAGAAATCGAAACGCGCGTTTCTGCCCAGTTAATAGAAATATAGAGAACAATTAAGATATCGGTTTTGGTAGTTGGAACAATTACAACCAATTTTCAGTTCTTGATTTCGGTTCTGCGTGACGTAATTGCAGCTTGATGATAATACAAAATATTACAAAAAAGTGACCACATCTTATGCATTTTCAACATAAATATAGAATCCATATTTTGAATATCTACCGAAAATACGATGTGGAATGGAATTAGAATCGAAACGCATAACCAAAACCCAGAACCGAAAATGGCTGTTGTAGAAGCGATATAATATCCACTCTTTAACTAATTATAACTACGTAATAAATTCATATAATTATTTCTACCGTTGATTTTATACGAAACAAAATGTTTCATTCGTACGTTATAACTAGACTGCGGATCTTTACGAAAAATCAAAAATTTCCAAGACGATTGTTAGAAACAGAACTGAAATCGAAATAAATTGTTTCTTTCAATCATTTCAATGAATCGAAAATAGCGTGGCTACATTATGAAATTTTTCTCATGTTTCCACAATTTTAAATTTCAGTTACAAACTTTTGTCATAAATGCACTAAATCCGCAATCTACTTATAACAGCTTCAGGTGACAACTGTATCAGTCAGAAATGATATTGTATAACAGTTTGGAAATAATATGACTAGAAGTAACTAAGTATCTAAGTAAGTAGAGCAACGTATGAATACCTTTGCCATTTGGCCCGCGCCTGCGGAAGAGTATCCAGGGGATCCTTGATTAAATAGATACGAATTCCTCGTATGTACGTCCGGAAGTACTGGTCCCAATCGATCATTGTAATGTCGCAAATGAAATTCTCGCGATCCTCGGGACTCATTTTATCGAGCACCGCTTTGAAGGTGTCGTTCGTGAACGTCCATCGATTCGTCGAGAAGTAATTCAACACGTCCATGAATTTGTGTATCTTTTTGTAGAGCTTCATCATCCTTTCACGGCGAATGACAGAGATGAAAGTTACGTACCGCGGAGGATCAGAGAAAAGTCGAAAGAGTCAAAGAAATCTCACCTCGGTTGCTTGCCTACGCAAACCGTGACGGTGTCGATCAACAGAGCAGGAAGCAGGTGGAAGAAATAGACGTAGAACAAGTGAACTATCCAATACTTGTGGTTACGGAAACTATAGTACCATATCGCCTTCTCGGTCGGGAATTCGAGCCCGTATTTCTCGGACATGGTCTTCAATTCATCATAGCTGATAGCGTTGTCCTTCGAAACGTAATTGTAGACCGGAATATCGTAATTCTTCTCTTCTTTGGTAGTCGTAGACCTGCAATTACGCGGAAGCGTCGATCAAGTTAATGGTAACAGAGATAGAGTTCGCGACAACGATAGAAAGACAGCAAACGTCGTTCGTCCGCGTGTCATACTTGTAGCGATTCGCAACGTCCCAAGCGCAGGCGATCAGAGCATTCACGGTTAAATCCCCGGGCACCACGTTCGCATGGATCGATCCGTCGCAATGAATAGATCGCAGGATCCCGGTGCCTGCTCCGGCAGCGACACCGGTTGGTCCATACAAGTTATCGATCCATCCTCGCACCGGTTCCCGATACGTTGATATCACTATAAAATTCAGTTTTCAGCAAGCCTGACTGGTTTATATTCGTCCGACTGCTTTTTTGGAGAGACCAAGTCACGGCAACAAAGCGGAGAGAGAGAAAGAAGAAAAGAGCCGGCGGAATGTTATTCGAGGAAACGAAATAGCGCAACAAATACGAACCGATCGCGGGGCGAAATATTCCGGCAGGAAGATCGGCCGCCTCTTTCGTCACGACGCTCTCTGCTACTGCCTTCGTGAAAGTGTACGTGTTCGGCCAGATGCCCAACAATCTGTAACGTCCGAAGGAACGGTTTATGCGACGGCTAAAAAAAGAGTTCACGCGAGAATTTCCACCGGGAAAGTTTCGGGAAGCGGTTTTACCGGGGCGTGATCTCCTCCAGCAGTTTCTCGTCCACGCATTCCATTAGAGTGATCAATTTGTCCGCGTCCATCGGCGGATCGTACACTTTTTCCTCGATGAGCGATCGCGGGCAATTAGCATAAGCCGTGGACACGTGCACGAACGACTGAAACGATCGAATTTGTTCTCTTAGCATCTATGACCGGTGGCTACGAGGCGAAATTCGAGCCGTAATTTTCGTCGCGTTCGTTCAATGATTTTTTCGACGCTTATCAGCTTCGAATCGCTTTCGTAACTGCCGACACGTACGGTTGCCGAGAAAGCGTTTTCGCGGCGCGACAAGTCGCTCCGCATCGCGCTTCGTTCACTTGCCTTTAAACCCGGCATCTCTTTGCACAGATCGATCATAGCCTTGGGACTGCGTACGTTGATCGGCACAGCGAGGTTCATCTTCTCGTCGAACCTGACGGTAGCCGCGACGTGCATAACGATTGAAACCTCGCGCGTAATTATGGCTCTGTCCGTTGGAGAGATGCCCAATCCGGGCAGACTGCAGTCTCCCGCTACTGCGACGGTCTGGTGCCTGAACTTTGGTTGCATCTCCTTCAGCTTGTCGAATACCTGGACAGACAAACGATCACGATCCAAACATTTCCGTTGCTAAACAATATACGATGTTTTACGGATTCGCATAAGCTTCGGCACGCATAGGAGCCGCGAGGGTCTCCCTGTGCGTTCGGAGCGAACGGTTCACCCGATTAACAGATTGAAAAGGAAGCTTGCAACAAAGTGGAGAACGCGACCGGGAAAAAGAGCGTCGACGCCGAAGAAGGAATGGAAGGAGCGGCGATCGACACCGGTGGACGCTTGATACGCCGAGAGAAAGTCGGTGCAGTTTCTTCGGTCTGCAGCGCAGTATTATCGAAAGTGGAAGTAGAACAGATTCGTAACTGTGGAAACTGCGAGCTACGAAGATGAAAACGGCCGACGAGGGGTGACTCATTTCCCTTCCTTACCGGATCGTCGAAGAGCTCCTCGACGCGTTGGTGCACGTCCTTGCACTTCTTAGGGCGCACCAAGATGTAGATGAACGAGATCCCAGGACACTCCCTTAGCAGCTTCTCGATCAGCAGCTTTCCCAAGAACCCGGTGCCCCCGGTGATGAAGATGCTCTGTCCATTGTAGAACTTTTGTATCGGGGTGAGGTTCGCCTCGTCCGAGGCCAGATGCAGGTCGCGTTCCTGCCTCGGGCTGTATTCTGTCGTATTCTCGTTCATATGACATCCGCTCTCCGGCACGGCGACGTCCTGGCCGCAGGGCTCTAGTAAAACTTCCACCATTGCTTTTCGGTTGCCGGGCGCTCTTGACGTTTGCTCGCGAACAATTAACGCGCGTTAACAACTGAAAAGAAAAAGATCGGACGGAACGTTTACATGCGCCGAAGCACGTACCGATTTAAAACCTGCCACTCGTTCCGCCGCGCCGCCCGTGCTCTCGCGATAGTTAACCGGAGAGAAACCGCGTACCGTCGCAGAGTGAAAGTAGATAGTGAACTTCGTCCGTGCGTCTCTCGTGTCTCGAATCGAAAAATCCATTTGATAGATACCGGCTGCGCCGAGGTGTCGTGCGCGATCGAGAAAAACGCAGCGCACCGCGTTTCCGTATGAAAGTCGACGCGTCCTCGCGTTTCCACGGATCTAAGGCGCTCGAGTTCTGTCCCTGTCCGCTACTTGACTATCACCTAACTGTCACCCCATGGGTCTTCTTCTTCTTCTTCTTCTTCGGAATCTATCGGAATCTATCGGAATCTATCGGATCGATAACTCGCAGTTAAGGCGTTACGCTATGCGATCTAGAAAGCTGCGCGAAACTGATGTAATTAATAAACATGCGATACCGTCTCTCACCCATGCGAAAGTCGAGTACTATGCAGAACTTGCTGTCGGCAATGTCCATTTGGTAGCACCGTCTACCGAATCTTTTAAAGATTTTCAGGCGATTACGCAAGACGTCGCGGTCTAGCACGAGATCCTACCTCTCGACGGTGAAGTCATTGAAAAGTGACATTCGGGTGATAGTGGCACACCGTGTATTTCGAAAAACGGTTTTGCGGCCGTGAATCAATGGGCAACCTTCTTATGTATGTTTAGGCGCCCTAGACCCGACGCATGTCGGACCTCGAACCAAGTAACGGTACGGATGCTGGGCGAGCACGTTACATTGGTAACGGTATCCGTCGTTAAATTATTCGATTCGGTACGAAGAACTTCGAAGGCTTGGAACGGGGCGCTCCGAAAACCAAAACTACGACTAACTGTACAGTATTTGATATTTCACGAACAGCCGTTATGTACTGACGCAGCAATGATCAACGGTCGCACGGGAACTAGCTGGTTCGTATCCTTCGTCGGACAGCCGTGGACACGAATAACAAAATCCCTGGCGATTTATCTCTTCTCTATTCTCGTCTCGTCGGTTTTTTACTTCTCTTTTGTTTCCCCTGAGAAAAAGATCAACGGACAAACACGGGATGAATCGCTAACGAAGCCGAGACCGAAAACCGGACGCGCGGGAACGGTCGTGCAACCAAAAAATCACGATGCTTCATTTCCTCTACGCTGTTTCAATTTGACGATCGAAGACTATCGAGAGCGACTGTTGCTGGGAACAGAAAACGGCTGAGCGGTTAAGGGTGGCGGTTACCAGCAGTTGACCGCGAACTAATTGACGTTGGCTAATTGAACGGCACGGCGATTTTCGAAAACAAAATTCTGCGACAGCATTTCCAGCAAACGTCGCGCAATCGAGTGTCGACCTAACAAATGAAAAATGTTACAGTTTCACTGACCTTATCCGGTGTTGTGTGCAACGAATGCCCGCGCGACGTTCTAAAGTGTCGATAAAACTGCCGATCGAGCGAATACCATTCAACGGGCCATCCATGTAACGGAGGGAAAAGCTAAATCGTCGGAATCGTCGATTAAACGGACGGAGAACGAGCGACGCGAACGACCGTACACCAGATACCTTGGAAACTTTCTCCTCGCGCAAATTTACCGATCCTCCTCTTATGCCACCTTGCCCGAGTCTTTTGCAAGCGATACACCTCAGAATTGTCACTCGTACCGTCGTTGCTCTCGCTTTTCCTTTCTCCTCCTTCTACTCTCCTTACTGTGTTGCCCCTTCTCTTTACCCTTTGACTCTCCTTCCCCTTCCTGATCAGCTTGATCGCGTTCGACCCCCCAGTTGACACCTCCCTTCCGCACTCGATTCTTCTTCTCCTCCTCTTTTACCGTTTTGTCCCTTTATCGCCCCTTGCTCGCACCTTGTTCGCGCGTCCCTGTCCTGTCCGCTTTCACTTGTTTCCACCCCCTATCACCTGCCAGCATTTCTCCCCTAAGTCCCGAATTAACTTCGGAAGGTTGTTCTACCGAATCCTCTCGCGCTGATCAGGAGACTGGTACTTTACATACGTCAGTCTATAATTTTATTATATAATTTATGCATTTCGCACCTAATAATTTAATAATTTGCAAAATCACCGTACGCAAATCGTACAAGACGATGACGGATCAATCGGTGATAATTGTAAACGAACGACGACGTATTAGATAGAGTGGAAGAACACGCGCTACTGCGGAGAGGTGAGACGGCCGACGCGCTCACTGAAAAGACGAGTTTTCGACTGGGCGAGTTCCAACGAAACCTGAACACGCAACGTCCCAAGTCCGCCTGGCAGCTGTCGAAGAAGCGTCATTTACGTTGGCAACTATAGTGTGTATGATTGTTTCTGCAACGATTGGATGTCCTCCACTCCCCGCGACCGATAGGCGACGCCGATCAACTTTAGCCGTTCGTTTTGTCGCGGTTCGCACTTCTGGAATTCGTGTCCTTTACCAATGAACCTCAGTCGATTGATGAAGCTCGGCTTTGCTCGCCTTTGACGATTCGACACCGAACGCGTCCGCGACGTCAGCAAGAATTACCGTCGTTAACGGCTACGTGACACACGAATTCCCCGTGTCCTTTACACTTCTTCTTTAATTGCATTTTTTTTTCATTCTGCCGCGTGTCAGAGGACTCTGTACGCTTCCGCGTTTTGATATATCATGCTTTTTTTCAAGGATCTGGTTCTACGTACGATGTAACGTAGACAGTGGCAAGAAACACTGATTGTCGATCGTTGACAAGGTAGGAAATAAATACTCTACAAGAAACATTGCCTAACACATATATGTTTTATTGACTCAGGGTACATACTGGAAATTCCTTCAAGTCGATCGCGAGTAAAGTTAACGTTATGTTACAGAGTGCAAAAATGAAGATTCGACCTGCTCATTAAATTGTTTTAATTGCTGATTAACAGTCTGCTGCCGGAGCGAGCCACGCCTGGAAACAGACTTTTCAGTATACAATAATATAAAACTCAGTTTTGATTTCATTGTGTGCGTTTCGATGTCCGTCTATGTTGGTGTTAATGAGCTGAACAATATAAATTGTCGTTTGACAATGCCCGGTGATATCTCATGTGTGGGTCAAAAATACCCGGCAGCGACTGGATTAAGTCAGAAAATCGACGGGTTTAATCTTTATTTATTCGTTCAATCAGTCATGCTTTATCCGCGACTGGGTGACTGATTTTATCTGCTAAATGTATAAAATATATTAATAACAATAGAAAGAAGACTAAGGCACTTCTACTATTAAAAATGGCTTTTTTCACTAATCAATATATCTAATCAGTAATATATTCTTGAACTATGACACCGGCCACGACAAGGCAAACTAGCCTTGGTAGGCACGACACACGCTCATTCGGTCTTGTTATCGCAGATGATTAGCCGGCTTACAGTGCTCACGTTTCGTTACCTTAATCTCAATTATAATGCCGGTGTATACACGTGTGTCAGTGCAAGTACACGATATAAGATGGAAGCACAAATAAAATACAAAGGCAACACGTAGTAGTAACTTGTTTTACAACAAACGGTTTGAAAAAACTCGTCCAGGATCGAAATTCACCGAAAATGTCAAGAAAACGAGCAAAACAGAAGACATCGTAAAGCTTGATTTATCTTCTTCGATGTTTCACGATACACTCTGTACATTCCACGAATAAACTGTTCTGAATATGCTAGCGATACGCGTACGTAGTAGATAATGAAGAAAACCAACGACAGTGACAACTTGATTCGATTTTCTTAAAAAAATAAAACTGTGGTTATCGGCCACGACGACGAATCTAGCAGAAAAATAAAGACTGCCTGATCGAGCATTCAAGTCTCCAGCGATACGCGCCAGGAGATCCTGAGCGGTAGACAACAAATCTACAAGCACAGCGATCTTCAAGGCAGAATCCGCCAATGAGAATTTTCCATCGAATAGAACGGAAAATCGTGTTTTACAAATCAGTATTTCACATAAACAAATCGACTCTTCAACGTCACGATGTAAAGTTCTTGGGAGCAAAAAGTCACGCAGTTTTCTATGCAATTTACGTAACGCGAAACACTCGAGGCAGGCTTTTTGCGGAGACACGCGCAAATTGTTCTACCGCTTACGATTTTATCTATCATCTGCGGTATCGGGCCGCTGCGTATGTATATTGTAGATTTTTACTCGTGGCAAAAATAGTGGAGATATTTTTGAGGACGAAGGTACGCGGCCACGTGACCGTTGTCCCAGGAGTCTCCGGGTTCAGGGTTTTTCGAGCGGCGAGAGCGCACCTCGCGGAATCCTTCGTTACCTTTAAACATCGCTTTCGAGATTATGATTATTCTCCCGGCACTTGCGTGCCGAACGATGATGTACTCTCGTCTCTCAAGCCGATCTCTCTTAGAAAACATTTGCAAGGGCACTTCAGCCAAGGCACACGGGCGGTTACGTTATGTAAGATTATTCTCGCATGTTTAAAATTTCAATTGTATGCGTCTTCACGTATGATCGACAAGCTGAAAACGACGGAGAAGGAACGACCGATGGAGGGGAAGCGTAATACGTGAGGGGTACGCAGAAATAGAAAATGGAGGGGGGGAAGGAAAAGAGAGGAATGGAAAGGTGGGAGACAGCCTCCCGAAGAAGATGAAATAAAGGAAAAACGGAGATAAAAGGAATCACTGAAGGAAGACGAGCGTGCACGTATCGGTGCGCGCGACGCACGCGGAACAAACACAACGTCCGCACGACGGCGATATTTGCAGAGTTCGGACAACGGTAACCAAGTGTTTCGTAGAAGAAGAGAGAAAAAAATAAGAAAAGAAGTTTGCGAATGGCGAGAGAGTTGACATTTAAGTCTCGTTAACAAAACGGCCGATGTCACGCTAATATGTAACTCGACGATCGCGAGTAGTAGTCGACTCCAATGAAACCTGTCGATTCTTTTCCATCAGGCAGGCTGCTGTTGAGGGCGTGGGCGTATTCCGAGGACCAGTCACGAAGGAAAATTTTCTCCAATTGTTGACGAAGATTGTCCGGCGTTTGGTCCCCGATGCTCTCGAATACCGTTCCCACACCTATAACACGTTATATGCTAATTCCAAAGTAAACCGTAGGAAGAAAATGGATGGAGTTGCATAATCACCGGCGGTGTTTGTAAAGTAATCGCCGGACCAGTTGCTGGTGCCCACGTACGCGGCAGTATCCGTCACCATGTACTTGTTATGGTTCACCCTCGAGAATGGGATCTTGTCGAAACGGGGATTGCTGGGCACCACGAATCTCCTCTGCAATAAATATTGCGCAAGTGTTGATTCCATAAGATGGATTCAGAGTCTAGAAGAAAGAAGCTACGAACCACTTCGATCTTCACGCCCGGGTAGCTACCGGTCAACTCAACCAGCGATTTCAGAAACGGCGTCTCCGATTTTTTCGAATGCTTCCACGAGGAGATCAGCAGTCGCACTTGGATCTTGCGCTCGACGGCTGCGGCTCGCAGGGCATCGTCTATCACTGGCCAATACCTAATCGGGTTGTCGTTCAAACGATAAAACATATCAAACGATTACGTTCGGTATCACGTACTTGATTTTGGTGGAGTATATCATCAAGGGGAAATAGTCCATCACCGCAACATAGACGAACTTCTCTGCTTTCTCAATGCAATGAAGAATGGCGTCGACGTCGTTGGTTCTACCCTTCGGTGAGAAAGGTGGAGGCGAGCTCTAAACAGCACGTGTAAAACCGTCCTTAAAACCGTCCGAATCTCATCGCGACAGAATGTAGATACTCACCGATATGAACGTTCGATACTTATTATTCATAAATGTAAAATTGATCGGATTGTTGACGTTGATATTAGTGTTTACCGAGTCCGGCCAGACATCCGGCACTTTTGCATCTTCTGCCACCTTCCAATAAACCTAAATAATAATAATTGTACTAGACATGTGTCCGCAATGCCTATAGGCGTTATTCATTTATCTGTCACCAAAGATGATCGACATAAAAATGATTCAGTTACGTAGGATTTTTTATTCCTGCTGAAACAAAAAAACCACTTACATCGAATATCTTGGCATAATCGTTGGCCAGACAACTGCAATTCAGAGCCATCAATCCAAACTCTTTCACTTGCGTAAGTGATCGCCAATCCATGTTCGCCGAGCCGACGTACACGTGCATTCTATCGATCAGCCATAGTTTCGTGTGCAGCACTCCTGCTCCGAGCAACGCCGCAAAATTCAGACTCTTCACCTGTTCGAATTTTCATTGAATTCCTCGGAAATCCCCTCGCTCAATTCGTTTGCTAAGAATTTGTCCTATAAAGTGAGCGATGTATACCTTGGCATTTGCTTTTTTCGCTAGGATTTCGGTGTCGATGTTCGGGCTAACTTGGGACGGTATGTTTTGGGCGATGCGCAACAGAACGTTGCGGTCTCTTCCAGCTTCGAGGAGCAGACGAAATATTTCCTCGCCCTGAAATGATCGGCATTCTTTGGTTGAACGAGTTGCAAATGCGACGTGGATTTTCAAATCGATCGGGTCACCTGTTTCGCACTGTCGTCTGGGTACACGTCCTCCCTCTTCAGAGTCCAATAGTACGAGGCTATCTCTATTTTCCCTCGCGCCAGCGAGATCAATTCCGTCCACGAGTCGTAGGTGCTTTGCAGGAACAGAGTGTCCTGGGTGTAATTCATGCCGATCGGTATGCTCTCGACGAACGACAAATTGCAGCCGTCCATGCAACTCGAATTGAAACCGAAAACAGTACTGTTCGAGACGTACTTGTCCGCCGCGTGATCCAACAATGGCAATAAAACGACCAGCACTATCAAAATTAAGATGATGGTGATTGGTATGCAACTGGGTCTGCACCATCCCTGCGCTCCTCCCCATCTATCATCGCCAACCGCAAACAATCGAGACCCGCAATTAATATTTCTATCTCTTCCGAGCATCCGGTTCGGCGAGCACGTGCTATCAAACGCTTACGATCGCTAAGTACGAAAGGGTTACTAACTTGCCGTTCGTCAACGAGTCATCGGCGTCGTTCCGCAACATGAAGCCGGACTGGTCCCATAAATCGAAATCGTCATCAGGTACGACGCTGCTAGTGTGGACAACTGCACCGCTGCCAGAAATGTTACTACCCCCGCTGCCACCGGTGATGCAACCCGAGGGATTAGTTTCTAGCCGCGCGTTTTCAGACACCGTCTGCAAACAGTAATTAGAAGAAGCGAGATTATGCTACGCATGGCAGGGCAAGATGAACTTGAATTAAAACATCATTGGGATTTAATAACTATGGAAGATCATTCTGCTACGTACAGACAACTTGTGTTTGACGAAGGCGGTCTTATTCCTGCGATGCGGCAGCAGCACGACCACGTCCTGATCTTTCGCTGCCTCCTTCGCATACTTCGTGTAGGACTTTACCGTGGAGGAAGCTCCCTTGCTCACGGTGGTGTTCGCGGGATTTATCGAGTCCTCGTCCTTCGCAGGGCATTTCGAATACGCGATGTTTCTCACGTTGTTGTTACCACCGTACGAAACATTGTGCGTGTTGTTCACCTTCGGAATTGAATATCGTGCAGTCAGTGAGTATACCGTCGTGTATCCCCCCCCCCCCCCCCGGACAAAACGTGAGACCACTTCGGCATTCTCGTAAAACTAGCGAAAGCCTTACTTGTACTAAGATATGGCAAGCTTGAGAGGCGATCTGAAAGAGACCATCCTGCAAGTTGCGCCCCGTGTGCTCACTGTTTTCGGAACGACTGCTTCCCTTCCAGCCGAAGAAAGACATCCCTACGGATTTGCTAGAAACGAAAAAATTGCCTTTCTTTCAGCCCTATCAGCGCGGTAGTCTAATCTCTAAGGCTATTTCTCTTCAGCTTAAAACATTACTGAAGAGAAGGGAACGGATGTATCAGCAACCATTTTCTTATGCTCTTTCAAATGAGGACTTGACTAGGTCGACAAATGTTGTATGATGCTAGTAGCAGAAACAGAATAGCACGAAGAAAAATGTGAATGGGTTGAATACACCCGAAGGACACAGTGTGGTTAATCCTCGGACTATTGCGATTTCGAGGCTTGCAACGGAGACATGTCTGACTCACATCAATATTTCAATAATACATATTAGTTGTAAGCTGAGGGAATCGCATGATCCGAAACGCAAAGATAACCGATAATAAACAGAATGGATGCGGAAGAAAGATGGTACCAGCACCGCTATAGCTTGTGGCCGAAGTAAATGTGCAGTTCTGAGCGATTTGCGAACAGAAATTGATGGCTCGCTAAAAACGTACCTCGGAAAAGAAACTAGGCAGCAAGCATTCGCGATGCGAACGTTGCTCCAGCCGTTGCTACTGTTGACTTACCTATCGACGTACCTTGCGGAACAACTACATGGTGTCGATCGAAAAGTCACGTTTGCTACTACGGACTTGCGCCCAAGAGCTTATCGTGTCCTAGATAAATTTTGACTTTGAACGTCCATCTTACGACCATTTTCTTAGATTTTGAATTCGAGCGGAAATTTCTAAGTGACCAAAATTTCGCCTCTTTTGCTTCGGCAGCGTTAGCTTTCGCTTAAAACAAAATCAATACGGAATTCTCCGTGTACTTCTAATTGCCGCGTATACATCAGTTGGTTCCCCTCTCGTCGTCTTTAGACTTCGATGCTTTGTGTCCTTGCGAAAAGGATTCGTCATTTTGCTGATCAATTGTTTTTACTTTGGAAGGAAGAGTACGTTATATTGTGAAAACTTTCTTGCTGAGAGTGTGGTAACTTTGAACTATTGCTCTGGATTAGATCACTCCCTAAATATCTGTCTGAGTGAGCTATGACGAACAGGTGGTACAAGGAACGAGTTTCTAGAAACCAATTAAGTTCGATTTAGCATACCCCCTTATGTGCATGACCGAAAATACTACAATTTATGCATTCCTATAACACATCCTCGCGTGTTCGCGGATTCTTTAGAAGCCAATTTATTTCTCAGAATGTCTGTGTACGGTTTTATATGATTTATGCTTATGGTACGACTATTTTTATAACAAATATGTTTTCTGCGCGCTTGCAACGATCCTACATACAATGATCTACATAAAGCACCGATTGCACTTAGTTGTTTCGTCCTGCGTTCTTCAGAAAAATCGTTTGTGCCTGCGCAAGTCGAAATCAATAATGCGAAACTCTTGATAGAAACAATCGAATCAGGATGAAATCAACCCTTTATAAGGCATAGTTTCCCAGACATAAACCTGTTTTGTAATTATTACCATGAGAGTAAATTTTAACGAAAACCACGCTATCTTGTTTGTTACTGACGTATTTATGATTAATAAAATTTCGTTACCAGCAGAGAATGCGCGAAGTTGGATAGTTTTTAAAAGATCCTCGAAGAGGTCGCTAACTGTGCGCAATCAATTTTTATAGTGTCCGACGCCGGTCTATGTTCGCTGATTCGCAAACGAACGAGACAATAACGAATATGTACACGCAACTGATCAACGCTCGAGGAAAATCAAGGAAAATACATAATCGTTAAGATTAACTTGAAACATTGTGAGAAATTGTGAAGGTTTGAACTCGATGCAGCTGTTTCTTGCAACAGTACACTTAGAAGCGGTATGTGAGGAATTACAGGGATCTATATAGATGAGCCACAATGCAACGTTGTCATTTTTTTTGTATGTACAACGGAAATGAATGGAAATTAGAGAATGAAAAAGAACTGACAAATAGTGTAAAGTCAAAAAAAAAAGAGAGAATTACACTTTGACTATGTCTTTTTGGACAAGATATAATTACCAATGGCTCATCTGTTGAAAATTTTGCGAATGGAGTTGCTTCATAAACCTCTTGGCGCCAAATAGTCAAAAGCTGTCTTACGTTCCGTCAGTGTCCTGTCATAGTTTTTCGAAATACGCACAGATGAATCGAATTAACTTAAAACTCACAACGTCACAATTAAACCTTGATATTTCGATTAGAAAAGCACCAGTTGATATGTAGGATAACTAAACGCGCGTCGTTCGAAAGAAAACTTCCTAGTTTCGTATAGTACCCCTTGTGGCAGCTCTCCCACTTTACATCAAGGGCCAATAAAAGGATGCAGTTAAAAAATCACTAGATTCACTAAGATTTGATTGGATCTGGTTTAAATCGAAAAATATAATATACGTTGGTAACTTCCTAGTAATTCCAAAATTTAGTTCTTAAATGCACACGTGTAAAGCTGGCTCACCATAGTAACCAATATTAATGAAATATAGCTCAAAAAATTGCTTTTTATTTCAAAATTCCATAGAACGTTATTTGAACTTTCACTACTATGTAGTGGTATACCATTCTATGTACATATTTTCTTTTTATGACCTAGCAAGTTGTGTTTCAAATTCAAATGATTTCGCGTAACTGTTAATGAAGCGGGCATACAATATTCTTGTTGTGATATTTTTAAGTGACTAAGATAGTGGTACATATCGTATATACATAATTTCATAGAGGAACTGTCAATTTCTTCGAATTCAATGGCTATTAGCGCATCGTTCTATCGCAATGTTTTGTTGTTGACTGAATTAGTTCCGCCCAGCGAGGAATTTAAACAACATTTTCGCGAGGTATATTCCATTTATTAAATAAAACATATCCTATACTGTAAATACATATCTCATCGTAATTTCTGTTTTGTAGGGCATGTTTGACAAGCCTAATACTGCAGGTTTTCTACATACGTCTCATTATTTATTAACAGTGTACGATTCGAAACGCTTTAAAAAGTTATTCGAGTGGCCAGTGACATGTAAAAAGACGGAAGCAAAGTACCGTAATAATGTTAAGACATTTTTAACAATCATATCCGCGGAGAACCGTGATGTTGAATTCCCAAATATACTTGTTTCTCATTTGTTTCATGCTGGTGGAAGCAAGTTTGTGATTATTATGTGGAAGTTGTCACAGGTCGTATTACGAAAATATATTACTTCTACAAGTAAGGTGTTTACTATTGAAATTATATTATTATAAGCCATTATTTATTTTGTTACAATGTGTTTTCTTTTACAGATATCCACAACGTCATGTTTGTTCCTCAAGTAGAAATTGAAGCAAATATAGGAAAAAACTTTTTAAAGAAGACCTATGCAAAGATTTGTTCTAATATTTCAGATCAACGTCATAAATTAGTGGAAATGGAAGACATAGCTAACACGTTTTTAAAGTAATATCTAGATTCTCAATCTTTTATCCGTACTGTAACATTGTAATTGAGATTGTTTCTCCATTTCTTTGTTTTTAGGAAGGAGGAGCAGAAATTGAACAACATTAAAACAGAAATTTTTGAAAATGAACAAGTAATTAAAACTCTTGCAAATGATGCTCCTGTTCATTGTACAATTAAAAAACCCTTGGCAGATATAAATAATGAAGATGTGATACAAAGTTAGTGTTACGCTCAAACTGTCATATTGCATGATTTCTATATTTAAATTCAATTTTTAAGTGTAACATTCATATATTAATTTCAGTGTGGAAATCATCTATACACAAATGCATAAATTATATGCAAGATAAAAATTCAATTTTGAAATCTCTAAAGGATCTTAGCCAGAAAGTGAATGATTTAGTACTGAGCAACAATAGTGATATTCAAACGTTGGATGCAAATCAATACCAGAAGATAAATTGCATGGAGATGCCTGAACTGTTTCCTTACAATATAAAAGTAAGCAATGTTTCACGACTTATCTATACATTTAATTCTCAGAATCTATAAAACATTAAAAGAAAATGTATCTTCTGTTATAGACCATCCTACTTCAATTATATACAAATGAAAAATTAAATTTACATAATTTTCTTTTACTATTCAATTCTATATTGACTCAGTTGTACCAGCAACTGAAATTAAATTTGTTAGAGGACCTTTCTGTGTGTCAACTACAGACAGAAACGAGTTGTAAGGACATGACTGAAGCTTTAAACACATTCCAAATGTATTTATCAGATGTCAAAACATTGACATCGAAAACACGTCAAAAGTTATGCCATATATTACACAAAAATAATATCACTCAGAGTAGCGATCATTTGAACGTATCTCCTATTAATAATGTTCTTTTAATGTCGACACCGCCTATAAAAATCGACACCGACTCTACAGACGTAGAAATCGATCTACAAAACTGTTTACTACTTACTCCAGTGGGAGGTATATTCCAGAAGTCGCACTATTTACAATATTATTGGAATTGGAATTATTAGGTATACAAAACTATATTAAAAATTACTTTTTAGCTGTACATAAGCCGTTATTTCGGAGATATGAACATTTGAAATCAAATAATTTGGAACCAAGATCGAAAATAAGAGAAAATTTGTTTGCATCTCACACTAATTTTGATGATTCTATGACGTCAATTAACATTGGTACACCGTCGCTACACGTTCTTCCAGTTTCGAGTAAAAAAAAATTGTTATCTTCAACACAAGCTGAAAAATATTCTCGATTATTTTCCACACGTACGAAAAGGAATAATTCTGCAGGTTTGTAAATCATAGTAAATCATTGTAGCATTAATTTTCATTAGGAAATGTTATAAATACACATTACTTTTATTTACAGCAATCGCAAACGTAATGTCTATACCTTGTACCAATACAGAAGCAAACTCAACTGCAATTTCAAATACAATTGAAGGATTGAATGATATATCAGAACTCAGTCTGAATATGTCAGGAGCAGCCCTGTGTGACAAGAGTATCGAATTTACTACCCCTATAAACTTATCTATTGCAAAAGATTATAAGCCTGAAGATGAGATGGAAATCGAAGATGTAGTACCAAATGTTCTTAATACATGCGAAAAGAGAACGACAGGAATTGTTCGCAATGAAACCGAAAGAATTACGAATACTCGTCAACAAAGAAGACGGTCGATCAGCGACTTGGTTGAGCGCTATAAAAAATTACTTGATCGTAATGATCACACAAGTAATTAATTATCTAAACACGATAATAAATATTTGCAAGATAAAGTTTTAATAGCCATATATTTTTTATAAAAATTGTAATAAACAATTAGTTTGCATCCTTTTGTAGACTATTCTCATCACCTTCTATGCAATAAAGTAATAATAATTTTAAGAAACTATGAATAAATACATTGCCTGTTTTACATTAATATGTATACTATACAGACTAGCGAATTTAAGTAGCGTTCTAGAACTGTAAAAATAAACTGCTCTGTTCACACTATACACTTTTATGACAGACATGGTAAAAGAAAAATAAGGAGATAAATTATTCGTTTCAATTACACGTTGATTATACAGTTTAAAATGTATATTTGTTCATTTGTATCAAAGTGGACACTGTGGTTTCTATGAAATCATTTAATAGTCGCGGTGGACTGAAATGCATTTTGATCGTTGATTTATGCGGATGATGATGTATGTATATACATACCACATGCATACACATATATGTAAAGCACATAACATCGCGCGATACTTTGCACGTGATTCATAGAAATCAGACTGAATACTTATTGTATGTATGTATGTATTGCCGGTAGTGAAATTTGTTTGTATCTTGTCTTCGAGGTTATGATATTTGAAGAGCGTTGTATTTACGAAAAACGAAAAAATTGGTGAATTTAAAATGAAATCTGAATTTAGAATTGTAAGGGCATTATTAAATTGACAAAGTTCTACTACATAAAATAATATGAAGCTAGTAAAACCAAATTGGGTTACACACGATGGTTTGTATACTTTATTTAAATATATTTCAAGCTTTACAAAATTACAATATGTGATTTGAAAACTTCAATTATACTTCAGGTTTTCCAATATTTTCTGTGGACATACATCCAGATGGAAAAAGATTTGCCACTGGTGGGCAAGGTATTACTATCACCTATTTATATTTTCACTATTCTTCGTGTATATTGTTTAATGTGTTTGTTTCATGAGTGTCTTTGCAATATGATAAACATTAATTTAATCATTCTAGGTGGTGATTCTGGAAGAGTTGTCATATGGAACATGGAACCAGTAGTCAATGAAGTTGCAGAATTAGATGAAAATATTCCAAAAATGTTGTGTCAATTAGATAATCATCTTGGTACGCATGATACAATTTAATCTCAGTTTAAATAATTTATATTTTTAAGTTCCATTTTCTGAAAATAATAATTGATAAAAATATATTATTTGTTCTACAGCATGCGTAAATTGTGTTAGATGGAGTAATAATGGATTATTAGCATCAGGTGGAGTAGACAAACTTATTATGATTTGGAGGTTGTCCGGTGGAGTAGGTGGCAGTACAATGTTTGGTGGAAAGTCTAGTGTAGAAACATGGCGTTGTATAGCTACTTTACGTTCTCATGAAGCTGATGTATTGGATCTTGCATGGGCACCACATAGTCCATGGTTAGCTTCTGCCTCTGTAGACAATAGTGTAATAGTATGGGATGCTTCAAAATTCCCAGCTATTGTTGCCGTGTTGAAAGGTCATAAAGGATTTGTGAAAGGAATCACTTGGGATCCTGTAGGAAAATATTTAGCTTCTCAATCTGATGACAAAACATTGCGTGTATGGCGTACTACAGATTGGACAGAAGCAGCACTGATATCCGAGCCATTCGATGAATGTGGTGGAACTACTCACGTCTTAAGACTTTCCTGGAGTCCTGATGGTCAGTATTTAGTGTCAGCTCATGCCATGAACGGCGGTGGTCCAACCGCACAAATAATTGAAAGAGATGGATGGACCCAAGACAAAGATTTTGTAGGGCATAGAAAAGCTGTTACGTGCGTGGTATGTAATAGTTGTACATTAACAACATATATAATTTATTCAATTATTTTTCTCTTATTTCAGAGATTCAATGGAAATATCTTACAAAAAAAGCAACCAGGCTCATCCAAGCCACAACAATATTGTTGCGTTGCTATAGGATCCCGTGACCGTTCTCTCTCTGTGTGGTTAACTTCTTTAAAAAGGCCTTTAGTAGTGATACACGAATTGTTTACGCATTCAGTGTTAGATGCTAGTTGGTCACCGTGCGGACTACGCCTAGCCGCTTGTTCTTGGGATGGATCTGTTGTACTTATCGAGTTTACTCAACAGGAATTAGGTCAACCATTAGACCCTGCTGAACAAGTAATCATCCAACTCGTAAATAATTTACTATGCATATACATCATGTTAATAGCTTATATGCGTTTAATTTCATTGCAGAGTAGTCTCCACGAACGTTTGTATGGTAAACCTTTAGTTCAAGGCAGTTGTACAGTGATGGAAGCGCCAGAACTTCTTAATTTGAAAACGACATCCTCACCAACGCAAACAACTCAAACATTAACAAGTATAAATTCAGTGCAACCGCCAACTACTACTCCTACAACTCCCGCGAAAGGCCCCATTAATAAACAAATTGAAACAAGGACGTCCGATGGTAAAAGGCGGATAACACCAATGTTTATACCACCACCATCGGATACAATGTTAGTTGATATGTGTATTTTCAAAAGTATCGAAAGTAACGATAGTCTTTAAACGTTTTTAATATTAAAATGATTTTTTTTTATATATTAGGGATTCGTCAAGTGCTAGATTGGGAACGCCAACATTTACGAGTCAAGTAAAAAGTTCGATCGTCATAGAAAAGCGAAACGATGTTGTAGCACCTAACGTTACTACTTCAGCGGATTCAATCAACACTAATAGTCCAACAGCTACATTGACTCTGAAACGACGTGAACAAACTACACCGAAACTACATCACGCTGCTCTTACTAAGAAGCCAAAAGTCGCGTCCGAAAGAAATACAAATCAAATTTTACTTCCCCCATTGAAGCCATCTAGTTCGTTGTCTCAACAAGCTGGCCATTACGCTGTAACCGTGACCAACAGTCAAGGTTTAGCTCATTTACAAGTGTTCAAAGGTACAGATTCTGAACCAACTTGGGATTTGTATTTAGGATATAGTGCTGTAGCACTAGCAGCCTCTCCAGCGGTTATAGCGATTGGTTTAGAAGATGGGAGCCTTCATACGTTTCATCCTGCAAAAGGATGTCGACCAGCACCTCCTCTAGCTCCACCTGCACCACTTGCAAAAGTTCATGCAGTTGGGAACGCGGTAATATATTTTTAAATAATTTTATTTCAAACAAATGATCAGTGATTATTGAATTCTGATACCTTCAGGTAATGGTCATTTCAAGTTGTGGAGCAGTTCGTGTGTGGGAAATAGGATACTCGTGTAGAATGATAGTTTCTACATCTGCTGCACATTTGGCAGTACCAGGCACCTCTTTATTGTCTTGTACTTTATATAATGGAATGCCTCATTTAGCTTTTACCAATGCCAGGGCATATATATATCATAAAGAAATGGGTATGTAAATTGAAAGGTATCTGTGACGCATTTCAGTATGACAATTAATACATGCACAAAAATATTACATACTTTAGGTACCTGGTTATTAATTGGAGACAGTCAAGATCCTATATGGCGTTGGGCGTCATTTAATGCATCGAGTACATCTGGAAGTAGAGCACCTAGAGGACCCCTTTCTTCTTTACAAGAAGGATTATTGAGAACAGCTGGAAACACTTTACCTAATCCAAGATTACCCCACAGTGCTCCTAGCGTAGTCTCTTATTTAGAACAACAAATGCTTGCTTCCAGAGCTCTTGGAAGCACACAGGAATATGTACATTGGCTCATAGCTTTAGTATCTTTTCTATTAACTCAAGGTAGATAGGAATATTTGTATCTTAGATTTTAAATTTATTGATTATATTCTCCATTATTAATTATGTGTTTCTTCTAGATGGATTAGAGAAACGTTTGAGGTTAATTTTAGACGATCTTCTGGGTCCAAGTCACACGTCTGCTTCGAAAAGTATATGGGATCCTTTGATACTGGTACAATGCATTACTTTAAGTGTCTGTTACATCGTATTATATATAAGATTGGATATTGCTAATATGTTACGAAATTTGTATAGGGAATGAAGAAACATAAACTCTTAGAAGATGTATTGTCCGTTGTCGGTGGTCACCTTCGCTGGCAAAGGCTGTATCTCGAATATACAGAACAGTTAACAGCATTAAGGAATCAAACAGTTTGAAAGGAAGTCGAACAAAAGTCAATTTCGATACAATGTGTAGACTTGGGATTGTAATAATCTACCGTGTTTCTTTCGAATCGATTATCGTATTATTTTAATATTACAAATTAACTAATGACAAAATGTAAAAAGGCAACTTTTAACATTTCTTTCAGTTCCTAAAAAGCGTAGAATATTCTAACATCATTTAAAAAACGTTTTAGTTTTCTTGTACATTTTAAAAGCACATCTTTATAATGAAATATACTTGTACAGTCTTTTGTATCATCTATATGTAAAATAAGTAATAAAAATAAAATTTTCTACCAAGGAATTTTATTAAAATTTGAGTGATTTTAAAATTATTTTTAGTTTTGTTTTTATGTTTGTGGATTTTCACAAGCTGGAAACTGTTAAATATTAAGATAATTACTTACAAAAAGTAGAGGGGTTCAAGATAAGGTGAATATTAAGAAATTGATTGACAAAAATTTTAACAATTTTATATTTTCATATAGTACCTTATGAACAAAACGTATAATTTATTATCTGTAGTGCACCATTAGTAAGTATTATCACAATGTTTGATAAGGTATTGATGCACTGCAAAGTACGTTAACATTAATACGAGCGTATTCCAGAAAAGTTCACTGTAATTACATTCATCGATAAGAAGGAAAATATGACTAGCAATGCATTAATGTATAATAAATAATTTAAAAATATAAAAATAAGAATAATAAATTTGACAGTAAATCCTATGAGTTCGAAAAATTATTTACCATATTATCAGCAACATACCTATTTTTGATTTTGATGTCCATACTACTCTATATATTTCTTTCTATTATAAGAGTTTAATTACAAATGCAGCTATTTATTTGTCTTTCAATTGACACTGTAATCCAGATAACAAAAACCTATTTTTACGAAGCACTGTAGAAGAATACTATTTTTCCACATATAAACTATCTATGTTATATAAAGAACATTATATGCCAACACAATGATAAATTTGCATAAAGTATCCAACCAAGTGGATATATAAAAGATCAAATGCTAATATATGTGCATAGAACAATCTTAAAGAGTGCACTAATGTAAATATTCAGTTCAAAAACGTTAATGTTCACTGTTCCACAAAATGTGAACATTCAATTATTCTACATTCTCTAGATCGAACTATTTTTAGAAATATTCATAACCAAACAACATTATAGTTATACTTTCTTTAAATGCTTGTCACAGAATTGATATAAACTTGAACTTGCGACATAAGTACATAAGAAAATTGTGTCAAATACAGAAGTCTATAAATTTATATTTTATAAGAAAATAGTAAAAGATTCCAGTTAAACTCGTGTAAATAGGATATGTAACTGTATTAATACAGGCAGAATGTATTACAATATCTTCCCATTTTTCTTCTAAAAGACGTAAAAAACTCCAAGTACAGGAACTACTATCGTAAAATCAAATTCATTTCACTTGACCAACTTCTTTACTTGTAACTATTGTCTGAATAAACTAGTTAATATATTGCAATTGATTGAATAACATTTTACATATTTAATGGAGGAAAAAGTTATTATTGTTATTAATATGAAGCTAAATAGTATTTGTTCAAATAAAAGCAACCATTAGTTGTACATTCCAAAATTTTGATTTGTTCAAGTTCAACAAGTAGCATTATCTAGTACCATTACATCGAAAAAGTTCCAACAGAAATACTATCCGTTTCGACTACTATTCTTGCATTCATCTGAATTCCCCTGACAGTACAAAAATCACATTTTTTAATACCACAATGTTACAACAGGTGTCTATGAAGTACGATATCATACATTAAGTTCAACAAATGCTGAATCTGAATAATATTTTTGTACCTTCGGTAATCATGTTCAATTCTGGCATTTATATAATTCTTAAACGAATCCATTTAAACGGAAATATGTAATTTATGAACTATATATTGTGCGTTATATATTCCACATCATAGCACATACAGTAAATTATGTGTCCTAAACAACACATACAATCTTTTCAATCTGATAACAAGCTATGACTAGTATCGTATATATGCAATGCAGGCCACAATGTCACTTACAACGTTATCCATTGCCACAAGCTTTGCTATTATAATAAACTCGATATCGTTATCATTAATATAGTTAATGAAATTTAAGCAGTCATGTGTACGTATACACATAAATATGTACACATAAAAGTCGTACTGTTTGAACTTAAATAATACTGCAGTTAATAGTTTAGACCTTCTCAAATTCTAATTATACAAATGTGTACCTTCTTACAGAAAAAGAATTAATCGCTATCCATTACAGCGGACTCCTTTAATTCTGATTCATCAACATAATGATTCTTCGAATTTCTTTCTTCTGTAGACTTTACACACTAAAAGAGTGCCAGTACTTACAAATTATAATAACATCGAACTGTTTTATAAAACCAGTGTACTTACATCTTCAATTCGTATTCGTGGTGCAGAAATTTGTTCCGGGAAATGCCATGGTTTACAGTTTGGATTATTTAATAACTTCCAATTAGGATAGGCCACAGAAGCTTTATGCAATTTTTTAACCATCTAAAAAATGTATAAACGTTAAAACTTTTGTTATTCAAATGAAACCTTTATATTCTTTCTAATTGAAGAAAATGTATAGACCTTCGGTGCAAATATTTGTGTAACTTTATTGACTAGCCAAACTGGTAGTTTCCCATGTGGATCAGTATGAGATACATATCCAAGTTCAGAACCATCCCCATTTCGTGACGGTCTTACAATGTATCCTTAAATTAAAAATGTAGGTAATAAAATTAAAGAAAATCTAACTTAAAGACTTCAATTCTACTGTGACTATAAATTGTACCTGTAAGGTAAGATGTTGCTCTTACATACTGTTTTCTTGGTGGATAATCTTTGTGGAAAACAGAATGATTTAAAATTAGTTGTTCTATACCAGTATCGAGCCAAGATCTTTGTAGTACAAAATCTCTGTTTTTCAACGGAGACGGACAAGCCACTAATTGGAACATATATAAATTTTTATTTAAAGCAACTACAAATAATATTGCTATACATGTATTTAAGACTAAATGCTTACTGGAATAGTAACCAATATCATTATTTGGATTAAAAAAACCTATGTCTTTTGATTCGATCATATGAGTATCCCAAACTTTTCTGTATTCAGGATCGTGTAATACATCATACAATGTTTCAGGTAAAACATCAGCAAATCGAGTTCTAATCTATAAAAGATTTCTTATTAATGCCATATAGAAATGTGTATGTAGTATAAATGAAATAAAAATGAAAATATACATACTTTCACCATTCTGAAACTAATTCCTGGCACACATTTCGTCCAAACTGACAAATCAGGTTTATTGTAATCCAACCTCCAGTCATTATTATCATCATATAATCGTTTCAATTTCTCAAAATCTTTATCCTCAGCAATTTTAACAATTCCAATATCCATTTTATAAGTATGTACTATCTATAAAACAATGAACGTAATTAATTCCGAGGCATAGTTATCAAAAGAGAAAGCAATCGGATTCATAATTTATTATTAAAACAAATACTTTAATTACCTGATACATCTAGAGTTCACAGCATACCCATAAAAAATTTAAATACTTTTAATACTGTTATACAATAGGCCTTATACTTATGCCGAAGTAACCTTTTGACAGTCTTGTACATTGTTGCTCTTTTAGGATAATAACTAATTATATAATCCATGAAGTTCATTCATACTAAAAAAATATTGAACTAATTACAAATTAAGGTAACCTAAATAAAGTTGCTGTAATATTGAAATATTTTCACTTAGTCGAAATACAATAAAACTCGAACTGTATTTCTCATTTTAAATAGTATTATTAAATTAATTAAATATCTTATTGGAGTAGTTGAAAAATATTAGAATCCATATCAATTACATATAGAGATATTAAAATGTAACTTTCGAATGAATTTTTTAACCTAAATAATAAAAACCCTTTGGAGACAGTGGTAAAAACTGAGAATTTAAATATCCCGCATAAACACAGCTGCATATGATTTCTTGGAGATGAAAACAAAATATGTAACCTTTTCTCGCACGGTTTGTGACTGTACCTTTTTTCTGTTCCACTAATTGTCTTGTCGCCGTAAAATTGCATTTCCACGGAATACATGCAGACAATTTATATAACGTATTCTAATTTTGGATAGAATTGAAATTTTCCACAGAACATTTACAAAAATCGAATATCGCAATCCAGTTTTACCGAAAATATCAACCGACTTGCGTCACCGGCACAATCGCACGATATACATAGCGGTGATAGGTTAACGAACATCTATGTATGGAATTTATCTGCTTTAACCACCGTTGAGATTATGTATCTTCTTTAATGTAGGTAACATACCATTGGAATTTTTATTTTATACTAATGTATGTATGAATTTCGTAATAATTTTCGTTTTGTTCTAAGAATACTGTCACACATTGAATCTGTAAATATTTTAAGTTATACGTAACGCTGTAAGTTTATCCAAATCCACAGCTCTATTACAGCTCTACTGTTGTAATATTTCCACTTTTATGTGCGGTTTTGTTATTATTATTGGTGTTATATATGTAATATATTTTAGATATTTAACAAAGGAATCGTGCATACGTTGTCTCGTTGTCCTTTCTTTGTACCATCTTCTTGTTTACAACCGCGATTATGGTCTTAATGATAGCGGCTCTCCGTTGCCAATCGATACCGATCGTTTTATACTGTACTTTCATTACTATGTAGTGCTTGTATTATTGAAATTATATGTTCATTTTTATATTCTAATTGTTCAACAAAGGAGAAAATTATTTATTTATCCTTAATTACTTGTGTTTGTTAGTTAAATAATTTTAATTGTATGTGAACTGTTACATTATTTTTTATAGGAGATTAGTCTCATTATGGCTACAAAAGTTCCTGTAAACACTGGAAAAATAGAACTGGACAATAAAATCAACGAATGGTTAAAATGGAACAAGGTTTGAAAAGTTCTTAATTAATTGTTTAATACGACTGTAGCTATTTCATTTATTATCTGATAATTAATCTTGGGTAATACAATCTAATAAATTCTATTGAGATTAT